>CM070563.1:6105823-6648042 GCA_036346405.1 Phyllostachys edulis
TCTTCTCCTCACCTATTAAGCCTGGGAAGATTTGTGCAGATGGTCCAAACCCATAGCTCAGCAAGTTAAGATGAACCAGTGGATCCTTTTACACAGCTACCACCTCCTCCAGCCGCAACCACAGATCAAGGATTGGGACAGTTCATGGCATCCCAGATGCAGCTGATGAATGCCATGATGAGGAACATGAACCAGATGATGACTCAGCAAAATCAGACAGCTGCTGCTCTTCTCGCAATGTTGAACTAGAACAACCAAGCAGCTGTCCTGCCACCACCGCCACCACCAGTTGTCCCCCAGTCAAGGCTGGCAGAATTCATGAGGACCCGTCCATCTACGTTCTCCAGCTCCTCCAAACCATTGGACGCAGATGACTGGCTGCGCTCAACTAAAAAAAAGCTCGCCATCACCCGGTGTGACGATCGTGAAAAAGTCTTGTATGCTGCACACCAGCTGGAAGGCCCCGCCACGGAATAGTGAGAGAGTTATTGTGCCATCCATGAAGACCATCAGAACATCACTTGGGCTTAATTTTCAGAAGCTTTCCGCCACTCCCATATTCCTGATGGAAAGGTGGAAATGAAGAAGAACGAGTTTCGTGAGCTGCGACAAGAAAACATGTCAGTGGGTGAATACCTCAATAAGTTTACTCAGCTCTCTCTTTATGCTCCAGAGGACATTGCTTCGAATGATGCACTCTAGAAGCGTTTTAAGCGTGGACTTAATCCCAGTTTGAAGGTGTAAGTTGTTGGCAATGACTATATAGATTTCCAGCATATGGTGGACAAGGCCATGCTCATAGAAGAGTCTTGTCGAGAGCTTACAGAATCTTATAAGAGGAAGATGGTGCAGCATGGTGCTCATCAAGGTCATCTGCAGAGAGCCAGAACAAATGCACACTACCCAGCTCGTTTTGTTCCTCCTATCACCTTCCAGATCCCTGCAACAGCACCTCGCCCCGCTGCCCCAGGATTTCACATCTTCGACAACAACACCAATCAGCAGTCAAGGAACATCAACCCTGCCACGGGAGTTACATGTTTCAACTGTCATCAAATTGGTCACTACGCCAACAACTGCCCATGACATCCCCCACGAAAGCAAGCCCCGCCCCGGGTTCTAAGTCAAGCCGCCAGAACTCCACTTCCTTCTGCAAGACAAGTGAATCATGTCACCGTGGAGCAAGCTCTACCAGCTCAGAACTTCATTCTTGGTAAGTCTCTAGTCAGTGCAGTGCCAGTTGTAGCTTTGTCTCGCTCAAAAGTAAAAGTCAAATGGAAGAGTGAGCCAAGTCCGAACTCCCGAATCTATTCCCTAGTTAGTTCAAATCTCGGGGTCGAGATTCCCTTTAAGGGGTGTAGGTTTGTAACATCCTAATTTTCTGAGCTTTTTTGAAAATTTTCAAAATAAAAATAACTATTTGGTTTGTTGATTTGCTAAAGCTTAACTTGAGATTTTGGAATTAAAAGTGTTTTAAATGACTAAATCGAACTTCAACTAATCCAAGAGTTTGGTTAGTTTTGAGTTCGTTAGAGTTCTTTGGTGTTGGATTTTCCCTTTCTCTGTTCGCTCCGTGTTCCCATCGGCCTAGCTCTTTCTTCTTTAGCCTCCCTTCCGTTTGAACCTCCCCTTAGGTCCAGACCTCCCTTTCGTTTGGACCTCCCTTGGGTCCAGACCTCCCTTTCGTTTGGACCTCCCTTCCGTGTGGACCTCCCCTTGGGTCCAGACCTCCGGGTGGTCCTGGCGACCTCCGGGTGCTCCTAGCGACCTCCGGGTTGTCTTGGCGACCTTCGGGTTGTCCTGGCGACCTTCGGGTGGTCCTGGCGATCTCCGGGTTGTCCTGGCGACCTCCCCCTTTGTAGGATCAAGGATAACCGACTAGAGGGGGGGTGAATAGGAGGTTTTTAAACTTTTTAACAATTTAATAATTTAGTCAATTAATAACTTAGTCTAAACAAGTTATACTTCTAGCTAGGCAAATTAATCACAATAAATAAGCTAGAAATATAAATGCGGAAAGTAAAGACTAGAGATAACCATAAAGACACGACGATGTTTTTCCCGTGGTATCGAAGACTTGCCGGTCTTCACTAGTCCACGTTGAGGAAGCTTGACGCCCTCAAGCCGGCTCCACTAATTAAGCCTCCCTCAAATCACTATGGTTGTTCTTCCTCCGCCTCGAGATGGTGAACACGAACCACTCACAAGTTTGCACCGGCCTCTTCACAATCTTCTTTGAAGAGATCACCGTGCTTCACCTCCAACCGTCTAGGAGTGCGGCAACACTCCAAGAGTAATAGACCAAGGTCTTCGCTTGACTACACTTCAAGTGCAAATGGATCAACTAAGAGTATGAATGCACTTGAATGTATCTCAACAACCTCACAATGAGTGCACAAGAGTGTTTTGAGTGTTGAGTGAATGCAAGGGCTCTCAAGGCTCTATGAATGTCAAATGGGCACTTACAGCCTTGACTTGAGCAGTTGGGGGGTATTTAAAGCCCCCACAAATAATTATGACCGTTGGAGTCGAAACCCAGCAGTTCAGGCAAAATCGGAACGACCGCAGTGCAATTTGCGGTACGACCACACTTCTGACTGAGCACAATCAACGGCTAGAACATTTACTAAAAAAAGAAATACTAGCCATTGGACACCCAATCGAACGCACCGCAGTAAACGCGCGACGTCCGATGGTTCCCCGCATCTGTTTCTTCGAGCGCATGACGACCGTTTGTAGGGTTTCGCGATAGGCTTAAGATTTGCAATGGTTCTGGAATTTTTGTACCGCCATATAAAAATCGGAATGACCGCAGGCCGGTACGACCGTTCCCTAAGCGCGGAACGTCCGATTTCCAGATTGAGTTTTTGAGCAGATTTGCACTTGTTCTGTTTTTATTGAACAGCCTCATAAAGATCGGAACGACCGCACATCGGTACGACCGATAGTCACGAGCGGTACAACCGATTTCCATGAGAGAATCTGAGGCAATTTGCAACGCTTCTGGTTTTATTGAACCGCCATCTAAAATGCAGAATGACCGCTATGCGGTACGACCGTTCAAGGACCCGGTCGTTCCGCTTGAACACTTAATTGGCTGTTCCCTTTAAAATGCGGTACTACCGCCAAGTAAAGTCCGGTCATACTGCACCAATGATGCGACCGCAAGTATAATCTAGCAGTACTACCGATTTTGGATGTACACTTAGAACCTTTCAATTTAATTTCAAGTTTAAATTCAAATGCATGCATGATCCTAAATTGATCCATATGGCACAAGAACATGCTATCAAGCTACTAGCCATGATCCCTCTTAATAGTACGGCGTTTATACTATAATCCGGTCTTCCATCCAAAACTCCTAGACCGGTAAAATAGAAAAAGAGATCCTAGACTACTTGTACCTTGTCCTTGAGCCAAAAGATCCTCGTGTAGTCCATTTGCATGCCACTTTGCATCAACACGTTCACCGATGGGATTTAACCTTGTAAATACTCAATAAACATGTTAATCCCATATTCACATATTGTCATTAATTACCAAAACAATTTTTAGGGGCCTAGATGTTTGCACCCTTTTTGTCGTGACCTCCCTTTAGTCACGACCTCTCCCTTTTTATCGCAACCTTCCTTTGGTCACGACCTCCCCCTTTTTGTTGCGACCTCTCTTTGGTTAGGACCTCTCCCCTTTTTGTCGCGACCTCCCTTTGGTCACGACCTCCCCTCTTTTTGTTGCGACCTCCCTTTGGTCACGACCTACACTTTTTTGTCACGACCTCCCCTTTGACCGCGACCTCCCCTTTGGCCGCGACCTCCCCCTTTGACTGCGACCTCCTTCTGTGACCGTGACCTCCCCCTTTGACCGCGACCTCCCCCTTTGGTCACGACCTCCTCTGGGTCACAACCTCCCTTTGGTTGGACCACCCTCCCGTGTTTTGACTAGTCCCACCTGTCAGCCCTGCTCACGTTCTTCTTCCTCCCGTCGCGTCACTACTGACGCAAAAAACCTTCGCGCATTAAATGCTGTTGTGTCGCATTAAATGCTATCGCTTCTGCAGTACCCGTTTCCCCCTATTGTCTCCTCCCCTACTTGCCTCCATCTCTTCCTTCACCTACTCTTGAATTCGTGCAGGCTATAAAAGCCCGAGCAACCTTCTTTCATCTCCTTTAGCCTCACCCAACTCCCTTGCTCTCGCCCAGTTTCTTCGTGCCCTGTTCCCTTCCTCAGTTGGACCTCCTCCTCAAGACCTCTTCCTCAGGACCTCTCTCGACTACTCTCTCTCAGTTGGACCACCTATGTTCCTAATTCATCTATTTCAGCGCCTTTTCTTTTGGTTCTTAGTTTGGTAGTTTTTTGTTTTACTTTGATTTGTTGTATTTATTTGGCTCTTTCGCACATGTAGATTCCGGCTTCGCGGAAGAGTTCTTGGACCCAGCGACCTCTACCGAAGAATCTCAACTCTTCATCGAAGGCAAGTCGTAGACCTTTGATCATGTTGAACCTAGTTTACAAAATTATATTGTTTTATACCAACATGCATGGCTAATTGTATAAAAATAGTTTGGGAAATAGCTAAATACCTACTTGACAGTATGACTCCTTGAATACTTACGATTGACATGTTGACATGTACCCTTGGACACCATAATTTGGGTTATCTTAGTTGGACATTTCTATTGTGATACCAACATGGGTGCGTATATTGCTTAGTCCTGCTTTAGTTATACGATGTTTCTCGATCATATGATTCAATGATGATAAATTTGACTTAATGATATATGGAATTATGGCGCGGCTACTGTTGTTAAAAGATGCTGTGCCATGGCCAGGGTGGTTATTTGGCCGGATTGAACCAAAAATGTTTTATACTCGAGCGAGTGATCGTACAGTAAAGGGGGATGCTTGAAGCATATTGGGATGTGGTTGTCTCGCCTGAGTAGTCCTTAATGACTTAACCTTGTAAGCCATTGATCCGGGCCATACCGTGCAACCACAAGTTCATTGTGGGGTAGACCTGGCCAACTAATTAGCAATGTTTTGAGTTGGTTTTGTGTTGGCTGATTATGACACAAGAGGGGGCCCAGAATGGCAAAACCTTAGAGAGCAGAACCAGGTTGAAAATGGAGCTTTGTAAAGGCCTTGTCACATGCTCTAGACTGCTTACCAAAGGTAGTGAGCAGTGGTATCGATGGATGCCAAACAAACTAGAGAATTCATGTCTTGTGGGTAAAGCTGTACAACCTCTGCAGAGTGTAAAACTATTCGAATAGCCGCGCCCTCGGTTATGGACATGCCTAGTGATTTCACGTAAGAGGTAGACTTTCTCAAAAAAAAAAGTGATCCTGGTTGGTTCCGAATGGTCTGGGTGGTGAGCTGGGTGCTCACGAGTGGTCTGGGAAGTGGCCAGGGTGGTCACGAGTTGTTTTCAAAGAAACATGCTTACTTATGTATTATTCTTTCAACTTATGCTTTGTAATCTACTTTTTGTATTTCCAATCATTTTAGCTTTCTACAAAGTAACCATAAAACTATTCTTGTCAAGCCTTGCATAAATATTATTTGCATACTTTTCTCTGCGATTTGCTGAGTACATTCAAAGTACTCACGGCTTGTGCTCTCTGGTTGATCAGCAGCCGAGGTGGTCCCAGGGAGCTCCGACCTATTTGGAGAGGAGGTATTCGAAGACCATGCGTGTTAGGATACGTCCTCCACTCGATAGCCCGTGGGTGTGTCGAATGGTTTCCTCGTGTGTTTGTTTTCCGCTGTATTGTAGCCCTGCATGGCAGCTCTATAAAAACATTGACCGTAAGGTCTTTTTCTTATATTAATATTATTTTGTCTGCTTCTTCTTTAGTTTGTTGTATGGATTTGATAACATCGATGTTGAAACTGTGCGGACTAGCTACTGATCATGGGACTGGTCCAAATGCACAAGGGGTCCCGGGGTTGCTACCCGGGGTCGCGACACTATCCTGCGTGGGATGAAGGACACGTAGGTACCGCGGAGGCCGCAGGAGGCAAGAGGGCGAGCTGGGCGCTTTATTCGGTGAGTGGGTCAAATAGACGGCCGGTGAAGCAAGGCAAGAAAGCGAGGGGACTCAGTCCCGTTTTACAGTTGTAAATTACTACTTGTAATATAGACTATAGTCTTGCGTGGCTAAATGCTGGAATAAAGTACACTTTCTATCTTATTATTCTACTGCGTCAACTCTGGTAAGGCTTACTATTTGTTGTAGCGGTGTTCTACTGGGCAGACGAATAGTAATCCGTATGCTTAAGTGTGATTACCCTCTGGGGTAATGACACGGGGCGCCGCATTCATTCAAAAAGATGTTGCTTAATGCAGGAGTATTTAGGGGGTGTTCGTTCGGTTTTTTCGGTATATACGGTTCGGTAAATACGGTGTATACGGTAAATACGGTATTGTTAATTCGGTAAATACGGTATTATTTAAAATACGGTTCGGTATCGGTAAATACCATTTTATTTCGGTACGGTATCGGTAAATACCATATTTACCAAAGTTGATGCGAATTGAGAACGATACGACGAGCCAAAAATACTTGCGGTCACAAAATCCTTGCAAAGTTTAGGTTCTATAAGACTGCAATGGACTAACTGAAGTGAACACTGAGTACTAGTGCTATCGAAGTCTCAGAACTCACTAGTCACCAAGTGTTCAGACTTACATTTGTTGGCTAATACTACTCGATCATGCAGCATGCTACTATAACTCAGTCTATTGCTGCATAGTCATCGCTATCCGCCGGCTTGTCGCCCTCTTGCCTAGGGCGTTGGGGCTTGGGGCGGGACCGCGGGATGCTGCCGGGATGAGTGGATGACACAAGTGATTAAGTGAACACTGAGTAGTGAAGTGAGTACTAGACTACTAGTATCTTTGCAGTCTTGCCTAGGCGTGTTAAGTGCGAGACGCCGAGACAAAGCAGGTTTAACACGGGATGACCATTGACCGAATCACCGAATGACGGAATGAGAGAGCTGTGCTGGCTTGCTGGGCTCTGCTCGGAGGACTCATGGGCCAAGGCCACCGAGCGTAGACGCGGGAGGGAGCGCCCGAGCCTGCGAGGCGAGACTGTGAGCTACGCGCCTGCGTACGAGGTTTTCGGTTGTCTCGGTTTTTTCGGTTTTTAGTCGGTTTTTACCGAAAAACCGAACTACCGAAAAACCTGGTTTTCAAAAACCGTCCCGAATACCGAATACCGGTCAAACCGAGTTGACCGGTACGGTTCGGTTTTTTCAGTTCGGTTTCTTCGGTTCGGTTTGAAAATGAACAGCCCTAGCGACACTATCCTGCGTGGGATGAAGGACACGTAGGTACCGCGGAGGCCGCAGGAGGCAAGAGGGCGAGCTGGGCGCTTTATTCGGTGAGTGGGTCAAATAGACGGCCGGTGAAGCAAGGCAAGAAAGCGAGGGGACTCAGTCCCGTTTTACAGTTGTAAATTACTACTTGTAATATAGACTATAGTCTTACGTGGCTAAATGCTGTAATAAAGTACACTTTCTATCTTATTATTCTACTACGTCAACTCTGGTAAGGCTTACTATTTGTTGTAGCGGTGTTCTACTGGGCAGACGAATAGTAATCCGTATGCTTAAGTGTGATTACCCTCTGGGGTAATGACACGGGGCGCCGCATTCATTCAAAAAGATGTTGCTTAATGCAGGAGTATTTAGTGATTTGATATCCTCTTACTTAGAGTTAAGTCTGAACTTTGAAGTGTAGAGAGCTAGACCTTTTTATGCAGCCTGCACATCTCCATTTTCGTAAGATAAGAACTGGTGTGTTGTGTGATTCTAAAAGAACCACAGACCTAAGCATGTGCACTACAAAGCTTTTCAAGTTAATTTATTAAATTATTTATCTTTTTTGCACACTAGGATGACTGAGGATCATAGTTGGACGTACACTGGACGTAGAAAGATGGGTGAGTACAACCAAGAATGGATGCAAAAGACCACCGATTTTGTGGATCTAGCATTTGCTAGGAGTACACGACGAGGTGGTGTGTTGTGCCCTTGTTATCGTTGCTCGAACACACGGCCACAAATGAGGGCGACAATGATCGCATACTTGTGCAAGTATAGATTTAGGCCATGCTATATCGTGTGGGTCTACCCTGGCAAGTCACAAAGTAGTAGATCAGACGTGCAACGCAAAGACGATGGCGGCCACAATGAGAGTAGGATAGAAGACATGCTAGATGATATGTGTGATACATATGTGCCACCTATAGAGGAAGAATCGGAGCCTATAATAAGGGATTTTTTTGATATGTTGTCCGCAGCGAGTCAACCACTTCATGGGCAAACACAGGTGTCCCAACTAGATACCATCACACGGCTACTTGCTGTCAAGCCCCAGTTCAGCATAAACATTGCTTTCTTTGATGCATTCTTAAGAGTGTTTTGCACCCTTCTCCCAGATGGTCACAAACCGCCCCCTAACTTGTATAAGGTCAATAAATTAATAAGCGCACTAAATATGCCATATGAGATGATAGATGTGTATTCAAATCATTGCATGTTATTTAGGAATGATAATTTGGACAAAGATCACTATGATAAGTGTGGTGAGTCTAGGTATGTTGAGGTTGACTCCGGTGATGGTCGGAAGAGGCAGCTTTCTATTGGTAGAAAAATACTTCGCTATTTACCATTTATACCATGAATCCAACGGTTATACATGTCTGGTGTTTCTACCAAAAAAATGATATGGCACAAGTATGGTCGTCGGTACCATGATGACAAGATGGTCCACCCATCTGATTGTGAAGCATGGAAGCAATTTGACTGACACTATGTAGAGTTTGCTACAGAGCCTTAGAATGTTCGAATTGCAATTGCAATTGATGGGTTTAACCCATTTGGTATGGGGGGATGCGCCCTACAGTTTTTGCCCTGTGTTTGTCATTCCCATTAACCTCCCATCCGGCATTTGCATGCAGAAGCAGAATATATTCCTTTCCTTGATAATCCCTGATCCTGAATACCCAGGGAAGAATATGAGTATTTTCATGGAGCCGATGGTGGGTGAATTGTTACATGCTTGAGAACAAGGCATAGTAACATATGATCGGGCATCGAAACAAAACTTCACCATGTGGGTCGCATACCACACATCCATGCATGACTTCCCGGCGTATGGGATATGCTGTGGGTGGTGTGGTGTGTATATGGGAAGATGTCATGCCCAATCTGCAGGGAGGCATTGCGTGGCTGTTGGCTAAAGCATGGTCGCAAGCACACCTTCTTCGATTGTCATCGACAATTCCTTCCAATTGACCACGAAGTCAGAAGTGACACAAATAGATTTAGGGCCAATACTGCTATCCACAATGGACCACCACATCGGCTTACAGGCGAGGAGGTCTGTGCATGGCTAGATGCTCTCAAGCTTCTTGACGATGGAGATGGGTTCGAGAAATATGGCGAGAAGCACAATTGGACTCACATTCCAAGCTTGTGGTGGCTACCCTACTTCCATAAACTCCTTCTTCCCCGTAACATAGATGTAATGCGCAATGAGAAGAATGTTGCAGAGGCCATATTTAGCACATTCTTTGACATTCCAGACAAGACGAAGGATAATGTTAATGCTCACCTTGATCAAGAGGATCTTTGCAATAGGCCCTCTCTCAATATGATCCACAAGCCAGCTACTGGCAAGTGGGAAAAGCCAAGAGCTAGTTATTGCCAAACTAGGGCTCAAAGGAAGGGGATTTTGGAATGGCTTTAGACCCTAAAGTTTCTTGATGGATATGTAGCAAATCTAAGGAGAGGAGTGAATTTAGCTACCATGCACATTAATGACCTAAAGAGCCATGACTACCACATATTCATGGAACGCCTTTTACCTGTGATGATTCGTGGCAACGTCTCTGAGTGTGTTTGGCAAGTGTTGGTGGAATTGAGCTTCTTTTATCGACAGCTTTGTGTGAAAGAGATAGATCCCATGGTGATGTCAACTATGGAGCGTGAAGTACTTGTGTTGCTTTACAAGTTGGAAAAGATCTTTCCACCTGGCTTCTTCAATCTAATGAATATTTGATTGTACATCTCCCCTATGAAGCTAGGATGGGGGCACCAGTGCAAAACCGATGGATGTATCCAATTGTGAGGGAACAAAAGAAACCACGAGGCAAAGCAAAAAATCGATCGCGTGTTGAAGCGTCCATAGCGAAGGCATACATACTTGAGAAAATTTCCCATTTCACATCAATATACTTTGCTAACAATGTCCGCACGGTGCACAATCGAACCACATGATACAACATTGGCATCCCTCAAAATGATTGCCAACTTAGCCTCTTCACTAGAAGAGGTGACACTTCAAGCGGTGGTACTCCTAAAGTTTTATCACGGGATGAGTGACTGACTGCGATGTTCTATGCCTTTATCAACCTCTCCAAAGTGGATGATTACATTAGGTAGGCAACAATTTTTTTTCCAAAAATTGATGCATGAGTGTTTTAATCTACTTTTCTTGTTGCCTATAGGGAATTTGTTGGGAACGAGTGGAAGCAACGTCGAGATCCATCCGAAAAACAAATTAAGACCCTTCTTAGGAAGGGTGCTAGGAATGGCAAACTGAATTTCCTGACTTGGTTCAATCAAAAAGTAACTTCCCTATTAGCTAGTCCCCCTTGCACATAATATTTACTAAGTAAAGAGGAGCTAATATATGAAACCCATTTTATTGTTCCTGTAGACCTTGAAGGATAAGTCTATGAGTAGCGAATTGAGACAAGTTGCTCAAGGATGCCACACTTGGGGTGTTATCCTATAGTACCTACGATGTGAATGGGTACCGCTTCCGAACAGTGACACATGAGAGGGAACAGCATAATGCAACAACAATTAATAGTGGATTGGTGACTATAGGGCGGGATGTGAGCAATACAACTATTGAATACTATGGAGTAATTGAAGAAATAATTGAACTATATTTCCATGGTAGCAAACCTCTCAAACTTATGTTATTCAAATGTCATTGGTTCCATCCGTTCAAGGGAGTTATACGGGACACATCACTTGGGCTAGTTGAAGTTGCACATCAATCAGTCCTACCAGGCAATGACCCATTTATTGTGGCTCAGCAAGCCATGCAAGTATACTACATCCCGTACCTAAACAAAACTATGTGTAGTCTAGTGGATTAGTACATAAGGTGCAACCATATGGTAAACTACCTAACCCTAGTGAGCAGGACTTCGACATCGAGACCAATAATAGCGTTGACCTATTCTTTCAAGAAGATAGGCTGCCAGGGACTTTTCAAATAATAATTGGGGAAGAGGACGATCACATAGATGACATTCAAATCAATGCTAAGGAGGTTGTCAACGAAGAGGACTTGGAACTACTTAATTGCTTAGACATTGATGGCACCGAAGGGGATGGGGTCGAGTCAACACCTTATGATAATGACGATGACTTTTTAGAGGGCCCATCTGGAGAGGATCCCATTATAGACGACTACTTCTAAGCATGATCTTCTTGTACGTCTTCCATCTATTTGCTGCATGTATTGATTTTTTTTGTTCAAATGTGCAACTTTATATGAGCTTACTTGATTAATCTATATTAATTGTTTTATCTAATTTCATTTCAGGACACCAAATAATGAGGGGCATCATAGGGGCGGCATACTCGAGCCGAGGCAGACGTCTGTCTTCCAAAGGGGTAGCACCATGTCATGAAGGCAGAGGGGCAGCCACAGCCCCTAGAGGAGGCAGAGGGGCAACGACAGCCCCCCGAGGAGGCATAGGGGTAGCCGCAGCCCCCAGGGGATCCACAGCCTCAAGAGGAGACAGAGGGGCAGCCATAGTCTCAAGAGAAGGCGTGGGGTCTACCTCTACTAGATCAGGCTCCTCTACCCCGCAGCCCTCTCGTGCTGATCATGTGGATGACGAGTATCATCCTAGTGAGGAAGAGGGTGAGGAGGATGAGTACCCTGAGGCGTAGGGCAGTACTACAACACAAGATTTCTGGTTGCGAGGACCTACAAACCTGCCACCACAACCAACTCGAGAGGAGGACAAGACTGTCATCATTCCTGTAGGAGACACGTAAGTAACTGTTAGCACTTTCACTAATTCATCCCAGGTTGCAGACCTAAAAAAACTAATGTGCAGGCAATGGCGAGAAGAAGCCAGGGCTAAGAAATGTAGACTTCCAAACGGCATAATTAGTGTGTTGATTCGATGGTATTTCCCTGGCTTGGTCACTTACAGAGGATGGCAGGAGCCTGCATGGACATGACACCACTATAAGGCAGCTGAAGATACCATCGCTGAAGGAGAAATATAATTTGATAATTGTTTGCAGCGGGTGGAGGAAAGTTTTTGGGTAAGTTTCTCTCCCTACTCATCCATTTAAAAAGAGTTTGATAATTGTTTGTAGTAGGTGACTGATTTGTGCAAGTGATTGATTTTAACAAGAGTTCATTCAATTTATCTATTCATCTATTTATCTACTTAACCAGTATGTGGTTGATTTGCCCAGTAGGTGACTGAATATTCAAATCTGCATAAAACACCATAGTGTAAACACAATGACATTGTAGTTGCCTCAATTTGGTACTTGGCTACCCACATATGCAGCATAAACAGGATAACATGAACATAGTGGAACACAAAATTAAGTTTCCCCAATGTCAATTTTTGTTTTTCAATTATCCAGCTCGATAGTCTTAACCAAGAAAATTTCAGACAAGATCTGTCCTTGAAACATCATATTCTTCTAATATTCTTATTAATAAATGATGGTAATTCAAAAGGCAAGAATGTTAAACAGAATACCAACAACCTAATATTTCTAAATTGCATGATACTCTATCAAGCAGAAGTCCAGAACCAACTTATACTCTATGAAAATTACTCTCTCCATATCTAAAATATTGGTGTTTTAGGGGAAAATTACTATCCATTTGTCATTCTAGTAACTAGCTTAAAATGATGAGGTAAGCATCTTCCTTTGGTATGAACAAACTTGAGTGATAACTGATAATTTAACATTTCCATCTTAGAATCTTTTTTATGAACATTCCTATTGAACCTAGAAGTTCTCCAAATCTAATGAACATTCCTGCAGATATGGATCTCAGTCATTCGAAGTTGCTTTTAGCCTCTAATTCACCGGTTTAGTTTATTTAAGTGAATTTTTGAAACTAGCTTTTGCTTTAGGCTACCAAGTATAAGCTAGAATGAAAATTTAAAACAGGTATAAGCTAGTTGTATGTTTCTTTCTACCTACTCATCAAGGCATACATTTGTTGTTCATTGGATAACAGTTTCCATTATATGTCGGATTGTAGTGGTGGTTTAGATGGGCTGAGGGACATGGAGCTAATTCTAGGAGAGTGGTGCGCAATGCTGTTAAGAAGCTGATCTCACAGATGATCTATGAAGCACGCATCCAAGCTGTGATCTATTACCACACACAAGTCCTTGGAAAGGAAATTTATAGGGCAGAGGCTTGCCAAACACATATCACTTTAGAGGATTATATGCAGGTAACCAGTTATACAAACGATGTCCTTGATTATGATTAATTCTAGTTTATTCATATTTAATACTTGGTTAATTTAGGCAATACCTTAGTGGGCCCAGAAGTGTGAAGATGCATGGCAGCATATTGCACAGAAGAGGTGGTGCAACGAACAATAGTTAGAGGCCTCCCGTGCTACTAGGGAGCGGAGATTGTTGATGGGCGGGGCAGCACATCGTCAAGACAGCTCCTCCATGGCTCGTTACAAGAAGCACTTGGTAGGTCAACATGTTCATATTAATTGTATATTGCAGATATATATTTATTTACCTTCATGGTTTTTTTATTGGGTGCAGGAAAAGAAGAAGCATAGGCATGTCTCTGATGTAGAGGCATATGTAGAAGCTATGAGGGGTGATCAGGAGGGCACCTTGTGCAGCCAGCGTGCAACATAGAACTTGGTAAGATTTACCATCACATGTTTGAGACTATTTCCTCATATCCTTGCATATATGTTTTCTGCTTTTTTTTTGTTTCATAGACAAAATTGTTTGATTATGAGTACTTCTATGTCAGATTATTAAATTTTTGCTTCCTGGTGATTTTCTCCAACAGGAGGCATATAGTTAGGCTGCTAAGGAGATTCATGGCCCGGACTTCGACATAATAAATGCACCACTTGACGCAATTGTTGTGTACAAGGTTGGAAAGGGCAAGAAACATGGTTGTTTCTTGATGGGTGATGGCTACATTAGCACACCGACAACCCTTTCGGAGGTCCGAACATCGACTAGTGGATCACTGGATGTTGTACACCCTCAAAGACAACTACGACCATCAACTGACAGGGTTTCTCAGCTTGAGGCGAAGCTACAATAGGAAATCGAGGCAAGGCAGCAGTTGGAGCAAATGATCCAGGTTAGTTGGAGCATGGTAGTACAATAACAAAGTAACATGAAAAAAAAATTGGTACTAGGCTAATGTATGGCAATTTACAAACAAAATTGCAGACTCTTCGTTCTCGACTTGACAACAGTGCACCAGGGGCACCACTACCTACATTATCTAATCCGGTTAGTTCTCTTCACATGATATTGTCAAGCAACAATACTTCTCTAATATTCTAAAACTGGGCGTATGCAACCTGTAAGGCGATACAAATATCTGGTTAAGTGCTTTACTTGAGCAAATAATAATTAGTCATCACATACTTCTTTTTAAGTGCATGTTTTTTTATATCTGGCAGTACATGTTGTCTTGGCTAATGTATATGTTCTAGTGGAAATTGAGCCCAAAATGATTTTTTCCTGAATGTATGTGTTGACTGTATGTTGATGTTGGTTAAACAACTACATTTTTTACCTTCATCGGATTATGAAAATGTAGGCAACGGCTGGATCAATGGCAGATCCAACTGCTCCTGATGGTCACGCTGGAGATGGTACACATGTTAGCAGGCCAAACCAAGATCATGTGGATGAGTCCATTGTCGAGAGGCCACTCGAAGATAATGCGAATTAGTCCACTCACAAGTGAGCTACTTAGTATGTCACCCAAAAATGTTAGTCATTGCTACTCTCTCTACATAAAAGATAAATTTACTAGCTATAGTGGTCCACAGTTTGAACAAGGCTTTTTTTTCTTCTTCTTTTACTGCTTCCAGGAAAAAATGTTTTCCTTATTGTTGATATGGTATATCAAAACTTCTCAAGTCACTAGTTCCAGTAAAGATCGTAATGACAATGGTACTACTATTCATTTGGTATGGTATGGACTATGCATGGATCAAACTTTACTAGAAGCAAACAAGACAATTGGAGGAAAACTAAATTGGAGGTGTATTACTTCATCCCAGACAGTAAATGACCAAATATTATGTTGGCTTTATGATGTTATACACATAGCACAAATAAGGTTGATTTTCTAGGGTGTAGTATTTTTCTACTGATGTAATTGAATAAAAAATTGTATATACAACAATTAAAAGGGGCATTCAGCCAAAATCTGGATTATTTCCAATCACACAGACCGCTACATTTAGTGGTAAATGGGCATCTCATTTGAACAATCTAAACAAGTGCAGATGTACCAATGTGTATCTATGGTTCTGACCAAACCCAAATAATTTTAGTGCAGATGCAAAAGGAAGATAAAGGGAAAGAAAGATATGCAACTACACTTTTCACCGAAACATTACTGGCATTCCAAATGCATTCTACAACAAGTACTCATATTAATCAGTTGATCACTACCGTGCTGTAGGAAAAGGGTGACAATAATTCACTATGTTTCTTAGTACATTGCACTTAGTCCCAATAATACTGAATGTTGCACAACATTATTTTCTGACACTACTGATACGAAATCATCCAACAACTAATGGACTACTAGAACAAAAAACAAACTAGTTGCAGAGTCCTTCATTTGTGTACATATTCATAACAACCCAAGCAACCAAGGGTCACGTTTGACAGATCTGGTTGTCATTCCACTACAACATTAGAAAATCTATTAGCATTACACATTACAAATCACATGAAAAAGACAACACAATTGTTATTCCACTGTACATGGGTGCAAAAGAACTTCCCTAGACAAGAGTCACTACTCTCACTAGTAAGGAATAATGACAATGGAAACAATGGATGACACAACCTAATGTTGGTGATATGCCTTAGAAGCAATCACAGAGATGATTGCATCACGTCTATATTTATGAGTTATTCAATAAATGTTATTCTGTTCCTTGAATAAATCATTGGTTATAAAGATCAACAAGTATGTGACTTGTTGGTGAAACTCTTTAACTTATTTGATATCATTCTAAATGTATCCTTGGTCGAATGTCACTAGTCGGAACACTAGTGACTTATCGACTAGCACATGTATTGATTGATGACCATGTTTCACCGGTCATGGATATAGGGATATCGAATCAATAATATGAACACATGTTGGAGAACATGGGGTTGGATTGACCCACCTTGAGACCCTGTTGAGATTGTTATGATTTTATGTGTCGTCAGTTGGTCTCAAACAATGATGATGTATAATCCTTAGACCTGACATCAGCATGGTTTTCTACATATGTAATAGTACACTTAGGGGCTGTCAAACGCTACTCTGTAACTGGGTAGTTATAAAGGTAGCTTTCGGGTATGTTATGAAACATGTGGAGGAATTTTGATCTGATGTAATGCATTCTTGTAATTAATTCAGAGATTGTATTATTATTTTATTTCTGTTTGTAACGGATTCTTGTAAATGACTCTGAGATTGTATCGATGATTTATATCTTGCGGTAATAATTCATATTGTAAATTCTGTGGATGAACTCTTGATAATATTATCTTATATGAAATTGTTTGATGATGCGTTCGATATCAATCCGAGTTTATGTTTTGTTCTTGTTTAGATAAATTTAATTTACTGCTAATTATCGCTTCACGTATAGCGAGCACTCGTTCTAGATGACGTAGATGGTAGTGATCGATGCCTACCACTCGTACTGCATGTGGCCTTCTAGATGCCATATAGATGGTGCATTGGTCGTGTTCATCAGGTATGAACAAACCAAGATACTTGATCTATCTTTGTCAAGAAAGAGATGGATGGAAATTGAATCACTTGCCTCCATTTATAAGAATTTCAATATTGGTTGTGTTCAGCATGGTTGTCAGAATATCGATTGTAGGCATACGATTCTACATTTCTAAGACCCAAATTAACTGGACCGATCTGATCCTATGGTAAAGTCTTAATTTGGTAGAATCTTAATATTATTACGATTCTAACAAATTTATTTTGCAGAATCATTATCAAAATTTTCATATGATCTTACCCGATTCTAGTGATTTATTATAAATAATTATTTGTCCATTTCATTGTAAATTTTTACTTTTTATTTTTCCATGTCCATTATAATTTACATAAATAACAAGTAATCTTTCTTTTGCACTACATTTTGGTAAACAAAAGTTCTAAAAATGTAGGAGTGTTAAAATAAGTTAGATTTAGAAAATTGTTTCTTTGTTAGAATCAGATAGAATTTTAGATTCTACATTGATCTTACGATTCACAATGCTGCTGAATAGCTTTGGATCGCGACTCTTACGATTCACAATGCTGATGAATAACTTTGGATCACGACTCTGACAGCCTTATGCTCGTCAGGTGCCATGTCCTTCCGAAAGAATTTCTGCTAGGTCGTCAAGAGTACTGGTCCAAACTCCAAAAGATCGCAGGCGACTTCAGCTCAGGAGATGTCGACGAGTGGTGCGACAAATCTCCTGACTCTTGTCTTATCTAAATCTGGAAGACTAGACTGGGAGATCGAACACCTGTTCTGGAACGTGTGGCACATGCTTGTCTCCTCGCTGCCCTGCGTATCCACACGGCTTACGCAGATGGTGCGCGTGCGGAGCTGCTTGCTGACGATCCGCTCTCGGTGGATGGCCATCGGCATGACCGGTCGTTGATGGCGTTAGCGTATCTAGAAAAGTCCCGCGTGTCGGCACGGAGATCCGGTTCTCATAAGCAGCTCTCTGTAGATCCAATTCGCATGATACAGTTGGGTATCGGTGAAAACTGCCGACTGTCTCCTTAAAAAAAAAGAGCTCGGTATGGTATACTCAATTTAATACGAGTTATCTATTCTATTTGATTCAATTGTTCAGATTATTCTGTTTGATTCAATAATTCAGATTAGTTAAAATTTAGTTATACTATATCTGATAGTATGAACAGTAGAATCCCAAGAAGTAGAATTATAATTGTCCAGGTAAGAATCACATACCATAAAAGTAATATTTTCAATCTTAGTTGGAAAAATCTATAATACCCTCACGAAAAATTATAAATACAAAAAAAACCTATTTCGTCCTCAATAAATCAATAATTTAATTTGATTTATATTACCATCGTATACTATACTGCAATATAAAAAAAAACTGCCGACTGACTACGCGAAGCCAACTTTTGTCGGCAGCAGTCTTGGATGCGGCACGCTCACGGTGGCCGAAACGTGCTAGTAGTATAAAAAAAACTGCCGACTGACTACGCGAAGGCAACTTTTGTCGGCAGCAGCGTTGGATGCGGCACGCTCACCGTGGCCGAAACGTGCTACCGTGCGGTGGTCGTCACGAAAATCGCGTCATAGCAAAACCCGTGTGTTTAACGCCTTGGGTCTGGTCCGAGTGGCGCCGAGCATCCGCGCCATCCCGCGGGCGCAAGTGCATACCGTGGGCGTCAATCGCGCGTACTCGAGCCCTCGGCGAATGATTTCGACCCGCGGCTAGCTAAAATCGCTGCCAAACAGAGACGGATAGCACTCAATCGTTGTCAAGCCGGAAGGGAATCAGTTAATCTTAGCTTTACACATGTAATGACGGAGGACTGTTTATAGAATTTTTAAAAAAATAATATTTTAAAAAAGATAATTATAAAAATAAATAATCGTCCCAAAAAATTATAAAAATATGTCTCTGTCGACAGAAACCTATCGCTAGTTGAACTGGCGACAGGGACCCTCTCGTCCCCCTATCGCCGGTCCAGGGACCTATCGCCAGTCCTGAAACCCTAATCTGATTTGTCTACTTGTGATTTTTATAGATTTTGAACGGTACGAAATCTGTTAGACTCGCAATAACATTTTGTGATCGTCGTATGTTATTCTAGTGCGGTGAATTTCTGAAAATTTTTGTGAGAACGGTTGAGGTATCAATGATTCGTAAGTAAGAAGGTAAGTGATATTGCAATGCGCCCGGGAATTCATACACTTGCTCATATATATGCATGGCATATTATTGCTACCTGTTGCCATTTCAACTGGTGATAGAGAGATGTCGCCAGTTGAACTGGCGATAGGACCCTATGATGGTTGGCGTGTTTGTTATTTTCGTAGATTCGGAACGGTACGAAATATGTTAGCGATGCGTCAGCTGGAAGATAAGTTATATTGTGATGCGCTAGATAATTTTGTGAGGACGATTAAGGTATGGAATAAGTCCATATTACACCCCTGAACTTTGACGACAGTCCAAAAAACACCCTGAACTACAAAACTGTTTGGTTTACACCCTCCAACTCCGAAAACCAGATCACCCGACCCCCTCGGGACGAAACCAGGTGGTTTTAGTCCTAGCTGGCATCCACGTTGACCAGTTTCGTCCAAATCCACGTAGATCATATATCATACCTGCAACTTTGATTGGATTCAATTTGATGTAATAGAAACACATGACGAAAAGAACAAAGACATTGACATCTTATTTTCCATCACAGTCATAGTCCAACCAATCCCCTCCGGAAACAACAGGAACTGGAGCTAGTAACATAACACCCAACAAAACAATCATTGTGTTGTGCTTAATCCGGATGACATTGTTGCCGATCCTAGGCTTCAGAAACCAATTGAGGAGTTGGATGTGGACATTAGGGATGCTGCTGGAAGGAAGTATTTGTAAGTATGTTACATTCTTGTTTTGCAATTTGCGTCAATAGTTAACTTTGTAGTTTTGTGTCCCTAATTTACATATGCAGTTTCATCTTTGCAGGTTCAGGTTCTTGTACTATTGTTGATGAAGATATGATAGGTTGGATGCACCAAACATTCGTTAGTTAGGTATTAACTTTTGTACCGCTCCACTACGATATGTTGTTTTGCCGTGCTTTATCTATTTTGTTGAAATGTTAAGCATGGAGTTCAAATTTATTTTTAATTGTGCATTTGTGCTGTACTTTTGTTATACCTCGGTGTGGGTAGTTTTTCATATTAGTTATATCCGTTTAGTTTTCCGCCCAAGGCTTACTGGAATCCTGCTCCACCTCTGCAAGGTTTTTAATAAAGAGCATGCAAAACAGGGGTCCATCAAGTTAACAGAACAAAAGCAACACGCAAAGATAGAATTAGAAGGCACTTCACTACAAAGGGCACCAGACTAAATTACTATTCATGGAAATCACGAAAGAAGTATTTACCCATCAATGTGATGAACATCTTCCCAGAGCTGGGGATGCCTATCCTTCTCCCTGCATATCTGTACAATCACAACAGTGCAAGAATCCAGCATATAAATGCAAACAGGCAAACACAATGAAGCCACTATTCCTACTTTTCTAAAACAAGTCTTTTTGCTTCTTTTGAAAGTGGCAAAAGGTGGGCACATAACCCCCTGCTCAACCAAACCCTTCTGAACATATATTGTTTACATGATTAGCTGCAAAAAAAGAACAGAACTTAAGTTGATGAATTAAAAGATAGCATACCTGCAAGCCATGAGTGCCATATGTTGCTAGAATGGTTATCATTCCATAATCTGAATGAGCTGATGCCCCATAATTTCTATTATCAGACTCATTTACTTCACCAACAATGAATTGATCAAATATTATTTTCCATTAAGATAAACTAAGAAATATTATGTAAGGAAATAACAAGAGTTGCTTTACTGGCTTGTAACATCCCAAATTTGGAATTCTTTTAAAGCCTTTCAAATAAAAATAATCATTTGAATTTTCTTGGTTAAGATAAAGCTTAATTTGAATTTTCAGAAATTAAAACCTTTTAATGTGAATAATCTAAACTTCAACTAAATTCAAAACCGTTTTATTTGGGTTCCTTGAGTTCTAGAGTATTTTCTGGAATTTTTGGAATTTATTTGCTTTTTTTTAGCTCGGTTTTATTTAATCCTTTTTCTAAATTTGGAAATCTTTTTCTTTTTCGGATTTTCCTTCGAGCCGAATTCCTTTTTCCTTCCGCCGTCAGCCGTCTCTTTTTCTTTCGTCCCATCTTCCTTTTCTCCCCGGCCCAGCCGCTGGCCCGCTTCGCTTTGGCCCATGGCCAATTTCCTTTCCGCATGTGCCAGCCCGAACCGCAGCCCAGCCGCTCCAGCCTCGCCTTCTCTCTCTGCCCGGTGGTCCCGCCTGTCAGCGCCACGTCACCGTCTCCCTCCTCGCTCCCGTCTGCTCGCGCACGACACTGTCCCGTTTTGGATTCTAATTCTCCCTCCTAGCCCTTTTTAAGCACAGCCGCCCGTGTCGTATCCTCCGCCTCAATCTCCTCTTCCGGTTGCCCTAGCTCGCATCGTCGATTGCGTCTTCGTTGCGCTGAACCGCCACCAAGAAGTCACCCGTCTCCGTCGCCGTCCATGGGTGTCCATCCATGCCATCACAGCCGCTGAGTCCGCCTTGCCGTGTTCTAGCCGGTGCTCGCTTCGTCGCCCACGGGAGTTCGCCGGACCACCGTCGCCTTCTTCTTCTTTGTCTCCGGTCGCGCCGCCCGTCGCCGATCTCCTCTCTGGTGCGCTTACCCGCCGTCCTATGCGCGTCACCTTGTGTCCCCGGTCTTCCTCTTCCGATCCCCCGCTTCCTCGTCGTTCCTCCGTCTCCGTAGCACGTCGCCACCACCATCCTTCGTCTTCACCTCCGACCGTCGTCGCCCCGCCGCTCCAATTGCCCTCCGATCTCCCCGAGCCGCTCTACGTGTTCCACTCGCCACCGCCGAGCCAGTGCTCACCTCCATTTCCGCCGGGTGCTTTCGTGTCGCTGGCGGCGGCCCCCCGCCGCCACGAGCCCGTGCCTCTTTTCCGCCGCCGCTGTCTCGCTACTCCCCACACCGCGCCGCCGCCCAAAGGTCCGTCGTGTTGCCAAGGTCCCGTTCTTGCCGTCGCCGGTCGTTCCATCGCCTCCGTCCGCTGTCGCCGCTGTGTGCCAGAGCCGCCAACACCACCTTTTCTTCTCTGGAGCTCTCTTTCTCTCTGCCGTGTGGGTCCCCATGACAGTTGTCTCTCTTTCTTCTTTCTCTCTCTTCCACCTCGGTCCCACATGTCATCCACTTTCATTGTCTCTCTCTCACTGACAACTGACAAGTGGGCCCTACTTGTCAGTTCTTTTTCTTCTACTTTTCCGAAGGAATATTCTTTTCTCTCTCTCTCTCTCTTTTCTTTTTCTGCAAATCTTTCAAAAGTCCGTTCTCCTTCGTCCAAACTCCGATTTAATCCGTTCAAGTTCCTAAATTCGTCTAAAATCGAACTCTTTCTTTTAGAGTTGGTTTCGTTATTTTTGGATTTTATTTTGTTTTTCTTTTGGATATATCTGTGCTTCGTCTGTTTTCTCTCTCGTTTAGACAATCTGTTTCAAGGAGCTGGAGTATGAGCAAGTTTTAAAGATCAAAGTGTGGTAATTGAGCAAAGCCAAGGCAAGTCATAATCCATTGATCATATTTAACCTATATTTTCAAAAGTATCTTGTTTTATATTAAATTACATGCTACTTTTATATCAACTGCTTTTAGTAGTTAATCACTTATTTGTCATTATGCCACCATTGCTTATTTGAATACCATGAGTCATTTGTCACCATAGGATAGTCATTACTAGTTTGACATATTTGTATCACCAACATGGATTATCGTAGAGATACTTTGTCATGCTTAGTTACAATAGGCTCATGTCATATGTTAAATAATGTTAATTTGACTTAATGAGAAATAGAATCGTAGTGGGTAACCACTGTTGTTAAAATTTATTGTGCCATGACAAGGGATGCCATTGGTCTTAGTTAAACAAAATGGTTAAAATTTATTGTGCCATGGCAGGGGACTCGCCTGAGTACTTGTCAATACTTAATCTTGTGCGCTATTGAACTGGGTCATATCGTACAACCACATGTTCAGTATGGGATGAAACTGACTAACTAATTAGTAATGTCTCAATTTAGTTTTGTTGTTGGTGGTGTGAGATACAGGATGGATGTATCACAAGTCAATGGCGCAAAAGGGGGGCACTGTCTGATCATAATGACATTCAGTGTTAAAACCCTAGCGGACAGAACTGGGTTAAAAAGGAGTTTTGTAAAGGCCTTGTGATAAATCACTTAGTCGCGCACCTACATAAGTGTGTAAACGGACATTATAAGTTGATTTATCTTTTGTGGGTAAAACTGTACCACCTCTGCAGAGTTAAAATTGTTTAAACAACCGTGTCCCCGATTATGAACAACGTCTGAGGATTTCACACAAGAGGTACAGTTTTTATAAAAATGTTTAGAAGGTGAATGGGATATTCACTTGGTGAATATGATGTTCACTTGGTGAATGAGATATTCACTTGATGGTTTGGTCGGGAAGTGAATAGGAGATTCACTAGTTGTTTCAAAGAAATAGTTTACTTATTTATTTATTGTCCTTTTAATTACGTTTTACAATCTATTTACTGTATTTTCTGTCAATACTTGATTTCCACTTTACGAAGGGTCAGTGGAGCGGAAAGCAAGTATTAACAGGAAATAACACAGAGTTGCTCTACTGGCTCCACAATAATAAGGGTCAGTTCACCAAAACAAAAGTTCCTTGAAGGAAATCGAAGATGCTTCGTGATTTTTATGATTATATCCCCTTCCGGTATAAAAACAGGTAAGCAAAGCAGTGCACAAAACGAAGCTACCAAGGGAGAGTTTCCAATTATAATCATAGGCTATGCTCCAGTATACAGCAGCAAGAAAATTACTTTGAACTATTAACAAGAAATATCGCCAAGATCTACATAGCCTTTGCTGGCAGCTGCTAGTATAAGTTAACCATTAAGTTGTTCTTATAAATTAAAAGTGTTCTTAAATGCAATGTTTAAGTAACAAATAGACTTGAGATCACAAAAAGTTTTAGTAACAAATACACTTGAGAGAATGCAAGTATAAATCTGCAATATGCATTTTTTACTATACATTTGCTGGACAGATTAGCGATGTTCCCTATATCCCCCGAGCCACATCAAATAGGAGGATGCAAAGTTCCTCATTCTTTAGAATGGCATATATTGCACCCATCCATATTCAAATAAAGCAGAAATTTCTCAAGCATTCAAGAAAAAACATATGTATTTGCATTATAAAATTTATGGGTGCATGCCACATGCATAAATAAGTGCTAAAGAAGCCATCCAAGCAACTATCAGCAATCATGAAATGGCAAGATGTAAGCAAAAAGCAGCAGTAAGCATGTATCAAGCACTCCATTGCATATCATTAGAATAGAACTTTTGATTCCTTTTTATGATATATAAGGAAATACAATAATGTAACCTGGGTAGTGCAATAACCGAAGAAATGCTGATGGGCAGTTGAATGCACCAATGTTCTGAAAGAATTCAGCATCGACGTACAAACTCAAAGCAATTAGAGAGAGTATCCTTTTGCCAGTAGCCCTTGTACGGAATAAGTGCCAATATTGATTATTGAAATAAACACTTCTATAAAAGCAACATACAAATGCAATACGAACCAATTATGGTTGTAATACATTTGTTTAATTCTGTATGCTGAGACATGAAAAACAAAAACTTACAGTGCAGTTGCAAGGTACAGCTTCATTGTCTCCTTCCAAGATGGAAAGCGCTCTGCAGATATTTTAGCCAGACAAAGATACAAACATTTTATATATATTTTTTGAAAAAGAAAAGCAAAAGGAGATCTGATGACATGAATGAGATCCATCATATATAATGCCGGATGACACTTTACAGACTTATCAGTTCTTAAGAGAAGACAAGGCAGATAAGTACCTTCAAAAGGCCATTGGTTAACATCATTCTGCAAATCTCCATCTCCGATAGGCCCAATGTAGAAAGTCTCCTTGAGGTCTCCTACATCGGTAATCATTAATCACAGTCGGAGATCTCAACTATATCATTGCAAACACCAGAAATGTAAATGGTAAAATCTACAAATGCAGTTGTTGTCTCAAACTACAGGCAGTGAGGATGTGGAGAATGGGTTCTTCAACACTTTCTAGAACTAACCTTCCCCTACTACATCTGGCTCCAAGGGTCACACTCACACATAACCTAAACAAAATAATTGAAGCACGATGCGATCTACCAATGGAAGATCCCCTGACACTTCTAGCTATCACTGGAGCTCAAAAAACAAGCAATGAATGACCTATTGTTGCCAGAAACAGGGTGAGTGAACTAGAACAGTGGTTTCTAGTTCAGTTCTAAATATCAAAAGTTCAAAACCAGCGTGTCATTCTAAATAACAAAATAATTTTACTTAACACTGCCAATGCCAACAGCAAACCCTTCGAAATCTTTTAAATTTCCATGTCGTTAAAGAATATACTCGCCAACTTATCACGTGCTATTATTAAAGTAACCTGGCATGTGCTATCAGTCATAGTTTCCACTTAATTCGCATAAAAAAAATAACGTTACTTAACATAGCCAATGCCAATTGCCAGCAGCAAACCCTCCGAGATCTTCTTAATTTCCTTGTAGTTAAAAAATAACGTTACTCACCAACTTATCATGTGCTATAATCAAAGTAACCTGCCATGTGCTATCAGCCATAGTTTAGTCTTAAATTCCACACGGCGGGCGGTGCAAGGTGCAAAGTGCAAAGGAGTAGTCAGCCCGATCAGAAATTTAACCTTGGAATTTGGATGAGGCATCGAGCTTCTCGGCGTAGGGCGTATAGCCCCGGTGGTTGCTGCTGTTCCTCCGCGGCGCCATCTTCTCCTCCAACGGCAGCTCGAAGAACTTCTTGCTCTCCGCAAGCACCATCTCCAGCAGGCCGTCCTCGAGCCCGTGGTTGGCCACGTAGAAGAACCCGCACTCCACGCATGCCTACCAAACCAAATCGCGTGTAACTGTTTTTTTTTTAAAAAAAAAATAGAAATCGCATGTAACTGTTATCCTTGTTGCGTCCACAAAACAAAGACCTCGCAGAAATTTTTGCAAGGAATGGCCAAGAAAGAAGAGCAGAATCTGGAATCAGGTGAGCACCTTTCGAATAGATTTGGCGGCGACTTGGAGGTCGGACGACGCGAGGTCCACCACGGGGAGGTCCAGACTCCCGGCGGCCATCTCCGGCTCGCCGCCGCTCTTCTGCTGAAACGGCTCCTGCTGCTCTGTCTGGTTCTGCGTCTCTTGCTATCTCGGCCTCTTGGGTTGTGGGCCGGGGCCAAGACACATTGCATGGGCCTGATCCGGTACTAATCGAATATTGAGAATTTCAGATGTGTAATTCGGACCAATTATTAACCTGGACTCAATTTGTGTAGTCTAGGAACGCAATGGCCCATTCTCCGTTCCCCGACGGGAATTCATTCGTTAGGGGTTGAGGTTGGGCTATTTCTCCACATGAATGCTAATATACAAATACAGTTCTCTATCGGGTGAAACGGGGCTAGGGCTATTCTCCTACAACCCATCCCCGTTACCCACATAAGCCTCCGATAACCCTATGACACGTGGGTCACTAGTCCACTACCGTATTGTTTAAATTTTTAAGGGTTTGCTTGCTTATTTGCTTGAGAGTTGTGACACTATCTTCAAGAATATTATTGGAATTTTTTATTTAGAACACTGATAAGTATTGTTTAAATCATTTGGAACACTCATTTTATCGTCTCTATGTGTGTCCGTGTAGGAGAGATTGGAGATCTAATTTTCGGATCTAGATCCCCGTAGGGTCCGATAACCCGACAAGGATGAAGAACGACAGAGAATATCACCCTAAGGCGGGAACAAAGAACAATGAATTTTTCTACCCTCGGAAACAAAAATATTCTATCACTCCTCACAGAAAAATGATCCTGCTGCCATCCCTAGTGTAGTCCTAAATGTTCTGGAGTCAACTCGTGCAGCCCTTGTTCTGGACTCAACTATTCCATCAGAAATCAGTGCTGCAGTTGGGACTAAAAAAATTATCATATCTCTCGCCTAGCTGTTTATCTTGGATCATCACGTACCAGTACTTCCATTCCATCGGAATTTTGAATAGACAAGACTCTGACATTTGACGGCTCGCAATTTCTTGTACTAGTTGTCAGTTCAAGTTTCAGCGCCACCGCCACAGCACGCCACCGACCCGCCGGTCTGATTAGACTTGCGTCTGCTCACTCACTGCTCACTGGTCGGTGAGACATATTTCTGGCTTCATTTAGCAGATTTTGAAAATCTAGTGATACAGAACTGGACACGTGGAATCAGGAATCTAGCAAGTATCTCTACTGTCAATCTCAAGAAGACTTCGAACAAAAATCATATCTTGGTCCAAAAAGAACTGTAGCCTATCATCTCAATTTGAAAATACCATAACCACATTAGAATACTTAGACAATACAGAGGAGTTGAGGCCTTTAACAAACCTTGAATTTACCTCCAGGAAAAATGTCAGAATACATTTGCAGGAGCTTAACTGATTTTGGACCCTCAAATGGAAGCGTCGGGCAAAGATTAAATGGTGCAAATTGGGAGATGAAAATACACATTTCTTTCATGTCACATCATCCATAAGAAACCAACGGAATAATATCAAAGTGCTCATTAATGTTGAAATTGAATACTATGACAATGCCTCCAAATTGCAAATCGCGACTGATTACTTCAGGGATCTCTCAGTTCAGACTTTACATGGTCCCCAATGATAGACCTTACACATCTCTATCAGCAAGATCAAAATCTTCAGACTCTCTCGGACAACTTTACTTGGGAAGTGATAGCAAATGCAATTTTACGATCCCCGAACAACAAAAGCCCAGGGCCGGATGGATTTACAAATGAGTTTTACAAGAAGTTCTTGAACGTTCTAAAATCTGATCTAGTACATGTCTTTGCAGATTTACATTCCAATAATATAGACTTGTCAGGGGTAAACAAATCTTATATCATTTTGGTTCCAAAGATTGACACGCCAACGCAAATCAAAGACTTCCGGCCCATCTCACTGCTACACAGCATCCCCAAGCTCATTAGCAAAGTCTTGGCAAATAGACTACAATCGAGAATCGCTGACCTTATCAATCATATGCAGTTCGGGTTCATCTCAAGAAGATCAATTGCAGAGAACTTCACTCTAGCTTCAGAACTGGTCCAATGTGCAATGAAGAGGAAAAGACCTATGCTAGTTCTCAAATTATACTTCCATAAAGCTTTTGACACAATAAGTTGGGAATGTGAATGACTGACAATGCAACACAGAGGGTTCGACAGCAAATGGGTTAACTAGATACATGCTATTCTTTCTTCAGGAAAAGCACAGATTCTTGTCAATGGGATTGCAGGGGAAGAAATTAATTACAGACGCGGGGTACGACAAGGAGACCCGCTTTCTCCATTTCTTTTCATCTTGGTAACGGATGTCCTTCAAAAAATATTACAGCGTGCCCATTCTAATGGCCTGATCCTACACCCATTGGATATACAAGAAACCACATCAATTTTACAATATGCAGATGACACCTTAATCTTACTCAAGGGGACAGCCCAACAAGCCACGGTTCTCAAAGAGCTACTGGATTCGTTTGCAATTTTTTCAGGCTTGAAGATCAACTACCATAAGAGTACTCTAGTACCCATCCACATGTCTCAACAAGATGCCACCTTAGCAGCCACCGCCCTACAATGCCCACTCAGCTCACTTTCATGTAACTACTTAGGACCGCTATTATCCAGTAACAAGATACCTCATAGTTTGCTGCACCCTATTATCGGCAGGATAGATAGAAAACTGGCAGGTTGGATGCCTGGGTTGCTCTCTTGTGGAGTAAGAGTGACAATGATCAATGCAGTTCTATCAGCGATGCCTACATATTATATGAGTTGCATCCAGTGGTCGGAGCGTAGCATAGAGGCAATCGACAAAAACAGAAGAGCCTTCCTTTGGAAAGGAGTTAAAGAGATTCATGGTGGGCATTGCCTAGTTGCTTGGAACACAGTTATCCTACCCAAGGAGCAAGGAGGTTTAGGGATACGGGATCTCCGGATTCACAACAACGCTTTAATCATGAAGTGCATAGCAAAGTTACTATCAGACTCAACTGAACCTTACTTCAATTGGTTACACAGACAGTATATTCAAAACCAAATACAGACACAGTCTCGACAGGGAGATACGGCAGTATGGAGAACTTTATCTACAGTCATTGAGACAACTATACAAATGACGAAGGTTGTAATTGGGGATGGACGAACCACATCATTCTGGAAGGACAGTTGGACGAACAAAGAAAGATTATATCTATGCTTTCCTACCCTCTACACATTTGCCATTAAACCAAATTGCACAGCCAGTTCGCAATCAGTTGATAACAACTGAGCGGTTGAACTTCATCCGATTCTATCACAGCAAGCGACCTTTGAGCCCCAAGCTCTATTACAAGTCTTGTCTGAGCAGCATCTCACACAGGGGACCATGGACCGACGGGTCATAGCTTCGACCATGGTGAACATAACTACATCTGGAATATACCAAGTACTATCATCCCATGGCCTCAAATGGATGGCGATCGATTTTACTGCTCGAGATCAATCCTCATCGACTGAGAATATTCTTATGGCTAGCTTTTCGGGGAAAGCTTAATACCAAGGATAATATGACAGTTAAGAAATGGACAACAAATCCACACTGTGACATTTGCCCCGCTTTAGAAACAATTGATCACATCATTCTCAGATGCAAAGCTGCGGACTATATATGGGCAAAGCTAGAACTGTTGACAGAAGCTACCTACTCTAAGGGCATACTAGAATTTGTGGAAACAGTTGCAGCACAATCATTGAGCTACCATGAAGTTTGGCCTATTTGCTTCGCTGCCTGCGCTCATACTTTATGGACCATAAGGAATAAAAGGATATTCCAAAATACTGAATGTGGAAACAATGCAATTCAACGTCAGATCCGAGAATACATTAATCTCTGGTCCTGCAGGTCCAAGTCCGAGCACCAGGTTTCCCTTCGACAGTGGTGTCAACTATATTTGTAAATAGTTGTCTTGTTGTAAATAGCTTTCTTTTGTCTTTTGTTTTTTCGCTTATTTGTATTTCTTTGTCAACCATTTTAATACAATGGGCATAAGGTAGAGCTTTTCTACCTTCTACGCCAAAAAAAAAAACAAAAGATATGGCTGCACATGACACCACCTACATTGCTATATGGCCACATCCAATTATGAATTATCCTACACGTTAGAACCAATCAATATCTTAACACACACCAATCAGTATCACTTAACACACACACACTGCACATAAGTGTCAAACAATATCTCAGGTTCTAAACTGCAGTGACTCTTCCAAGGAAAAGTGATTTGGATGGACACATTGCTCACCGTTTTTTCGACTGTAAATTTGCTCACACGCCTCCATCACGCTGAGCCTCGTCGGCACTGGGCAGTCGGCAGGTCACAAGCTGCTGCTCCATGGGAGAAGGGAAAACAAGGAAAGGAAACAGAGACATCAGAGTCAGATGTCACACGATCTTCCCGAATCGATCTGGAGCCGCGGGCCACATGCCTGTCGCTTCCAGAACAATATAGCGTTCGTCTTCAGTAACAAAAGCTTCGGAAAAGGGTTTACGTTATCGTACCTCTTCCAGAGGAGCGCCATCTGCAATGATTTCCCGCGCATGTAATGTAACCGAAAAGAAGCGCCCAGTTGCGCAATTGTATTGAATTAAGTATGCTCTGATCAAGAATATACGACGTATTAGATATTGATACGGTCTCTAACATGCAACTTTGATAATTACCTTTTATACAAATATGTTCATATATAAATATTATATTATAAAAATATTTTAAATAACTAATCTAATGATACTATTTTCATATGGCCAGTACAAATAGTTTTTTTTATATATTAGTGATCAGAGTTAAATAAGTTTGACTATACGTTTTCTAAAAGAAGGGAGAGTACAGTACAGCCCAACCTGACAAAATGGAGAGAACGACGAAGTTTAAGTTAGAGGTGGGATTCCAGATTAGTGGCGGATCAGAATATGCAGAAAGAGACATGTGCTTGGCTAATCAGGAGTCAGGACGAGCTTCCAACCACACTAGCACTAATAATAACAATTAAGTGTGATTCACCCTAATCAAAAGGGACAAGGTACAGAAAGGGATGTGTTCTACGTTTATTGCCCCAGATCTCAAAAGGCATAAGAGTCCCCACAGAGCAGACGTACTCAGAGAGACTGCCAAGCAAATAGAGATACTTACATTTGTTTGCGTGGAGCTAATCACATACTGTGGAAGTGTGGATACTTGTTCTTTGCTAAGCAATTTGACTTCACGAGTCAGGACCATCTTACTCTGTTGGCAGAGATTAAGCTAGCAGAAGTACACGCAGTAGAAGGTGAAAGACTTACCTTTAATCCATTGATCCATTGAGATTTATTGATGCCTCCCCCATCTAACTTTTCTTTTAAGCAAAACCGCATATGAACTTCTTGCTGTTGTCCCTTTCTACAGAGTGTGAAACCATACAAGTTATTCCATCAAACACCAAAGGAGCCGTGCTTAATTTGCACAAATTGCTACTTTTGGGGTTGGTTCTTTATGCATCCATCCTACTATAGTAAGTAACAATTGTACCAAGGTAGATACAGAAGACAGTGACTCCAAACGAGATAAGATTATCAGTGCATTGCTAAATGGTTATGGCAAACAGAAAAGACGGTGGAAGTTATTTCCAACTTCCTAAGACAGTGAAAAACCAAACAAGCTGTTGACACTCGATGGCATTTAGTAATTTCAAATCTCATGTCAAGTGGAGAGTAACCCCACTGGCTAGCTCGTAAAGCTAACACAAGCACATGCAACTGCAGTAGATGGCGTGCACATCAGAATTATCAGATCACGACGATTCGCACAAACCACATGTACCTTTCTGATTGTCCATCTCAACAGACTAGCTGCTCACTGAAGTTCCACCGACTAGCTCCCAACAAGTTACCTACCGTAGACACATCCATGTGTGATGAAAGCGACTATTATTTGCCACTGCTAAACATGTGTAATTGATTATTTGCCACTGATGTCAGTATGACATGTGGTCCCGAAACCACATGTCATACTCACATACAGTGTAAAGTTCACTTTTTTGCAAATGGCAAATAATCAATTATTCCTATAAATTAAGATGGATGGCCTGCCCTCCACTAAGAGATCACAGGACTAAAGCCTCCACTATATAATGATCAGGAAGCGCAGCCGCGTAAAGAGCAAAGCACACTCTAAATATTCGCAGAGCCATCAGTGAGGGGGAGGCAAATTATGCTGGTGGTGGAGATAGGCATATGGGTCATCCCACTGACCCTCGTCTTCGTCCCATGCCGGCGAATTGTTCTCCTCCTAGCGAGGCTTCAGGAGCTTCACCGGAGCTTAACACAACCAAGGTTCACCCCGCCGGACATGTGGAGCCGCTTGGCTAGGCTTAACTCCATGGCTTTCATGCTGTGACGGTATATGGCTGCTTCTTAGCCGTTTCTTCTTTTGGTGTTAAGTGCTAAGTTGTTCTAGCTTTGGTGTTTCATCTTTTTTATGTGCAATAAGCTCCAGTAGTTGAGATATAGATGGCTTACTTCAGAACTTGTTGTAACATGTATATTGTTGGTAGAGGCAGATGAAATTTCAGAATGCACCTGACAGAATTTCCTGGAGTTGCTTGTAATATGTGTCATGTGGGGTCGTGTCTACAGCCGACGACCCAAGGCAAGGGGGCAGCTGGCCCTAGGTGCCGAAACAATCAGCCATTAGGCTGATTGTGATTTCCTTTTATCTCTTTAGGAAGTTTAATTCTGTTTTATCTCTTTAGGAAGGTTTGAATTAAGGAAGTATCTTTGAGGAAAGAGTCCTAGTTAAGAAAGGGATAATACCTTCTATTTGTAATCAGATTGTACTCCTATATATAGGAGATAAGAGGTTAATAGAAAATCAGCAAAGGATTGGGAGATACCCAATCTCCTTACGCCATACCCTGTTCATGAAAGCCTTTGCTCATCAGCAAGATTGTTCATCCGCATGCCGCTTACGCGTCTCGACGCAACCCTCATCCCCCTGAGTTGATTCTCCCCGTCCGCCTCTGCTCCCAGCGCTCATCCCCTGACATCTTGGTATCAGAGCCACCCGTTGCTTCATCCACCATGTCAAGCAATGGTGGTAACGATGATTTCCAACAGATGATGCGCCAATTCGCCGAGGACACGGTGAAGTCCTTTGCAAGTATCAACGACCAGTTCGCTCGGCATAGCGGATTGATTGAGACCAATATCAATCGACTGACTCGGCATGATCAACGACTGGCACGCATGGAAGGCGGCCTCCGGCGAGGATGACGGCGAAGACATCGCCACGCGACAGAACCGAGGGCTGCCGCCGAGCTACCACCGCGCCAAGGTGAGCTCGGCGCGCCTGGCGTTGCCTCCTCGCCCCCCGCCACCCTACCCCGCTGCCTTGGGCATCGGGCAACCTCGGAACCCGCCGCGCTACATTAAGCTCAACTTCCCGTCCTTCGACGGCAAGGAAGATCCAATACCATGGATCAACCGCTGCGAACAATTTTTTCGCGCCCAACAAACGCCCATGGAAGATCGGGTGTGGCTCGCCACGCACCACATGATAGGCGTGGCGATTCGTGGTACATGCGCGTGGAGCGCATGGATGGTATGCCTAATCGGCGGCACTTCATCGACCTCGCCCATCGTCGGTTCGGCATGCTCACACGCCACAATCCGCTAGGCACCCTGACGAACCTCCGGCGTACATCATCGGTGGCCGACTTCACCGAAAATTTTCTGACCCTCCTCGCTCGTTGCGGCCACTTGGACGAGGAGCAGCAGGTGGTGCTTTTCACGGCGGGACTTGGCGAGCCCCTGCAAACGAATGTCAAGCTCCAAAGGCCGACCAACCTGGAGGTCGCCATGGACCTCGCCAGAACCTACGAACGTCTCGTCTTGCTACCCCAGGCACCCGCAGCACCCTCGTCATTCACCAGGCCGGCGAGCACCCGAACCCTCCAACCACGGCCGGCCGCCTCAGGGGAGTCTGGGGTCGGCTCATCGGCACCTTCGGCGCTGACCACAGGGGCATCAGGCTCGGCCAAGCCGTTCAGGCGCCTCACACCAACCGAGATGGAGGAACGCCGTAGCAAAGGCCTTTGCTACAACTGCGACGAGAAGTTCGTGCCCGGCCACCAGCATTTCTGTAAACGCATCTTTATGTTGCAGGTTGAGCCGGACGATGACGATCTTGAGGAGGAGGACGCGGACACCACCATCTCCCTCCTCGCCCTCACCGGGATTCGCAAGTCCCAAACGATGCAGCTCCCGGTGATGATCCACGGTGTCCAATTGATGGCCCTGATCGACTCGGGCTCCACCCATAACTTCATCGCTGCGGAGCTCGTCGCTAAGGTTGGGTTGACCTTGGCGACACGTACAGGCCTCTCCGTGGCCGTGGCCAACGGCGACAAGGTGGCAAGCGGCGGGGTGTGCTACGCGACACCCCTCCCCATCGACCAGGAACACTTCATCCTCGACTTGCTCACCATACCACTTGGTGGCTTCGACATTGTCCTCGGGGTCCAGTGGCCCCGATCCTTGAGACCGATTGTCTGGGATTTCAACCTCCCGACGATGCGTTTCCACCGCTAGGACCGGGAGATCATCTGGCGCGGTGTGGCTCCATTCCGGCCATCACCGCACCTCCACTCCACCTCGACCACAGGAGATCTCATGGTGGAGCTACTCTCAGAATTTGCGCCGATCTTCGACGCGCCTCGCGGCCTGCCACCTCCACGCGGCCGCGACCACCGGATCCACCTCCTCCCCAGCACCAGCGCGGTGGTGGTTCGGCCATACCGATACCCGGCTACTCAAAAGGATGAGCTAGAGCGCCAATGCACCGCCATGCTGGAGCAGGGCATCATCCAGCGCAGCAACTCAGCTTTTTCGGCGCTCGTGCTCCTCGTCAAGAAGAAGGACACATCTTGGCGCTTCTGCGTCGACTACCGCGCCTTGAATGATAAAACCATCAAGGACAAATTCCCCATCCCGGTGGTCAAGGAGCTCCTGGATGAGCTCAAGGGAGCACGGTTCTTCACCAAGCTGGACCTTTGCTCCGGCTATCACCAAGTCCGGATGGCTCTGGAAGATGTGGAGAAGACCGCTTTTCGTACCCATGAGGGCTTATTTGAATTTCTGGTCATGGCTTTCGGGCTAACCAACGCCCCGGCATCCTTTCAAGCTCTCATGAACGAGGTTCTTCGGCCGTACCTACGTCGTTTTGTACTTGTGTTCTTTGACGATATCTTGATTTATAGTTCATCATGGGCGGGTCATCTTCGGCACGTTCGGGCAGTGCTCAAATGTCTTCAACAACAGCAACTTTTTCTCAAAAGGTCCAAGTGCCTTTTTGGGGATACCTTGGTGGCATACCTTGGCCATGTCATCCGTGCCGAGGGCGTCGCCATGGATCCGTCCAAGGTGACAGGCGTCATGGACTGGCCGCGCCCCCATTCTGTGCGCGCCCTCCGCGGTTTCTTGGGACTGGCCGGGTACTATCGACGCTTCATCAAGGACTTTGGCACCATTGCGGCACCTCTGACACGCCTCCTTCGCAAGGAGGGCTTCGTTTGGTCTGCAGAGGCCGACTCGGCGTTCGCCGTACTCAAGGGGGTGCTTACCACAGCACCGGTCCTCCAGCTGCCGGACTTTGCAACTCGGCCAGGGTCGAGTCGCGACGCCGCACGGGTTCGTGCCATGTCGCATCGAGGCACGGTGCCATCGCCTTCTTCAGTCGCCCGATTGCCGCACGCCACGCCAAGCTAGCGGCGTATGAGCGTGAGCTGATTGGCCTTGTCGAAGACGTGCGCCATTGACGTCCATACCTGTGGGGGCGTCCGTCAAAGTCTGCACGGATCATTACGCCTCAAATTTCGCTGATCACGGCTTTCTACTACCGCAAAGATCAATGGGTGAGCAAACTGTTTGGCTTTGATTTTGCTGTTGAGTTTAAACCAAGTCGCCTCAACATCGTAGCCGATGCGCTCTCTCAGAAAGACACAAAACTAGGGCTCGCCTTCGCCATCACTGGCCCCCGGTTCGCCTTATTCGCCGAACTTCGACAAGCCACTCTCACGGAGCCCGAGCTCTCAGCGATCCACAGCCGCATCGAGATAGGCGAACTCGCCAAGCCATGGTCCATGGTGGACGGCATCGTATGCTTTCACCGATGCGCCCACGTCCCGGCCACATCACCCCTTCACTCGACGGTTCTGGCTGCCGTCCATGAGGGTCCACATGAGGGTATTCAGAAGACGCTGCACCGCCTACTTCAGAATTTCCATCTCCTTCAGGATCGGGCAGTAGTGCAGGCATTCGTCCGGCTCTGCTGTGTGTGTCAAGAACAAAACAGAGCGACTTCAATTGGGCAGGGTTGTTGTGCCCTTTGGAGGTCCCATGCCACATTTGGTCCGACATATCTATGGATTTCATTGAAGGCTTGCCGAAGGTGGGCGGGAAATCGGTCATCTTGACTGTGATGGATCGATTCTCGAAGTATGCTCACTTCCTTCCTTTGGCACACCCTTATTCAGCATCGTCCGTCGCCCGTGTGTTCTTTGCGGAGATTGTTCGACTACATGGCCTCCCGGTCTCGATTGTGTCCGACAGGGATCCAGTCTTCACATCAAATTTTTGGAAGGATCTGTTTGCCCGGTGTGGCACCACCTTGAATATGAGCACGGCATTTCATCCCCAATCTGATGGGCAATCCGAGGTGGTTAATAAGGTCATCACTATGTATCTCCATTGTATGACAGGCGATCGTCCTCGGCAGTGGACCCGTTGGTTACCTTAGGCCGAGTTCATCTACAACACCTCCTACCATTCTGCTCTGCATACGACCCCATTCCGAGTCATGTATGGGCGGGATCCACCATCCTTTCAGGATTATGAGCCCGGCGGAGCACGCACGTCGGCCGTTGATCGGGAGCTTCAGGACCGCGACCTTTTTCTGTCTGATGTACGCGGTCGCCTACAACATGCTCAAGAGTGTTACAAAAAATTCTATGACCGCAAACATCGCAGCATTGACTTCGCCGTGGGAGAGTTCGTATGGCTTCGCCTTCACCATCGCGTGGCCGCCACCTTGCTGGCGCGCGATCGGGAAGCCGGGCCTAAGTACTATGGGCCGTATCGCGTTATCTCGAAGATCAATGAGGTTGCCTATCAGTTGGATTTGCCCAAGTCAGCTCGCTTACATGACGTATTTCATGTGAATCTCCTTAAAAAGTATGAAGGCATTCCTCCTGCGGCTCAGCCACCATTGCCGCCTCTTCTACATGGTCGGGTTATTCCCACGCCGGTCACGGTGATACGTGCACGCCTAGCTCGGGATAAGTGGCAGATTCTTGTTCAATGGGAGGGACTTTCCGCGGCCAATGTGTCTTGGGAGGATGTGGTGACGTTCAAAGAATCTTATCCTTCTTTTCAGCTCGAGGACGAGCTGTTTGTCAACGGAGGGAGAGATGTCATGTGGGGTCGCGTCTACCGCCGACGACCCAAGGCAAGGGGGCAGCCGGCCCTAGGTGCTGAAACAATCAGCCATTAGGCTGATTGTGATTTCCTTTTTATCTCTTTAGGAAGTTTAATTCTATTTTATCTCTTTAAGAAGGTTTGAATTAAAGAAGTATCTTTTATGAAAGAGTCCTAGTTAAGGAAGAGATAATACCTTCTATTTGTAATCAGATTGTACTCCTATATATAGGAGATAAGAGATTAATAGAAAATCAGCAAAGGATTGGAAGTTACCCAATCTCCTTGCGCCATACCCTGTTCCGTGAGCACTGTTCATCGCGTGCACTATTCATTGTGCGCACTGTTCATCCGTGCCGCCGCCACGGCGTCTCGACGCAATCCTCATCCCCCTAAGTTGATTCTCCCCGTCCGCCTCCGCTCCCCGCGCTCATCCCCTGACAATATGTATATACTGCTCCTGTATGTATTTCTTATCAACCTTATAGAATTTCCTTCATAATCTTGTTTTCTGTATCACCTACTCCCTCTAGTTTTTTTTACATGACGTTTCAAAGGAGGAAATTAGTTTACTTGACGTCAACTAATTTCAACGGAGGGAGTACTAAATAGTGGCAGAGCCACATGTTTCAGGGAGTGGGATAAAAATACACGAGGGAAAATATACATTTGTAAATCATGGACAAGAGAAAAATCTAAGAAAAGAATCAATTTGGCCAGATTGCGGTGATTTTTCAAAAAAAAAAAAAGTACCATATGCTCTATTAATGATATACCAACAGTGAAAGGCTGAATCTGGTTGGTGTTAACAGATCATTGTACAGGAATTGTCGGTTCCTATTTCTCTTTTTCAAGCAAACCAATATCATTGACAATATTTATTTCCTATCACTTACTTTGGAGGAGCATCTGCCTTGTCCCACAAAAAAGATATAATGTTGCCATCATTTAGGTCCCAACTAGAGCACATGGTCCACAGAGCACTCCCTAGAGTAGATTACCATCTTCTAAGATAGAATACAAGATGCCACACTAGGTACCATAAATAATAAGATTTAGCTATACTAGGCATTATGCCGTCACTCCTATGCTAGGGGCAACACTTGCAGAGACGTGCTCTAACAACATATCAAGCTAAGTTAATTGATGCCATGTTGTCAGTTTAAATAAATATATCAAATTGTTAGTTTGCAAGTCTCCCTAACAGGTATGTAAGAAACAGAAGTCCTTGATTGCAGGTGAGTAGGTGACAGGAGAGATGATCAATAAAATCACCAGTCTAAATCGTACAGTGCCGATTGCACTATTGCTGTTTAGGCAGATATCGGATTGAATGGGACAGAACAATATTTAGTGTCCTATCTGTTCATCCAATAAACACTTTGCATTCCTGGAATGAAAAATCCTATAAAAAGAAGCATCATACTAGAAAACTTGGATGAGCAAAGTATCATGTATACGTATTTTTATAGAATTTGTAGCATGATCCAAGGGGAACTTCAGAGCTAAATTTTTTCAGGCAATAAACCAGTTTGAGGGTCATGCCACTGAAAAAGTTGAAAATGACCATTAGCGCTTCTCTACACTTCGTTTGCATCCAACTGTTGTTATCATAATAATGGTAGAATTCAGCAACCGGGGGCATAACAGATGGTGCACTGCCACTACACTACCAAAATTAGCTATCCAAAGCTACCTCTGAGTATACGGTTACATATATGTTGCAGCTCGCAGGTTTTGCATGATCAGAATGGTAAATGAAAGCCGATACTGACAAGAAAAAAGAATAATAGCAAACCTCTCAATTTCGTTCCTCCATCCAGTCAATCGCAAGTTGAACATCCATGTGCTATGCGTGAGCATAACTAACACAAGAAGAGAGAAGCTTATTCCACTCTGACACGTGAGATAATCAATTTATATCGAAATGCATTTTGTTATTTGCAATTATGAAGATATATAAAAAAAGTTACATGCCAATTTACAGGATCCAGTACCTATGGATAGTCCATGACATATTTGACTCATCAAAGTTATGCAGCAGTTTCTAGATTGAAGTGCCGAAGAATCTAGACTCCATTTTAATGTTTTGGTAATTAACGATAATCATGTTTATTGGTCTAACATGTTTTATCAAGTGATTGAGAGGTTCAGACCTAAAATTGAGAAAAAGAGCACAAAAGACACCTAGTGAATGGACATCAAGATGAATTAGCCCAAGGCAAAGGTAACTAGTTGGCTAAGAACTTTTTCATAGTTTTACCGGTCTAGGTGTTTCGAGAATTAAAAAATCAGATTGCTAGAATAGGTTGTCGTACTATAAAGAGAGATCATCACTAGTAACTTGATAGCAATTTGTGTCACTCTGCTCAAATTCAGATGGATGCTCATTTGATCAGGCAATTGGTCGGTTTGATCGGACTCCCGGTTTGACAGTAGCAGTCAGCTTTTTCCAAAGAGCTACCATTTCTTCATCGCTACTCTATTTTGCCTCCAGGACTGACCGCGGGAAATTGACCGGTCTGACCGGACCCCCAGTCTGATCGCAGCGGTCAGTTTTTTTTCCAAAGAGTGTCTTTTTATGGTGTTGCTGCTATATTTATCTCATCGGACTGACTGCAGGCATACGGTCGGTCTGACCGGACCAGGGATTAAAATCCCGGCCGGTAACCGCCGGTTACCGGTCGGTTACCGCTTACCGGAGGGTGGCTGGGAAAGGGAATCCCGGCCAGTTTTCTCGGTTTTTTCAAATTCTAATTCTAAATTTTGAATTTCGGATGATTTTTAATCAAATTTTGACGAATTTCGTCCCGAAAAACCGGTTACCGGTACCGGCCAGGGAGCGGGAACCGGCCCGGTTCCGGTTACATGAACCTTGGACCGGACCCTCGGCCTGACCTCTGCAATCAGCTTTTTCCAGTAGCACACTTGTGCCATTTTGTAGACATCTTGACCCCAGTCTGACCGGAGCTTGAGTGAGCGGCCTGACCGGACCTAGTATAACGGATATATTCTATAGCACTCATTGCTACAGAATTTTACCACTGGACTATAGTCCAGTCTGACCGGCCTCATACCTGCGGCCTGACCGGGTTTGCTGTTTCTACAGAGTTTCGTGTTCTAACGACTAGTGGAGGGGATTGGGGCTATAAACACCCCTCCACCTGCAGCAAGGGAGACTTTAGAACCTCTATTAAATACACTTGAGCCCTTGCTTCATCTCCTACTCCTTGAGAGCAAAATTTCCATCTTCTAAAGATTGTAGAGTGCTTTCAAGTGCTTTGATTTGAGTTTGATCTTTGTGGCACTTGAGCATCATCAAGCGAAGCGTTGTTGATTTGTTACTCTTGGAGGTTGCCGCCTCCTAGACGGCTTAAAGGAGGTGCATCGGTGATCTTCTCAAGAAGTTTGTGAGAAGACCCGATTGATTGTGAATGTTGGAACTCACCTATCCAGAGTGGAGAAGAGCTACCACTAGTGATCGAGGGGTATGCCCGTGTGGAGTCGGCTTGATTTGTTCAAGCTTTCTCAACATGGATTAGGGGAGACCGACAAGTGCCCGAGACCACAAGAAAACATCGATTGTTTAATAGATGATCTTCCTAACTAGTAGATAACTTTCTCATCTAACTAATCCATATACAAGGAAATTAATCAACTATTTAGATAAATAGATATTCTTATTGAGGAAGTTAATCCCTTCCCAATCCCAATGCTATAGTACCTGAGTACTGTTCACACACGATATTGCTACAGTTCCGCACCGCTTCCACACCATAACAATTTTACAGAACTCCATGTCCGGATTTCAGAGCCAAGAGCAACTCATAGAATCAATAACATAAGTATTGTATGTCCATAAATAAGTCCAAATTGCAAAATCAGTTGTGACAAAATATGAAAAGAGAAAAGATGAAACTAGTGTAATATAGAGAACTTCTAGAATCGTAGCCGACTTGAGACTCTTGTTAATATACATGGCTGATATGTTTTTGGCTTTTCAAAAATCCTGTCATTCCATTCAACCATATGAGATGAACACGTTGCAAAAAAATCTTCTTCAGTCCGACCTGAATTACAATCATGGAATTGTCTTCAGTAATTAGCAGTATAGCACTGTACACTTGGTAAAATTATTTTTGGACAAACTGTAGAATATTGTTCCTTTCAGTAAATTCATAAAATTGACGCACTTCACAAAATTAGTCTTAATCATGTCTCTTTCGGAAATAAAGTAATGTATGGTTGTTACGATAGTAATAGATGATCTAAAAATCAACCAAGCATCTTCAGAATACGACACCCTATGCAGCATATTTTTTGCAAACAGATGAACTATTGAATGATAGGACATGCTAGCAAAAAAACAGTGATCAGAATGGAAATAGGAATATGGGATAATAGGCTAATAACACTTGGGTGTGAACTGTCCAATCTAAACCAACATCCAAATCTCTACTCGCCCAGGGAATGATGGTGCATTATAAATGTCGGTCTCTAACTTTAAGCTACCTCTGATATTATACACAAAGCTTTGCCCACATCCTTATCATCTAATAGTGAGCAATTTTTTTAAAACAAACAGCAGGAGAACTGCCCATTATATCAATAAAGTACGAGCAAAAGAAAGAGGTACAAACACCAGCCCCAACAAGGAGACACCACAGACGGGGAGAGAACCACATGTGGAATACCTGGCAAAGCAGCCTAACACCAAGGCTAGAGGCAAACACCATCTAGCACAACACCAAACACCGACGAGCTCTTTCACACGCAAGAAACACACACCATAGCCAAGGGAAGGACAACACGTTGAAGCTTCGAACTGGTTATCAAGCTAGCTAAATAATACGAGATCATCAGTGTACAATGCTTGAGAGAGAAGAATAGAAGCAAAGGCATGATTGACCACAACAAGTGGCAGCTGAGGAACCACATCTCTTGCAAGGGCTCGAAGTGCAGCCATCGGCACCAAAGTGCTCACCACAATAACAGTCCCACCACGGCTCACCAACATGAGCCCACCACGGCACACCATTGGACTGCACCAACACACCAGCACCACACTGCCAACAGACAGCAAAGCACCACAAGCCACAACAAAAGCGGGGGACCTCGGCAAGCACAGCACGCTAGCAGGGTGACCAGCAAGCAACTTCAGAATGAAATGGATAATGAAATAGTGAGCAATGGCTCCTCAGCACAATACCTAATAGTTTACCAGTCCCATCTCTCATGATAGCACTTCTCTTGTAAATATTCCCGTTTCGCACTCGATCTAATCAGTGGGTGCAAATCCTCAAATGCTCGAATCATTTGAACACTGAAAAGCAAAGCAGGTAAAACCGAATCTGGACCACCAAATTATGGGTTTTATATAGTAATATAGAACAAGCCCACAACAATGCCATCGCTGCGGTTCCATTGCGCCTCATCACCGGCACCTCCGAATTGTACTCCTCTGTCATTAATCTCAGACAGTGTACACCGAATCCTCCTCAAATGGCCCAATCAAAACACCGGGGTTCGATTTGACCAACCGATCGCCACAAGCAATCGAAGCAACCTAAAAAAAGGTACAAATGAAAATCGTGGGAGTGTACGAGCAGGCCCATCCGTGCTAGAATCCGATCCACCATCGGAGACGAATCGCTAAACCAGTTGAGCCTAGAACCAAGGAACCGCACAATCCAAACTGCAAATTTCGAATTGGGGCAAGGCACTAGGCGTAATGGGAGAAGAAGAGAGGAGGCGCCTTGGGAACCGCAAGGCTCAGGTGGCGCGGCCGCCGGGGCTGGCCAAAATGATATGGGTAACATGGGTTTCCTGGGCTACGGGCTTTATTAGTTTGGGCCGATATATACATACGCTTTTAGAAAACGGCCCGTAGCGTCGAAGTGTGGCTGTGAAACGGCCCTCCTAAAAAGATCAAGTGACATGGCCAGCTTTATCATGTGGGCCCTGATTAGACAGATCCGGCCCGTTAAAATACTAAGGCCCCGTTTGTTATCCGCGAAATTCCCGATTCCTACGTGAAACTCCCGCGTTTCAAACGGGACTTCAACGATGAAAGAGGTTTCGAGACATAAATTCAGGAGAAATTTGCGCATGTGAGTGACTACGGTACACATGAGAATGTCTTTTATAAACTTTGCATGCATTTCCCCCGCCATCCACTAATTATGCGTGTGAAAGTTTGGAGTAATTTGCCCTAATGAACTCAGATGAATTCGGTTCAATTTATACTCAGCAATGTACATGAGTTTCAGTCGGTTACAAGACAGAGTCCTGGGATCACAATCTTCAGACTTTATACAGTGCGACAATAGACGAGCTACAGTTATCGCTAACAAACAGAACTAACAGATAAACCTTGGAGATAGAATATGAACTCTAACTTCCAGATCCTTGTGGACTGATCACTAAGCTTACGGTTTTGTTTAACACCTCCCCTCAGTGGTACTGTGAGGTTGAGATGGCGATGAAGACGATCAAACTGCAGCTTCAACAGAGCTTTGGTGAAGATGTCTGCTACCAGATCTGCTGATGAAACAAATAGAACTTCTAGCTTCTGAAATGCAACTCTCTCTCTCTCTCTTTCTCTCTCTCTCTCTGACAAAATGGAAGTCCGCCTCTATATGTTTTGTTTGTGCATAAAAAACATGATTAGCAGTCAAATACGCAGTACCAAGGTTATCACACCAAAGAATTGGCGCTCTTTTTTGAAGGAAAAAAATCAGTTCTTTCAACAAAGACTGAACCCATATTATTTCGGCTGTTGCATTTGCAACTACTTTGTACTCCGCCTCTGTACTAGACCTTGACACAGTTGATTGTTTCTTTGAACACCAAGAAATGAGATTTGGTCCAAATAAAATAGCATAACCATTCTTGATCGTCTGTCATCTGGGCAGCCAACCCAATTGGCATATGAAAAAGCACTCAACAACATGGAGGAAGTTCTCTGAATCTGGAGTCCATCTGTTATTGTAGTTTTGACATGTCTCAAAATTCTTTTCACTGCGGACCAGTGCACATCTGTAGGTGACTGAAGAAATTGACACACCTTGTTGACAGCATATACTATATTCGGTCTAGTCAAGGTGATATATTGCAAAGCTCCAACAATACTCCTGCACTGAAAAACTCCATCGTCTGACAATTTAGTTCCTTACTGAGAAACTTTTCAGCTGCTGACATAGGAGTACTTGCTGGTTTGCAATTATGCAAATTAATCTTGTGTAGCAAATCTATTGCATACTTCTTTTGTGATAACACCATGTGATCTCCTTCTGTCAATACTTCAACTCCCATAAAATAGCTCAATTTACCCAAATCCTTGATAGCAAAGTTTTCTATCAGATTTTTAATGAGTTTCTCTGTGGCTACAACTGAAGAGCTAGCAATTATAATATCGTCTACAGATATTAACAAGTAGATGACAATAATGCTTTATCAAAGATGAAGAGTGATGTATCAGCTTTGGAAGGTGTAAATCTCAACTTTTGTAAATTCTCACTTAACCGAGAAAACCAAGCTCTAGGCGCCTGTTTCAATCCATAAAGAGTCTTGTCCAGTTTATAGAAATAATCAGCATGCTTGGGATCCTCATATCCTAGACCTCTTCCTGTAACTAGCCATGCAAGAACACATTTTGTACATCTATCTGTTTAGGTTGCCATCTTCTAGAGAGAGCTAAGGTCAAAATCAAACATATTGTAGTGGGTTTGACGACAGGACTGATTGTCTCTTCATAATCTATGCCATATTGCTGCTTCAAACCTTTAGCTACTAGACGAGCTTTGTATCTATCAATAGTGCCATCAGATTTCTGCTTAAGTTTAAAAACCCACTTACAATCGATGATGTTCTTGCCCTTCTGTGGTTGTACTAAATGTCGTGTCTTGTTCTTCATCAAAGTTGAATACTCAACATGCATTGCCTTTTTCCACTCTGGTCGCTCAAGCCCTCTTTGTATTAAACTGGTTCAGCATAAAAAAAACTCAGCGGCCCTTGAGAGGATAGCGCACTGTGGCATCAGTGAATTGTTTTGGAACAACAATGTTGTTTCGAAGACGAGTTTGTACACCTTGCCGACTGTGAGTTTGCTATTGTTGTTCCCCCTCGCTTCGTGTTGTCTCTGAGGTAGTTGGCAAGCTACATGGAGACTGAGAAAGTGTAGTATCTGCAGGAAGCTCATTAGTCACAGGCAAGGTTGTCAGGATCGTGACACGGATCGTGGGATCATACGATTCTACGATCCCACAGAGCTAAAATGATACATATCAATATATGGATCGGAATTTCATAGAATCGTGATCTTGAAGGTAGAATCGAGTATGATCATTAGGATCGTGCTCATGATCGGGTAGGATCATGACCCTGACAATAAACTATATCAGCATATAAATTTTCATTTTACCTATTGCTAATTTAGGCTACAATAATTTAATTTGCTTTGTTTTCTTTGTTTACATGTTGTTCTAAGGTAAACAATATTACCATTAATATATTAGATTTTAAATGTTTAGTTTACTAAAATGATTAAAGATTTTTTTTAAAAAAAAACAATCTTAATTGCATGTAAAATGAATAAGTGTACCCAAATTTACGAAACTAAATTCAAAAAATCTACTATAGCCTTGCATGTATGAAAACATAATTTATTTTTTGTATAAAATATATATACTTTTAGAAATATGGTGGAATCATGGTTCTACGATCCGATCCTACGATCTGATCTTGTCAGACCAAAAATGATCCCACCTAGGATCGTGACACTGACAACCTTTGTGACAGGAACACAAGTATTGTCATCTCTACATTGATCAAAAGCTATTGTATGGTCATGTGCCACTGAAGATGCATCCTGAGGGAGAAGAAACAAAGGAAGAAGGTTTGTTTAACAAGGATTGGAATTGTTAGTATGAGAGGAATTAGGAATGTTGGCTAAGGGAAAAAGATTTTCATCAAAGATCACATCTCGTGATATGTAGACACAATGAGGGCACTTATACCCTTTATGCATTGGACTATATCCCAAAAACACACACTGATGAGAAAAAAAATTCAGTTTGCGTGCATTATATGGTCTTAGATTCGGCCAATAAGCACACCCAAACATTTTCAGCATGGAATAATTGGGAGATATATTTAGAAGACATTGGATAGGAGTGGTGTTATTGATAACTCGACTTGGCATTCTATTTATGAGATAGACATCAGTGAGGAATGCCTCATCCCAAAATCCGACAGGTCTAGAAGAGTAAGCAAGAAGTGCTAACCCAGTTTCAACAATATGTTGATGTTTTCTTTTAGCAACTCCATTCTATTGATGAGTGTGTAGGCAAGACACACGATGAGATATGCCAACAGACGTGAAGTATTTGTGCAATTTTTGGTATTCGCCTCCCCAGTCAGACTGGACAGCGAGTATTTTTCTACCAAGCAAGCGCTCAACATGTTTTTGAAAATAGATAAAAGCTTATTTGACATAAGATTTGTGTTTCAAAAGATAAATCCAAGAGAACTTGCTATAGTCATCTAGAAAACTGACATAATATTTATTGCCTCCAACAGAGTTTAGGGTTGGACCCCATACATCTGAATGCACAAGCTCTAAAGGAAAAGATGAAACATGAATAGAAGAGTTGTACGATAGCTGTTGGATTTTTGCTTGTTGGCAAGGATCACAAACAACAACATTTTTTATCTTGTGTACAACTCAATTTATTTGATTGAACTACTGCCTGAACTATAGAAAAAGTTGGATGACGAAGTCTGCGGTGTCATTGCTCAGAAGAGACGGCTGAAGCAGCAAGGGATCAACGAGGTTGTTGAGCTAAAGCTATTGGATATAAGCCACCGTTACATTGGCCTTGTAGAAGAGTGGTCTTTGTGACCCAGTCCTTAACACAGAAATAACTCGAGTGAAATTTGAATAAAGCATCATTGTTGAGAGCAAATTTTTGAACAGAAAGAAGATGTTTGTGTATATTTGGAACATGAAGTATGTTTCTAAGATGCAATGGGCGACAATGACTATAAATAGTAGAATGGCCAATATGTGAGATAGACAGACCTTGTCCATTGGCGACTTGAACTTGATCTCCTCCCTTGTAGCGATCACGAACATTCAACCTATCAATGTCACTTGTAAGATGATCAGTGGCCCTATGTTGACATACCAGTTTGTATCAATCTGGTAGTTGATTGTTGACGCCACGCTCCAATGCATTGATCCTCTGAAGACTGATAAGAGTGATCAAAACGATACCAGCAGCGAAGAGCATCATGCCCATTCTTGCCACTGACTTGGCATGCCACACGTGGGGAGTTGTTGCTATTGTTGAATCCTCCTGCACGTCCTGACGGTGCACGACCGACTCCTCCATTGTTGCGGTCGCGGCCTCTACCACGCCCATTGTTGCGACCATTGTTGTTCCTGACAACATTATTGGCCGACGAGGCAATATGAACCTCAGTGGTATGTTGTTCCTTGTGTAGTTCATAGCTCAGGAGATGTGTTGTCATGGACATGACGAATGAATCATATTCTTCGGCAAGTCCTACAAGGATGTATGAGACCATTTCTTCTTCTTGAAAAAGATGGCCTATGGAAGCCATAGTGTCCGCTAGTGTTTGCATCTTCTGAAAATAGTCTGATGCCGATAACTCCTTCTTCAGGTTCGCTAGTTGAAGTTTGATCTGCACGAGGCGTGCTCGCGAGCGTGAGGCAAACATGTTGTGAGGACCTCCGGGTTATCTCCGTAAGACCGAGACTAAGCATGGTCTTATGGACATAACTCTGGGCCTCAAGTAAATGGATTCCAACTTAACCCCATCTAAGCGAGAGGCTTAACTGAAAACTAGAGCCCCGACGATCATGCTCGCTGCTCCTCTGCAAGCACTACATCATTGTCGGTGCTCCAACAAGCCAAGCACTACACTTAGTGAGTTAAATAGGAAGCCATGAATAGCGAGCATGAAATCGGCTCCCAAGATCAGCGACCAATATGTTCATACCCCCATACAACGTTGATCACATCCATACAACAATCATACCTTAATAGTTCAAAAGACATACATCATAATAATTTAAGTCTACAACTATTACAAACGGCCGACCGGCCAAATTCAAATAAGAGTATGAAGTAGCAGCGGAAGCAAGTAAATAAACCAAAAGACCAGCAATGGTATGCCCATATCCTATCGGCAACCGACTGGGAGTTAAATGATAGCACTACTCGTCAGCATCGCCTAAATCGACGCTAACGAGCTCAACGGGCTCATAACCTTCCTCACCTGAAATTGCAGCAACCGGGTTGAGTACAAAGGTACTCACAAGTCTTACACAAATAAAAATTAGTTATGCTATAGGTTGTCTCAAAGGATGGCTCATATTGGCTTAGTTTTGCAAAAGAGACACAACAATTTACAACCTACACATAATAGTTTTTCAAGTGCCATTTCGAAATCAGATTTGAAGTAGAAGTAAAGCATATGAATAAGTAATAAATTGAATAACAAATGAATCATACAAATAGCAAAGTGGCTGCCCACTTTGATACAACAAAATACATGAACATCTCATTCATGCCGAATACCGAGATTAATCATCATTTAAATTCAAAGTCTAACAATAGCAACCATATAACTCAAGTGGTCGTCCATAACCGCGGACACGGCTATTCAAATAGATGTATACCCTGCAGGGGTGTACTACTTTACCCACACGACTCGATTAGCCCGTAAGCCTCCAGATGCCTCCGAAAATAGCACACTTCCTTTAGTATGCCGGCCGGGGAGAATCGAGTTTTAGCAAGAAAATCCTATTGAGTTAAGTCTCCCATGTGAGATGTTTCCGTACCTAGTACAAGCGTCCGATAGCACTTGCTGGGGGGCTCACAAGTTGTATTGGAAATACCGATGCAGGGAAAATGGTAATTGGTGCTAGCTTGCACACTATAGAAAATTGCATCGGCTCTTAAGAACAAATGATCAACACAAATGCCCTTACACCACCATGAGACTAAACCCAATAAAACATTCCCCCTACTTGATCATACAACACCCATATACCGCATGTGGTAGCACGAGTTTTACTTGAATCAAAGATGTTACCAAAGTTCGGTTCTTGTTGGTCCAGACAAGTCAATCACTTACCAAAACTCGTGCACGAAGGCACCCTCACTAGGAAACACTTGTCCAGACCCAATTCTCTTTTAAAATGACAAAATTTAACTTAATAAACCGATACAAAGATCTGAAACAAAATGAAGATAAGTAATTGAGTGTTTCCCATAATTGTCGGGTTATTCCCGACAATCAACTACCGTTTCTAGACTTGCATGACTAAGCAAACCCTAACAATATATTTCAATCATCCTAACTTAAGCATGTGGTACTGGAGTAATTAGTTATTCAAGATGAACCTCAATGAATAGGATATAACTATTCTACACATCACAAAAATAGCGACATTAACAAAATAGCATGCAAGCAATTATCATTGCACTAACTTAATAAAACTGGGATCAAATATGATACAAAAAAGGTTCAAATGATGCTTGCCTTTCTAGTAGCTTAATTGCTCTCCCTCAGTAGCGTACAAGTCAATATCGATAGGCTCGGGATTTATATAAGTACAACACCGAATAAACATCGAGAAATACCTCAAATTTCAAAATACTAAAAAATGCATGGTTTTTCTACAGTAGCTAAGTCATGATTTTAGATGAATTTAGGTGAAAGAATTATTCCATTTGGACTCAGTACATAAGAGTTATGAAGGTTCGAAAATCAGTTTTCAGAAAATTCCAATTTAATTCAATTCGGTTACTGTTCACTTAATTTAATTATTTGGGCAAAATTTGCAGAACAGTAGTGGGACAAAGGATTATATGGATAGATAGGGAATATTATTACAAGACCAAAATAGTTTATTTTACCTCTTTTGGAGTTTTTATGCATTAGTTATAAATTTTCTAAGTTATCAGCCTATTTCTTTTGTAAAAATAATGGAGTTAATGGACCCATTTCCAAAATAATATTCTCTGCTACAGAGACAAGGTTGAAACCATTTTTATTATAAAATTAATGAAAAATGAAAATTATCAGAAGTGGTTTCATCCCTTTTGGAGTTAAAATGAATTAGTTATGCATTTATCAAGTTAATGCATTTTTCAGTGTGCAAATAATTCATTTTCGGATTTTCTAAGTCATTTATTACTTTTCTTACTGGGAGCTATTCTAGCCGCGGTCACTGACCAGCGGACCCAGTAAATAGTGTGTTTTCCATTTTAACTCAGATTTTAATTCCTAAATCGACAAAGGGACCAGCGTCATAGACACTCTGGCCCGATGGACTTAGTCTACTGCGGGTTCACGGTTCACTACAAGACAACGCTTAAGGGGCCCACTCAACCATATGCAGCGTTAAACTTAAAGTCTCCGTTTTTCGTGCGTGGGGCCGCATGTAAGTGACATATTAGTGTGGCTAAGACAACACTTAAAGCGAAATCAATGATTAGTTTATTTAATGACGGTGCTTTGTCCTAATCACACCACTACACGAACTGTCGGCGTCCGACAATAGAGCTCTGGCTCCGCTGGAGCCTCGCCGGCGTTCCCGCTCACGACAGCGCGAACTAAAGACACAGACGGGTGCGTAATAGTATTGCGCACCTACTGGAGGTACTCTCGATGGCTGAGCCGGCCTGTACCTGCGGTGAGCCGGAGTTAAGCGGCAGCACAACTTATTCGGCAAACATGGATGCAGCAAGGTGAAGCTCCGCAGCGTCATTCAAGCGGGTGCCCAGCATCTAAGGACTACTATGAAGTTACCTGAGCTAAAAAGGATGCTCGGGAAGGTTGGAGATGACTGGAGCATCGTCGGCGTCGAAGAAGACAAACGGCGGTGACGAGCTTCAACAAGGGGAGGGCTACAAAGACAACCAGGAGGACAATGGGTGGTCAAGGGTGCTTAAGTGAGGTCCAAAGAGGGTGTACAAGCAAAGAATTGAGCAATAGCTTACCACCCCGGAGATGCGGAAGATGAATAGAGTTTTCAGCCGAAAGTGAAATTCCTTCAAATTGATGAGATCCTGCCATGCATTGTCCCAATAGAGTTAGGGGTTTTCATAACCATGCTATAAGGCACGATATGACGCGAAAGAATGTTCAAGAACCTCACCGGAGACGAAGATGACAAGGTGGTGCTCTCGGTTGCGCTCTTTGGAGATGCCGAGGGCTCGGAGATGAACCAGATGCTACAAGCAATGACAAGAGTTGAGCTTAGCAAAAAGTGGAGAGGGCATTGAACATGGAGTCTAGAGCTACCACCCGGTGGAAGCTTACCGGAGAGATGAGCTCAAACCAACCTCCCTCTCCTCGGTCAACAGAGGAGAAGTGAGCTGAGTTGAAGGCATAGAGGGGGTTTTAACCTGGGGGGAAGACGGCAATGGAGGCAGCGTCAAGTGGAGAACGCCCCGGAGTGGCCAACGGCAGCGGTGGATTGATGGCGTCCTTGGAGCTGTTCTGTGCGCGTCGAAAAGGCTCGGCCACGTGGCATGGAGCTCCTGCGCGAGGTTAGGGATGAAGCTGACAAGTGGGGTCACTGTGTCAGTGAAACAAAGCGGTGCCAGTCGGAGCCTGGCTCGGTCACGATTAGTTGGTTTGGGTTGGGACTGTTTGATCATAAATGGACGGTTGAGATTAAGTGGGACGTTCGGACCGCTTCGAAGGGTTGCGAGATCTGGGCCGTTGAATTCCAATCGGACGGCCTGTGGGCAGTGCAATTAGGGGGTTGGGCTGAGTCAATTCGCCGAGTGACTCGGGTCGGACTCGAGCCGGTCCAACAGTGCTTGACTTGAGTCAAGGGTTTGACTGAGAATTAAATCAGTTTCTCTACTTTGACTAAGTGTTTAAAAATAGGAATAAAATTTCTAAAAATGTGAAAGAATTCAGAGGTATTCCTGGGATAGCCTAGTGTTCATAAAAATTATTAAACCACGCTGTTCATGATATATTTTGTATAATATAAATTCAAACTTAATGTAGGTTAAAGAATTGTGTTTGAATTTTCATAGGGTTGCAACTAGTCCCATAAATTTGGAAAAAATTATATTAATTCATGATAATTGTCCTAGTATTTGAATAAATTATTTCTAGGGATGAACATAAGTTTTTGTTACTGGCTTCTTTTGGGACTTCAATTTGAAGTGTAAGTTTAATTCCCTTTTTTTTAGATTTTTCAAGTGCAATATATAATGCAAAAGTTTGAAAACAATTATGCATGTTCATGAGATGCATAGTAATCCTCTTTATTAATTTAGGGATGTGACACATGTGCTCTAGCTAGGGATGACAATTAGGCGCAGCAGGTACACGTAGTGCTCGTTTATACCCATACCTGCGATCCCGATTTTCCTCCACGGGCATGCCCGCGAAGGACGACGGGCGAAGAACCTCGCCTATGCCCGTCGCCCACGGGCATGCCCGTTTACCCGCAAACGTACTTGCTCATATAGCCAGCCTCATATCCACTTAAATAAGTGATTTATGTTTGTTTGCACCATGACGATCGAATGTACTACTACGATTTGCAAGATCTCCGAATATGAGTAAGAGCAGAAAACTAGATAGCGATGCCGATGCTAATGAAGATGGCATTCCAGGCAGTTGGATCTACAGATGGGCTTCAATTTCTTCCAAGGTGAGCCCTTTCGTTTCGGGCACGATGCAGAATATGAAAACAAGAGACGCTACTGCAATCACCCCGAATCCAGAGAAGAGGATCCCAGTTCCAATCAAATCCCGCACCACAACACAGAAAGAACAGTGAAGTAACTCTCGATAGCTCAAGCAAGCAGATGCATGTCCAAGTACATTCCATGGCAAAATCCAAAAATAGACAACAGGCTCGTACCTCCAGTGGGGAGAATGCAAAAGTGACCAGCGCATTGGAGGCGAAATTCACAAGAACAGCAATACTCAATCCACGGCCTCGCAACCTCAACGGGAAAACCTCCGAAATCATAAGCCAACCAATTGGACCAAATGACAACTGCAGATAAACTTCTCATCAGATCCCCGAATATAATTCATAGATAAAGATCAAGTACTGAAACATTGGTGCAAAGGCAAGCCAATCCTCATCGGAATTCTCTTCTGTTTTCTTTTCATGCCTAATAAGGGTAAGATGACCCTGTAAGTACCTGGTAGCAACCAACATCAGTAGAAGCGCTATTACAGCCACATAAGGAGCATCCTTCAACAAGGTGTAGTACGAAGACAGCAAAAATAAGGAAACAACATGCACATCATAACCATAAACAGACAAGTTGAGTAAGTTGGAATAAGATCTGGATCGGGGACGGCTGGCCGAGAGGAGATGTACTGGAGGAGGAGATTTAGTGGGGAGGAAGAGCGGCTGGGAAAGTGGGAAGTGGGAGAGGGCTTCTGACGGCTGGGCTGGGAGCTAAGAACTTGACCGAGAGTGCTAAGGTTTTACATAGTAACTCAATGTGGGTGTCCTACGGTCCTATTTGTCAGTGTAGATGGCAGGTAATCGGGGCCTGTGGGCAAAGATCCGCCAGCACGCCATCCCTAGCTCTAGCGCTGTCCATACCTCTGTTGATGTTGTGAGAAAGAGAACATGGCCAAGAATCTCCTCTGTTAGAGAGAAGAGAAGTACACTTAGCATGAATTGATCCTGCAGGAACGACGTGGTGTAGGCAGGATTCGGAACTTGGCTTGCTCCACCCTCCTCTTCTTGCGAGACAAGCGGCGCCAGTGTTTTAACCGATCCATCAACATAGCCGAAAAGGTTCTGGCTACGAAGATAGGGAAGAAGTTGCGCCTTCCACAACAGGAAGTTGTCCCTGGTTAGCTTCACGGTCACTAACTGATTGAAAGACGGCGTCGCCACGATTCCTGCAGACATCTGTGATCCGGTCGTCGCCAAGACCATCACTGAAGATGAAGAGGAAGAAGACATCGTGGCTGAGTTTGGCAATTAGATCGTGGCTAGGATTGGAGATCAGAGATGGCTCTGACACCATGTAAAAGTTAAGAATAATTTGCCGTAATGAATCGAGATGAGTTCGGTTCAATTTATACTCAACAATGTACATGAGTTTCAGTCGGTTACAAGACAGAGTCCTGGAATCGCAATCTCCAGACTTTGTACAGTGCAACAATAGACGAGCTACAGTTATCGCTAACAACTAACAGAGAACCCTTGGAGATAGAATCTGAACTCTGACTTCCAGATCCTTGTGGATTGATCACCAAGCTTACGGTTTTGTTTAACAATCCGACAGGTGTCAAGCGGGAATGATGGGGAGCTACAAAATGTAGAGGGAAAAGGTAAAACTTTCTGTGAAGTTGTATATGTTGTAGCCGTCTCTTTGCACATCTACCTTGTGAGCTTGCAAAGTCTGTATCACTTGACTCGCTGATCTTCCAGATTAATATATTCCCAGCCCCTAAACTTGTTTCTCTTTCACCTCTTACAACTTACAAGGGAACTTGTTTCTTTTTCACCTCTTACAACTTACAAGGGAAGCACAATGTCGGTAGAACAGCAGTGATACAGTACTAATTGAATCCAGCTTCTGGCTACCTGTGACTGTACTGCGTTAGAGCAGTAGATCAGAACGATAGGAGACTGTTAATCCACTGTTACCGTATGATAAACACGCACAGGCACAGCCCACATGCATCATTCAATTAGCTGCTCGCTACTCATGAGTGGCTGCTGAATCAATAAAGCCCGGACCAAGATCGCGGATTAATCGTTTCCTACGCGCGCGCGCAGCCAGGCATAGATCTATCTGCCCGGTCGTCCCCATCATACCCCCCGTCACTCGTTCAGTGAGCACACGGTTGCTGCATGTACGGGAAGAAACAAACCAAGAATGGATTTTGTTGAAGCTGAAAGGTTGAAGTTACTCCAGCGTCTCACCATTATTCATCTTAACTGTTTCGTTTCAGTTATTTGTTTTTAGTGTGCAGCATTAGTGGCTCATTAGTGCAGCAGTTTTCCATTGTATGGCTGAATGCCATTCATGTGTTTTGATGCCGTGCGTTACAAGATGTGGCACATGAAGTATTTCTTTTGTTTGCTATTATAAATAAAAGGAGAAAACAACTAGAAAAGCTGCCAGTTTTTGCAGCACCAATTCACTGAGTTCAAGTGATCTTGAGTGCGTAATTTCTGTGTTTGCTGGCAGTGAGAACTCGCCGGTCATCCACGACAATTGGTATCGAGCGATTACGCCCCGGCGATCATGTCCGTCCGATCTGCTCCCATAGGCGGTGGTGATCGTTCGCCATCGCCCTCCCGACGTCGGTATCCTTTTCGCCTGCGCCAAGGCCGAGGGCGCCATCGCGCGCGAAGTCGTCATCGAGCGCGTCGTCAAGGGCGGGCGGCTCGGTTCGATACCCATGCTCACGCGCACCAATTACGTGAATGGTCTTTGTTGATGCGCGTGAACCCGCGAGCAAAAAGGGCCGTGGCAGCCGTCGAACGAGGAGGATGAAGCCGTCGAGTACCGCGAGGACCGCTCATGGCGGCGATTCTGCGTCTTTGTCCGCTGAAATGCTCGGGTCGTTAGCACGCAAACGCACGGCGCGTTCCGCCTGGGAGGCGGTGAAGACCGTACGCGTTGGCGTGCAGCGTGTTCGCGAGGTCAACGCGCAGCAGCTGCTCAAGCAGTTCGGGGAGATCTCATTCAAGGAGGGGGAGTCTGTCGATGACTTCTCGCTCCGAATCGTTGGTCTCGCAAACAACATTCGCATCCTTGGCAGCGACATCACCGATGCTGAGATCGTGAAGAAGATGCTTCAAGTCGTCCCTGAGCACCTGGAGCAGATCGCGTTCTCCATCGAAACTCTTCTCGATGTCAACGAGCTGTCGGTCGAGGAGGTCACCACCCACCGTCGATAAGCAGGGCCGCCTTCTTCTCTGTGAAGAGGTGGCTCGGCGGGCCGGGCTACGGGTGATGGTGAAGGGCGGGTCAAGAATGCAAGAAGCACGGCAAGACGCGGCGAGGCCGCAGCGGTGGTGGAGGCGACGTGCGCGACACCAAGAGCGGCACGTCGTCCGGGCCGGCCCAGGAGCGCTCGTCAGACAAGTGCCGGAACTGTGGCAAGTTTGGCCACTGGGCCAGGGACTGCCGCAGTAAGCACAAAAAGTCCGAGCAGGCCCATGTTGCCCAAGGTGAAGAGGATGAGCCTACACTCCTAATGGCATCAGCGTCACTCTTCTCCTCCACCATCCCGTCAAGTTCTGCTGTCCAGATCCACGAGGAGCACGTCTTCGCGCAGCTCGGGCCACGCGAGGACCGCGATCACTTCCGATGGGTACTAGACACGGGCGCCACTAATCACATGGTCGCGCGACGGTCCGCCTTTCTCCGAGCTCGATGGAGGTATCGTGGCCTGATCCGTTTTGGCGATGGATCGATGGTGGAGATCGAGGGCGCGGCACCATCGTTTTCACATGCAAGAATGGTGAGCACCGCGTGCTGACTCGGGTGTATTTCATTCCCCGACTGACGGCGAACATCCTGAGCCTCGGCCAACTTGACGAGGCGTCTTTGCCAGTGGAGATCGACGCGGCATCCTCCGTGATCTCGACCGCAGCATGAAGCTCCTCAGCAGCGCAGGCGGCGCTCCCGACTCGACTCTACCTCCTCGAGCTAGAAGTTGGGCAGCCGGTGTGTTTGTCTGCGCACAGCTCGGAGGCGGCCTAGCATTGGCATGCGAGGTACGGGCACATCAGCTTCAAATCGCTGCGCACACTCGCCCAACAGGAGATAGTGCGTGGGTTCTTCGCCGCTGATCATGTTGATCAAGTGTGCGATAAAGTCGCCTCGCCAAAGAAGCGGGGCGCCCTTCCTGACAAAGCGCCGCGACGAGCGGCGACATCCTCGACCTCGTCCATGGCGACTTTGCGACCGGTCGCACCCACGACGCCCAGTGGTAACAAGTATTTTTTACTACTAGTTGATGATATGAGCAGGCATATGTGGTTACGTCTGCTGTCAAGCAAGGATCAAGCACCACCGCAATCCGAACTTCCGGCGGAGAAATGCACACCGAGGAAGTCAAGGTACTCGCACCGATCAAGGGGAGTTCACCTCCGTTGAGTTCGAGAGTATCTTGCGAAGCTTGGTCAGCGGCAACACCGCCCCTACTCACCACAGCAGAATGGGGTGGTGGAGCGCCGCAACCAGAGCATCGTCGCCATGGCGCGGTGTATGCTCAAGGCCAAGGGCCTCCCTGGATATTCTCGGGCGGCCGTGAACACCGTCGTACACATCCGAATCGCGCCCGACCACGAAGCGCCGGCGCAAGACCCCTTCGAGGCTTGGCACGGAGAGCGCCCCGCCGTCCACTACTTCCGGACGTTTGGGTGTGTCGCGCATGTCAAGAACACACGGCCTGGGCTCAAGAAACTTGACGATCGCAGCATGCCAACAATCTTCGTCGGCTACGAGCATGGCTCCAAGGCCTACCGCTGCTACGACCCCTCCACCAGGCGTATCATCGTGTCGCGCGACGTTGTGTTTGACGAGGCGGGACAATGGAGCTGGGGCGACAAAAGCAGCGGTGATCCAGGCGACGGCGAGCCCTTCAATGTCGAGTACACTACGGAGTACTTCTCCGGCACATCTCGAGCTGTTACGGCATCACCAGCTCACATATCTCCGTCGCCCACACCAACGCCAGCCTCTGCACCCATGACGCCGCCGGAGCAGTTCGCACCCACGACGTCACCGCGAAGTCGCCGTCGAGTTCAGATCGCCACCTACCGATCCGAGAGGACTTGGGCGTGGACCACGACGATGCTCCGCCGTTCCGTGCCATCGACGCATCATCGGACCCGACCTCGCCGCTGGGCTTGTGCCGGGTGCTCGACGAGGAGTTGCAGTTCACCACGGCGAACGAGCCTGTCTCCTTCAGCGAGGCAGAGCGCGAGGCGAGCTGGCGTCAAGCGTCGCGAGAGATGAAGTCGATCGAAGACAACAACACATGGGAGCTCGCTGCGCTCCCCAGCGGGCACCGCCGTCGTCGGGCTCAAGTGGGTCTTCAAAGTGAAGCGCGATGAGCACGGCAATGTCATCCGGCACAAGGCGCGTTTGGTCGCCAAAGGCTACGTTCAACGTGCAGGAATCGACTTCGACGAGGTCTTCGCTCCTGTCGCACGAATGGAGTCTGTGAGGGTGTTGCTAGCTCTGGCGGCCCACGCGCACTGGGAAGTCCACCACATGGACGTGAAGAGCGCCTTCCTCAACGGCGACCTCAAGGAGGAGGTGTACGTGAGCCAGCTGCCGGGTTTTGTCGTCAAGGACAGCGAGCACAAGGTACTGCGTCTTCGCAAGGCGCTGTACGGTCTCCGACAAGCACCGAGGGCCTGGAATGTCAAGTTTGATGCGTCCATGGTATCACTTGGTTTCCAGAGGAGCAGCTCCGAGCACGGAGTGTACATGCGGAGCCGAGGGTCGTCGCGGCTGGTCGTCGGGGTCTACGTCGACGACTTGATCATTACCGGCACCAGCAACGACGAGATCGTGGTGTTCAAGCTCGAGATGAAGCGCGTCTTCCTCATGAGCGACCTCGGGCTGCTGTCGTACTACCTCGGCATCGAGGTGAACCAAGGGCCACACGGCATCTCGCTCTGCCAATCTGCCTATGCAGGAAGCCGCTGAGCGAGCGGCATGAGCACCTGCAACCCCAGTCTGGCGCCGATGGAACCAAGGCTCAAGTTGAGCAAGGAGAGCACTGCTCCACTGGTGGACGCCACCGATTACAGGCGCGTTATCGGCGGACTGCGCTACTTGGTGAACATCCGGCCAGATCTTGCCTACGCGGTGGGCTATCTGAGCCGGTTCATGGAGAAACCACACGAGGACCACCTCAACGCGGTGAAGCACGTGCTACGGTACGTGGCAGGAACGCGTGACTATGGTCTTCACTACGCCAGGAGGGAGGATGAACGAGCTCGACTGGTCAGCTACAGCGATGCCGACATGGCGGGCGACGTCAACACGCGCAAGAGTACCAGCGGCGTCATCTTCTTCCTCGGCGGCAACCCCATCACCTGGCAGTCCACCAAGCAGAAGGTGGTGGCTCTGTCCTCATGCGAGGCAGAGTATATTGCGGCGGCTTCTGGCTCGCCAAGGCGTCTGGCTAGCTCGGCTCGTGTCTGACATGCTCGGTACTGAGTCTGGAGTGCCGGAGCTCAAGGTGGACAATCAGTCCGCCATCGCCCTCAGTAAGAACCCCGTCTTCCACGACCAAAGCAAACATATCGACACTCGTTTTCACTACATTCGGGAGTGCATCGATGGGAACAAGATCGTCCTCTGGCACACTTCGACGGAGAACCAGCTGGCGGACGTTCTGACCAAGGCACTTGGACGCATGCGGTTCCAGCAACTGCGTGCATTGATCGGCGTCAACAAAATCAGTGAGCACAGCAAGGACTAGGGGGGAGAATTGTTGAAGCTGAAAGGTTGAAGTTACTCCAGCGTCTCACCATTATTCATCTTGACTGTTTCGTTTCAGTTATTTGTTTTTAGTGTGCAGCATTAGTGGCTCATTAGTGCATTAGTGCAGCAGTTTTCTATTGTATGGCTGAATGCCATTCATGTGTTTTGATGCCGTGCGTTACAAGATGTGGCACATGAAGTATTTCTTTTGTTTACTATTATAAATAAGAGGAGAAAACAACTAGAAAAGCTGCCAATTTTTGCAGCACCAATTCACTGAATTCAAGTGATCTTAAGTGCGTAATTTCTGTGTTTGCCGGCAGTGAGAACTCGCCGGTCATCCACGACAGATTTTGCCTGATGAACTCTATTGACTTTTAGCACTGAACATCGAGCAACAAGGATTATGTCCTGTCTGACACGGCGTCACTCAAATCATCAGAGTCAATCAACAAAAAAGCAAACAGTAACAGTGTTTCTCCGAGGCTGACCTTTGACCTACCAGACATATCGACCACCCCTGCTCGACCATCTGCATCTGAAGGCGTGATGCAGAATTGCTTCGATCTGGTTCTGTACCTGCAGTTCGAAAGAAAGGCCAGCATCACGTAACACAAAACTATCGCGAATATGCTCAACAAAAAAAATCACTTTTGAGCACAAAACACACGGCGAAGCAGAAGGATTCAGCTTGTTTCATACTGACAGCTCTGATCTAGGATGCCTCTGTTCATGGTACTTCTTCACCTGTTCACTGTTGCAGAGCGAAGGGGGCCAATTACTCACGGCGTGCAATCGATCTCCTACTGAATAATAATCCTTGGCTGCCGATCACCATGGACCGGACGGCAATGGTATCCAAATCATTGCCTACGCGCGCGTGCAGTGCAGGCACCTACTGCCGATTTCTCCCCATCATGCTCCAATCACTCGGACAAATAAATAAACAAATAAGCTTTTCTTATCCAAGAATCAAGAACCTTATTTCTGAAAGATTGGACGATGGTCGAACGAAACAACAGCTGAATTCCACAGATGACAAAACATAATAAGCAGACACTGCATTTTGTTCAAATAAATAAATAAATAGCAGACACTGCAAATGATCTTGCCTGAACAGCTTTTATTGGCATTAGGACTGGACTGCAGGAACTCAGCTTAAGTTAGGAACTAACGAACTGCCTGACGTACACATTAGCCAGCGATATTACAACGCGATATGTTCAGTTCACATGACACCAGTACTCTCTGCACTGCACTGCACCGGACTGCACCGCACCCCACTTCATAGAGAGTCAACTATGAAAGAGCACGGGATTTTTATACAGGTTACGGAAAAAAGAACACTGCCCAAGGTAGTAAGTAGTAACACCTGTTCAGTTGAAGCTTCTGCTACTTCCTACTGAACAGGTTGCGCAGCTTGCCGCGCTCCAGCTTCTCGAGCAGCTTCTTGGCGCCGGCGACGTCCATTTCGGAGAGCTTCTTCAGGTACCCGATGGCGCCGTGCGCGATCATCAGCTTCTTGCAGCGCTTGTTCGCCGAGAGCGACAGGAGGCAGGAGATGGCGTACTTCTTGGCCGTGTTCTGGGGGCTCGGCTCCAGCAGCTGCACCAGGTTGGGCACGCTCTTCTCGTCCTTCTTGATGTCCCTGGCGTTCGCGGGGCAGCTCATGAGGCTCGCCACAGCCTGCGCGGCCACCTCGCGCGCGCCGTTCGACTTGGCCTCCAGCAACCGCACGAGCAGTGGCATGCAGCCGTGCTCGCCGACCAGGCGCTTCATGTCCGTGGAGCTCGAGATCTTGCAAATGGCCGCCGCGGCAGCCTGCTGCGCGCCGACGGAACCGTCGCGGAGCACGTGGACAAGACGCGGGAGCACGCCAAGTGACACGAGGCTGTCCGGCGAGACAGCGCACACGAGGTTACGGAGCGCGCCCACGGCGGACTCCTGTGGCAATGGCCCGTCGAGATAGGCGAGCAGGCTACGCAGCCCGCCCTCGGACACGACGGCGCGCCGCAGGTTGTCGTTGCTTGATGTGAGGTTCTGCAGGCACTCCGCGGCGTACTCCTTGGAGCCGGGAACGACGCCGCAATCGAGCAGGTTGATCATGACGCGCACGATGCTTTCCTCGGTCAAGGCTTGTCGGACTTCCAGCACCGCGGAGAGGTTCTTGAGCGTGCCGGCCGCGGCGGACTGCGAGATGGAGTCCCCGGTCTGGCAGATGTCGATGAGTGGGCGAACGCCGCTGTGGCCGACGATTGAGCGCGCAATGTCGGGCGACATGGACAGACGCTGCAGCGTGATGACGGCCTTCTCGCGACCGACAAGGCTGCCGGACTCCGCCAGCCGGATGAGTGGCGGCAGCGCGCCTTCTGACACAAGCAAGCTCTCGCAGCTGCTGGACTCGGCGAGCAAGCAGAGAACAGTGGCCGCCTTCTCCCTGATCTTGGGCGCCGTCGCGGTGAGCAGCTGCACCAGCGCGGCCACGTTGCCACGGCCGAGCGCTGACAGCACGCTCTTCTCGTCCTCGCGCAACGCATCGAGAAGCCCGTCCACCGCCCGGTGCTTCGCCTCGGCGTGCCCTATCTGCAGCCTAGCAAGTAGCTCCCGGACGTCCGTTTGCGCGGCCGCGGCCTCCACCTCAGCCGGAGGCGCCGGAACCGTCGCATCGGACAGCACACCAGTCTTGACAAGAAGCGCGCAGTCCCGGAGGTTAAGGTCCAGCTTGCCGGCGAGCGCGTCGAGGTCGCTCTGCATCTGCAGCTTCCCAGGCCAGGGCGGCTCGCGGCAGCGCGCGCCGAGCTCGGCGACCTCGGCGAGAGTGGCGGCCACCGACTGCAGCAGCTCCCGGCAGAGCGAGTTCTTGGAGAAGCAGGGGTGGCTGGACAGGTCCGACAGGCACGGCAGCACCCTCTCTAGCCTCGCCGCGATGGCCTTCCACCGCCCGCCGAAGCCGGTCGCCGCGCGCGCCGCGTCCAGCGCGGCCGGCACCAGCCCCGCGCCCGCTCGAGAAGCTCCTCCACCGTCCCGGCCGGCGCGTCCCCGGCCGCGGCCGGACAGCTCTGCAAGGTCATTTCTTGGTCGCAGGTACAACACCCCACCTCGTGATCTGTAGCACTCACACTAGATTAGTGCTCACTCCTCAGCACAGAAACAAGCGGCCAAATGTTGGAAAAGAAAACAGCGTAGAAGAAGCTAGAAGGAGACGAATGAAGGAATCCTCCGCTGTTTTAAGCGAATCAAATATCCAACTTGGAAAGCTGCTGCTAACCATTAGCCCCACTGAGCTACTCACCCCGATCTTTTCTTGCTTTGGCCGGACGAAATGTGAATTCGAGAGGCGTAAATTATGAGTCGGTACGGAGGTTCTATCAAAATTCTCGAACTTTTCTGACTGGTTTTCAATGCTTTGTTAACCGAATCAATTCAGACTATTTCAGTCAGTCGGGGCATTTCGAGTTTTGACTCGAGGAGTGATCGCTAGGTAGGTGACGAGTGAATGAGAACAAACAAAAAGCAAAAAGAAACACACTAGTGGCAGAAGAAATGACCAAGTGGCGCGAGTGGGATGGGTTTGGTTCTGCCTGTTACTTCACATCTAAACAGACTGGCCCATGCAATGAACTCCTTGTAAGAAAACAAAAGATCAGAAAGAAAAATCCCCATTTGCTTTGCATCAGAGCGCCAACTTTCCTCAGGAAAGGCAGTGATTTAGAGTGAAAGATGAGTGTTTAAGACAAACCGTTTTGAAAAAGGGGCAAGATTTTGGTGCTCATAATTTTCACATTACTTTCCTGTATTCTAATCCAGAGATCTCGCGCTTTCTTAACACAAAAGAATCATGGCGAAATAATTGCGTGGGGCGACGTATCATAGACGAACCGAGTTCTTCAAAAGGCTGGATGCGATAAATCTCTAGATGCTTTGCTTTCCCATATTTTATGGCGGGAAGCGACTATAGCGCTGCACCAATGAAGCGACTGTAGGTGAAGCACCGATCCGCCGCTCGCGCTAAGTCCGGAGCCGGAATTGAAGGAGGAGGTGGAGGGGTGACGTTGGAAATGGAGAAGCGAGGGGTGCTTGCCTCTGTCGGCTCACCGACTGCACTCCTTACCCGGACGCGTGAGAGAGATCAAGGAGGGGATACGAGAGAAAGAAATGAGGGGGGTGGGGTGCGAAGGAGACAATCTTATAATTTGTGTGGGGTTGGGGTCGGGGGAGGGGTAGATCCAACTACTAAGAACTGTATCATTGCATCGTGACACATCGTTATACTGTTCTATAGTATTTCTTATTATCATGTCCAAATCTACCGTGCACGCATGAAAAAAAGGCTCGAAACATTTGCCTTGACTCGAGATAAACAATCGACATTAGCAATCTCTAATCTTATAAACTAGTATAGCCCAAAGCTAACCACCTGGTTTAAAAAAACGTGCGGGCCCACAAGTCATTGTCAGCGGCAGCGCGCATGCGGCCTGTGTTACACGACACCTTTTCGTGGCAACCACTTTTCGCACGAATTAAAGGTCGTGTGGGGTCGTGGCAACTGGCGGTGCAGGGCACACGAGGAAGGTGGGGCCACTATGTCAGTGTCCGGCTCGCGACCGGACCGCATCGTGAGCCGAATCAGCGGCCCGGGGAATCCAACAAACCGACCGAAGCACACCGTCTCGGGCTCCAGGACTCGAACGCGCAGGTGGCGCGCGTGTGGGTCCGCTTTTCCCTCCTCCAGAGCCGCATGCAAAGGAGAGCCCGGTCTGCGGGGCCCACGTGTCACTGGCAGCGGGCAGCCTGGCGGATACAGCTGTGAGCAACCGAGCTGGCATAGTTCAGGGGCAGCTCTGTCATTTCACAGCAGTTCCGTGCAAAAGCCGGCGTGGGCACCGTCGGCGGCTCGGCGCCGGCAAGGATGAGGACGGGGTTTATTGCGCGTTGCCCTCAGCTTTCTAAAAATTGTATAAACACCACTAGAAAAGGGACCTTTCTGTAGTTTTTCAAAAAAAAAAAGCTCTCAATTCTGAAATCCCCAGACTCCCAGTCTCTTGGAGTCTCGACCAAAGTCCATCTAACCATAATAATTTGTGAAAAGCTCGAGGGATCTCCTGCAAATATCACACTAAACATAGTGGAGAAAGGAAGGAAGTAGAAAGGAAGACAGGATCCAGGAGTGGAGTGGAGCAAGAAAAGCGGATGCTTAGCTTGGAAGCCCACCACCCGAGCACGGAAAAGCGCAGCGCGAGAAAGGAAAGGCAAGACTCGATGCCGGAAATCACATGCAAAAGGCAAGGTCTAGCTAGCTAGTTAGTTACCTCTTCCTCCGATCCGCTATCCTTCGCTTCCCCCGGACGCGTCTCCTCCTCCCGCTCTCGCCCTCCTCGTCCTCGCGACGCCGACTGCCAGCACGCGGAGACCGACCAGAGCTAGAGCAGCTGCGATCAAGATGCCGATCATCAAGCGCCCATCATACATATGAACAAGCCCCTCATCTCTCTCTCTCTCTCTCTTGCTCACTGCGTCTGCGAGTAGTGTGTGAGAGAGAAGAGAGGAGCCAAGGATTGGGGAATCATCACTGCACTCACCAATGCCGCCTCCGCCTCCTCTTGTAGCTGCGCCCGACAGGTGCCTCTGGGGTCGCGTCGGGTAGTTTCGAGTGAGTTGCTGGGGATGGTCTCGGAATTTATTCCGCCGGTCGTGGTGGTGGGAGGTCTGTAGTGTACTGGCGTGCGTGGCGTCCGCCGTTCCGAACGAGGTTTTTGAATTCGGGGGCGATCTGGGCCGTCAGATCGGGGTGGGGCCCGGGGGATGGGTGGTGGGGATCAGCGTTTGGCGGCTGTGGGATCCGACCGTTTTTAATTACAGAGGACACACAACTCACGTCCGGACTTAAGCGGAGGTACAGCGCAGACATACCTACTGAACGTAAACGTATGTGTGAGGTGTGGCCAGGGGGGGGGATGGCAGAGCCTGACTCCCGACATGATTTTTTTTACTATCTTTCATTAGCATGTAGGGGCATTAGAACTTTACTATGGCTAAGCATTTACAAATTCAATTTATGTGATTAAATAACAGTTAGAAAGAAACTAAAGAGCCGAGTAATTAATTTGTGGTATATGACACATCTTATGTGGCATCTATATTCTATTTTGTTCCCGAATTTTTAAGCTAGTGTTAAGTCTAATTTGTATCGTACAAGTGGATGATATTTCATCTCACTATATGTTTCGAGTTTGATCAAGAGCTCCTTCCTCGTATCTGGCTTCTGTCACACCTTTCATGGCTCGATGAAACGTGCATGTGCACCAAACTCCACCAAACTCAAGTCATCATCCATCATAATCATTATTTGTTTTCTATTGTTTTTTTGATATAAAAGGTTTTCCTAAGAAAACTGTTGGAATTAATATAGGCTAGACCCAAATATTATATTCTAATTAATTCCTAGTAAATCTCAAAGGCCCATGTAAAAATGTTTAGTCCTACATGGAGGGATTAAGGGGAGTGACACCAGTTTAAAAGGTGGAACGTGGTAGCCCCTCTTGTGAAATTGGAAATAGACAACACACGCGCGCGCTCGCCGCCGTCGTCGCGTCTTGCGTCGTCTGCGTGTGCGTGTCTTGTGCATCTACATCTGTGGCGCGATTTTCTTTATTTATTCGAAAATCGAAACGCACTGACATTGAGTGGCCTTTAGATTACTGGAAACTGTCCCTGATGGTCTTTGGTCTTCTGGTGACCTTTTGGCTCTCTGTCTTTTGGCTATATAAGGAGATTGAGAGAACTGGCTCTGGCCCGAGTCCAGTTTTTCCACTTCCACAATTCAGAAATTCCACAGTGCTTGTTGCTGTCTTTGGTGATCTCCATCCCGACGAGGCGCGTGTACGGCTGCACCGGGAGAGCAGGCCTCCGGAACCCTCATCCTCGAAGGCTTGCACGAGCGAGGACGAATAAGATTTTTGGGGAGCGTTCGCGTGACTGCTCGCTGCTACGTCTACATCAACTACACGACTACAACTTTCTGCTACGTTCTACACCAACTGCACGACTACTACCACTACGTCATGACGGACGACGTTCTCATTAAGAACACTGCTGCATCTTCTTCTTCCATAGAATCTGGGTATGCCTATATCTCTTTTGTTACTTGGTTTGCTTTACAATCTGTTCTTGTCTTGAACACTGAGATATGAATGCTAGCTTCTGTTCTTCTAGAATCTAGTATAACTATAGTGTTCTTAGTTACCTGCTTTGAGAAAATAGCTAGAGTATTTTCCATGTTTTATCTAGCTTATTTCTGGATTAAAGTAATTCAAAAAATGCTTATGTTCTCAACAAAAACTACTATTTTTATAAGGAAAAATTGAGAATTTGCCACTCTAAGTACCTTGATTTACGATTTACCACCTTTAAGTTTTTTTTATTGAATAGAGAGGGATAAATACATCGTCTTTTCGCAGTCGAGTTTGGTGCAAAATAAAAACAAAAGTACTAGAATACGACTGAGGTGTCAAATCACAGGTATTTGATGCTTAGAAGGGACAAATTATCAAGAAGAAATTAAAATATGATAAATCTTAAATCAAGGAGCTTATGAATGACAAATTATCAGTTTTTTTTTTGCCATAAGTATCTTAAATTGAACAATAATAAATTCATGTATAATCGTGCCTCCGCCGCACACCAGGTTCAACCCGGATTGGCGGGCTGGCTGCATGACGGCGGGCTAGCCAACCCGAGCACAGCTCGGTCCTCTGCGATCTGACCGTTTGAGCTTCGCGATTTTGAATCGGATCGTGGGCTGGAGGCTGGACTGCGTCGCTGTGCCGCCACACGGCGACATTTTACGCTTTTTTGGCTGACATCCGCTACAGTCAGAGACAGGGGAGGGTTTTTTGAATTCAGGTCGCCGCTGTTTCAACTGTTTTATCCTAAGTTTTTAAATTCTAGTATTGAGACGATGCCATGTCAGGTTTGTGGTAGTGGATCTCTACGTTCGACACAAACTCATCAGCGAGGCGATAACAAGCAAAAATTGCAAAAGTTTCAAAAGCCAGACCCCCATTTGGATCGAAGGAAGGGTGAACGATTTCCAAAGGATTTGTACAAAACGGGACTATTTGTGTCACTGTTGAAATAGAGCCCATGCCACTACAAGTGAAGTGCGTCCTATCGGATCAAACATTAACGCTCTAGATAAAAGTAATCAAGTCATCGTAAAGCTAATTTTAACCATCTGATTTCCAATCACATCAGCATTTGCGAGTTGTGAGCTCGCGGATCTTATCATTTCCAATGAGATCTTTATCAGCATTTTACCGCGACAATTTCAACAACCTCCTCCCTCCGTACTCATGCAGCATCGCATTGAAGTGATGCATATGCATGGAGATGCAAGCAGGACATGACCCTCCCCACTGTCCCTTCGCTGGCAATTCGCACAAGAATGGACCATTTAACCAATCTCCGGCACGCCCGTAGACGCACGGCAAAAAGGGTACTACAGAAAGTACCAAACACAGACTGCGTTAACCACACCCGGCTGCGTGCATTGAACTACACCCGAACACGAACAAGGAACACCGGTGTGCATGCAACTGAGAGGTAGAGACTCCAGGGCAAGTGATTTGAAGCCACATAGTGAGTTCACAACAAAATAAGACAGCTCAGGTCGAGGACGATAACGCAGTAGAAACGGCTGACATAAAGCACACCGGACTGTTAGATGTATATTATTGGATGTGTATTTTTTTCATTATATAAGGGGTTACCTGCATATATATTACATATGTATTTATATATATATTGGCATATTTGTCTCATGATAATATAAGCTCTATTATAACATGGTATCAGAGTCATACCTAGGGTTTCGATAAGTTGCCCGTCAGCGCCGCCGCCGCTTGGCTTTGCTGGATCCTCGGCGTCTTTATCCGTCGCCTAGATCCTCTTCGCCCGACTTGCCGCTCGTTGCCCGCTCGTCGCCCGGTCACCACCGCTGCCGGTTCGTCTTCGTCGTCGCCGTCCGGATTCATCTCGAGGAAGATCGGGGCGGGCCGAATCGGCTTTCTCCGTGAGTCACTCGAACTCGCTCATTGCCACCGGAACGCCGGAGTGGTTGCCGCCAAACCAAGGCATCTTCATCCGCACGCAGCCGCCGCTGGGAGCCACCGCCATCGCTTAGGCGCCGCCACAGGCGCCGCCGCCGCTTCGCGTCGTCGCCGCACGGGAACCCTAGTTCCCTTGGCCGGTGTGCTTTCATCTCACGGGCCGTTTGGCTCACGGACCGAGTGAGTCGTTCGGCCGTGTTTAAGTGAGCCGAGAGAGAGAGAGAGAGAGAAAATAAAATAAACAACAGAAAAGAAAATCAGTACGTCATTCTAACCGCCGTGCCGTCTAGCGCTGCTTGTTAGATTTCGTTGCCTTGATCGCCATAACGCCCAAAGATCGCTACCAATGGGCCTTTATTTCGTTCCTCGTTGCCCAGTGATCTTCGATGGTCTCAATTATCAGGACTGGTTTCAGCATATGCATCTCCACATGCGTGGTCAGCGTCTTTGTGAGTTTCTTACTGGCAAGTTGCCTTATCCGCCTCGCCTTGCTCCGCCTGCTGAGCATGTACTCCCGAAAGATGCTTCCGAAGACGCTCGTACAAAGGCATCTGAGTCTTTTGAGGATGTCATGGAGACTTTTAGACTCAGTATGCTGCCTACAAGATATGGATTGATGAGGATGCTCGTGCCTCTGCTATTCTAGTTGCTAGTATGGAGATGCAATTCACTGGGGATGTGGTTGGTATGGCTTCAGCACAGTTGATGTGGACGCATCTGCGCAACCGCTACGAGCCGTCTGGTGATTCATTGTGTCTTTCTGTTGTGCGTCAGGAGCAGTCGCTGCAGCAGAGAGATGCCACTGTGGATGAGTTCTATGCCCAATTGTCTACGGTATGTCGTCAAATTGACTCCTTGGGATCAGATGTTTGTCACAAGTGTCAGTGCTGTCAGTGTCAGCAGTCTCATCTGGAGTTTCGTCGTATCTACGACTTCTTGATCCATCTCCGGGCTGAGTATGAGCAGACTCGTGCACAGTTGCTGGCACGCCACCCTCGTGTAACCTTGTTGGAGACCCTTGCTGTTGTTCCTATTGAGGAAATTCGCCTTCATGTTGCGGGTGTGCTGCCGTCACCACCGTTTCTTTCAATTCTGGTAGCTCCTCCAATTTCTACACCCGCTAGGTCTCCAGCTCCTCCATTAGTGGTGTCTTCACCAGTGACAGCTGCTGTTGGTAGGGTACATTGCACCTATTGCAATAAGGATGAACATCAGGCACAGTTTTGCTATAAGAAGAAGAAGGATTTACGTTGTGGTGGCCATCCTCCAAAGGGCACTGGTGGTTCCTCTTCTCAGAGGAGCTCTAGTGCTTCTAATTCTCAGGAGTTTCTTACACTGCTGCGTCGCATGGCTGCTTTTGCACCGTCTGGTTCTGTTGGTTCTGCTACACAGTCTTCTAGTGAGAGACCACGTTTTACTTCTTCCTAGGTATATCACATTGGATTCTTGACTCTGGTGCTTCTTTTCATATGACACCTGATTCCACTAGTCTCACTTTCATTCGTCCTTTAGCTGCTCCTATCACTGTTCAGACAGCAGATGGTACCTCTCTTTCTGTCGCAGGACGAGGCACTCTTTCCAATTCCTCTTTTCACATTTCTATTGTTTCTCATGTTCCCAAACTAACCATGCAGCTCATTTCTGCCGGTCAGCTCACTGATCATGGTTGTCGTGTTATTCTCGATTCTGATTCTTGTTGTGTTCAGGATTGATGCACGGGGACTCTGGTTGGTACTGACCTGTGCCGCTGTGACTCATAGCATCTCTGGGAGCTTCATTAGCTTCATCTTCCTTCCGCTGCCCCTGCCAGTCTTGTCGCCTCCACCGTCGTCGCCGCTTCTACTGCATCCTCCACTGCGTCTTTTGCTCAGTGGCATCATTGTTTGAGACATCTTTGTGGGTCGCATCTATCTTCTTTACTTCATCGTGGTCTTTTAGGGTCTGTGTCTGGTGATGTTTCTCTAAATTGTCAGGGTTGTAAGCTTGATAAACAGCTTCAACTTCCTTATCCTTCCAGTGAGTCAGTGTCATAGCGTCCTTTTGATCTTGTTCATTCTGGTGTATAGGGTCCAGCTCTTTTCATTTCGAAAGGTCATCGATACTATATAATTTTTATTGATGATTTTTCTCACCACACATGGATATACTTTATGTCATCTCGTAGTGAGGTTTTATCCATCTACAAGACTTTTGTCACCATGATCCGTACTCAGTTTGATTCTCTTATTCGTGTCTTTCGTGCTAACTCTGCTAGGGAATACTTGTCAGGAGTACTTCGTGGTTTTCTTGCTGAGCAGGGCACTCTCTTTCAGTTTTATTGTCCTGGTGCTCATGCCCAGAACGGTGTGGCTGAACGGAAGTATCATCTTCTTGAGATAGCCCGTGCTCTTATGCTTGCTTCTGCTATCCCACCACACTTCTGGGCTGAGGCTGTTTCTACCACCACTTTCCTTATTAATATTTAGCTTTCTTCTACTCTTCAGGGTGGCATTCCAGTTGAGCATTTCTGTGGCAAGACTCCTGACTATTCTGGTCTTCGCCTCTTTGGGAGTGTGTGCTATATTCTTCTTGCCACTCGTGAGCGTACCAAGCTGACCGCTCAGTCCGTGGAGTGTGTTTCTCTGTCTATAGTGCTGAGCATAAGGTATATCGTTGTTGGGATCCTGTTGGCCGACGGATGTGGGTTTCTCAGGACGTCACTTTTGATGAGTCTCGTCCTTTCTACCCTCATCCTTCTTCTTCCACCACTCCAACATCACTTGTCGAGCCGCTTTCTTTCTTGACTTTTCCTGCCACCCCCATAGTCACCACACCTCCATCACATCCTTTGGCCTCTTCGGTTCCTCCTTCACCGTCTCCTTCGCCACCGCCACCCTCTCCAGAGGCTCCTCTCGGCCTTTCTTCTTCTTATCCTCTGTACTACACTCGTCATCCGTGAGTTGAAGATTCTTCTGATGCGCCATCTTCTTCTGATGGTTCATCTTCTTCGGCCTCTCCTCGATATGTTCTTCGTGATCATCAGTCTATTCGGCCTCATGCGCGCTTTTGTTTAGCGGCTCTTACCGAACCGACTTCTTATCGTGATGCTGCTATTCATTAGAAGTGGCAGCATGCGATGGTAGAGGAGATTGCTGCCCTTGAGCGTACTGGCACGTGGGATCTTGTCTCTCTTCCCGCTCGTGTTACTCCTATCACATGCAAGTGGGTCTACAAGATTAGGACCCGCTCTGATGTTTCTCTTGAGCGCTACAAAGCTCGTCTTGTGGCATGTGGTTTTCAGCAGGAGCATAGTTGTGATTAAGATGAGACATTTGCTCATGTAGCTCACATGACTACCGTTCGCACTCTTCTTGCTGTGGCGTCTGTTCAGGCATGGTCCATCTCTCAACTTGATGTCAAGAATGCCTTTCTCAATGGTGAGCTGCGTGAAGAAGTTTATATGCAGCCACCACCGGGTATTCTGTTCCTTAGGGTATGGTTTGTTGCCTTCGCCGACCTTTTTACGGTCTCAAGCAAGCTCCTCGTGCCTAATTTGATCGTTTTTCTTCTGTTGTCACTGCAGCTGGTTTTTCTGCCAGTGCTCATGATCCTGCTCTCTTTATTCACACTTCGCCTCGTGGTCGGACGCTTCTTCTTTTATATGTTGATGATATGATCATTACTAGAGATGATTCTCAGTATATCGCCTTTGTGAATGAGCGTCTTAATGAGTAGTTTCTCATGTCTGATCTGGGTCCTCTTCGCTGCTTTCTTGGGGTTGAGGTTATTTCTACTCCTGAGGACTTCTATCTGTCCCAAGAAAAGTATATTCATGATCTCCTTGATCGCGCTTCTCTTACTGATCAACACATCGCTGAGACTCCTATAGAGCTTAATGTTCATCTTCGGCCCACTGATGGTGAGCATCTTGTTGATTCTACTTGCTATCGTCACCTTGTCGGGAGTTTTGTTTATTTGGGTGTCACTCGTCCTAACATTTCATACCTTGTGCATATCTTGAGTCAGTTTGTTTCTGCTCCTATTCAGCTCCACTATAGTCATCTTCTTCATGTTCTACAATATCTTCGTGGAACCATCACTCGTCGTCTGTTTTTCTCTCGCTCCAGCTCTTTATAGCTCCAGACATATTCTGATGCCACCTGGGCTAGTGATCACTCTGATCGTCGATCTCTCTCTGCTTATTGTGTTTTTCTTGGTGGTTCCCTCATTGCTTGGAAGACTAAGAAATAGACAGCAGTTTCTCGTTCGAGTGCTGAGGCTAAGTTGCGAGCTATGATTTTGTTGACAGCGGAGGTTACTTGGCTACGGTGGTTACTTGAGGATTTTGGTGTTTCCGTTTCAGTATCCACTCCTCTTTTGTCTGACAGTACAGAGACTATTAACATTGCTACCAATCCGGTGAAGCATTGGCTTACTAAGCATATTGGTGTTAATGCTTCTTACATGCAGACACAGGTGCAGGACCAGGTTGTTGCTTTTCAGTATGTGCCTTCAGAACTTCAGTTTACAGACTTCTTCACAAAGGCGTAAACTAGAGTCCAACATAACTTCTATCTGTCCAAACTTCATATTGTTGATCCACCATAAGTTTGAGGAGGGTATTAGATGTATATTATTGGTTGTGTATTTTCTTTATTATGTAAAAGGTTATCTGTATATATAACACACATGTACTGACCTATTGATTTCATGATAATATAAACTCTATTCATTACACTGCCTGATTTCATGATAATATAAGCTCTATTCATTACACTGCCTAACTCAAACCACGCTTCAGTACAAATTAAAAGTTGCTCCTGTTACTCAGCCTAGAGACTTTAGCATTATACAAGGACGTGCTGTAGGAGTAACCCACTACCTCCTGAGTGGAATTACAACAACATGGCAGCGGCGGATGCAACGTCCCTCCAGCCCGGGCAGCTGCCCGGGCTTTGCCGACTTGCCTGCAGAAGAAGAGAATATGACGCCACGAAGCGGCGGCGGAGCCAGAGAACAAATTTGCCCAAGCTTCAAACGGCGGCCGGCGGGAGCAAACCCCTCCAGCCCGGGCAGCTGCCCGAGCTTTGCCGACCTGCTGCAGCAGCAGCGCGACGCCACGAGCGGCGGCCGGCGGGAGCCAGAGAACAAATTTGCCCAGGCTTCAAACGGCGGCCGGCGGGAGCGAGGAGTTTGCCCAGGCTTCGGGATTTCTCTGGCTCCGCCACTGCAACATGGGCATTCTTCCGGGATGGTTAGTGTGCTGTTCAACAGGTAAATGGCTTCGAAGAGGCCCACGAAAATTATGTACTGAACGATCAACCAATAGCTTCGGGGTTCGGGCTCCATAGCGCAAGTATTTCACCACTTGTGCGCTCCACCTCCGCCTCGCACTGAAGATTGTTTGCAAATTGGTAATTCTGTCCTTTCAGCGGTAAGGGGTATGGTCATCATCAATTTGAGCCACCCTTCAACTGTTTAAGACAATGAAAAACATCTGTTGTTATCCACCAGCAAGATGAGGAGAATAGTTATTATACATGATCCCATGAGAATGTACGAATGTAAACCTTGACAGTAAATGGTAAAGTAAGAGTGCCAACAAAGACTGAATACCCTCCAAACCAGGCAACGACTTATCAGACTCAGTAAATCACAACAGAGATGGAATATCCTACCACTTCACTCAAAGATAGTCTCTACATCAAAGCGCGACATAATATTTAAGTAACTTTGTTTGCATCCCCAAAATTGTCACAGAATAACGGGTCCGTCAGCATTCAGTGAAAATGCAAACATTGTAAACTCATCATAATTACTTTTTCACCCTTCTTTTTGCAGTATGAGTTGATTTATCGTGCTAAAACCTTTAAAACGTTAGAAATAGGTATTGCTTTCCTTAATGATTAAGATTTCCTACTCGCACATGCCAGCACTATCAACTGGGTCAGTATCAGACCCTCAAATAAGATAAGATGGCTTAATGTCATTTAAAAAAGTGTCATCCAAGAATCATTCCACTACAGCAAATGGTAAGACTCAACCAACTCTTGACAAGTTAATCTATCTTCACCGCAAAAAACCTTACCCTCCTCAGTAACTAGTACAGTATGTGTACTACATAGTTTATTCAAAATAACCAGCCTTACATCTACACAAGAAGCAACTGCAGTTAACAGTTCTATGATTTGTCCCTTGCAGCAACAATGCCAAAAACTTTCTTTAGCAGTACCCATCAGCAATAATTGTACCTGTACCCAATCAGGTACTACCAGGAAGCATGCATGGACTACATGCTTTGCGTAGACAGGACGTGTCATCACAAGGTGCCATCCAGATTACCAACGACTTATGAGATCTTGGCCAGATATTCAAAAGGGAGACTTGGAACCATTCAATGTAGTAAATTTTTTTTGGGATGATCACTTTGGGATTCTATTCATACTACCATATGAGGCCCTCTCTGATCTACCTCCTGCTGCATTTTACGAAAATATAAATGGGTAATCTACCCAGTGTTCAGATAATTTTCTGTGCTTCAGCTAAAACAGAATTTTCTTCACTGGCAATCTAACACAACTCCTGATGCACTGCTAGTTCATGTTCCAAACTAACCAAAGGGCATTGATGTAGTTATCCCATTGATAGAAAGAGCTTGTTAGGATATATTTTAAAGTAGTAGTAACTAGTAAACACAGAAAATTACAGGCATTTTTCAGAACCCACAGACTAAATTGTTGACCTAGAGACTGGAGACCTTACACTGGAGTGAGGAAGAGAAAACTCCAAATGATAGAATTGCAGACTCAGCAAATCTTGGCATCATAAGAGTGTCAAGATATCAGGCCTGAACAAATCATACTGTAATAAATAACTCTGCCCCTCGAAAAAAGTAATAAATAACTCGGAAAGCCAGCAATATGTCTCAAAAACTATTAGCACAAAAATAAGTTGCACATATGGAGTCCCTGTGCATATACTGGTTCTTAGAGGTGTTGCCTTTTTAGTATATCAGGTCCCGCAGGCCGCAAATATATGCCTGTTCCATTATTTGAAACACGCTGATAGCATTATTTGGAAAAAAATTTAAATATTCTAATTTTTATTCAGAATTACATAAATAATACCACTTTATTTTTTTGACAGAAATAATCATCAGTCGCCGTACCGTTGGACGACATGAGCTAGTCACCCAACGGGTGAGCGACAAGTTTCCAATTCGCTTAACCGTTGGGCGACTAGACCTTTGGCCTCTTAGTCGACGAACGGATGAGCGACTAGGACACCTGTCGCTCAACGCTGAGCCGACTAGAGGCGCTTATAAGGCGCGCGCGCGCCCAGGCCGAGGCGAGCTTGCCATTTTTTCTTTCGGAGACCGAGCATGAGAAGGGAGGAAGGAAAAGAGGAGAGGGGGAGGAAAAGAGAGGAGAGGAAAAGGAAAAGGAGAAAAAAGTGTTTTCGCATCGACGACGACGACAACAGTGAGTCTGTAGTATTATTTTGTATTCGTGTACTTTCGAAACCATGATAGGTTAACAAACAACATCATGTGTAGTGACACATTATTAGCAAATAAAATAATGGTATGTTAGCTTCAAAAATCTCTAGATGCATAATGTGTAGTGTCATATTATCAACTAGAAAATTTGTCTGGGGGTGTAGCAGTGATGGTAAAGATTAGGCTAAAGCAATTATCAAGCGAACGAATGTTAGGGTTGGGTAAACCATACATTGTAAATATTGTATTTGTTTGAATATAGCCTCTAGTATATTCCAATGGGCCAAAGGCCAATATATAGCATGTACAAGGTGGGAACAAATGCAAATAACACCCTACACAATATATATATCTAACACCCCTCTCAAACTCATGGTGGATCAACAACACTGAGTTTGGAGAGATAGAAGTTATGTTGAGCTCGAGTCTGTGTCTTGGTGAAGAAATCTGCTAATTGAAGCTCCGAAGGCACATACTGAAGAGCAATAACTTGGTCTTGCACCTGCGATCGCATGTACGAAGCATCCACTCCAATGTGCTTGGTAAGCTCATGCTTCACGGGATCGCGAGCAATGCTGATCGCACCAGTACTATATGATAAAAGCGGAGTTAGTGCAGAAACAGAAACGCCAAAATCCGCAAAGAGCCAACGGCGGATGATCTCACCATCAAGTGCCATGGCTCTCAACTCACCTCGCCTTTCGAGAAATCAGAGTCCGCTTCTTAGTCTTCCAAGCAATCAGGAGGAACCAAGGAAAACACAATAGGCAGAAAGAGACCGGCGATCGGAATGATCGCTAGCCCATGTCGCATCAAAGTACGTCTCAAGTCAGAAGAATCGAGCGAGGAAAGAAAAGGCGTCGAGTGAGGGTTCCACGAAGATATCGAAGAACACGAAGAAGGTGGTCAGAGTGGAGCCGAGGGAGCGAGACAAACCGACTTAGGATGTGAATCGGGTGAGAAATATCGATTGAGTAATCCCAAGGTAGACGAGGCTCCGGCAATATGGCGATAGCGAGTGGGATCCTCAAGAGGCTCGCCATCGATGGTCAAGTCGAACAGCTAACTCCATAGGAGTATCCACTACGCGCTAATCAGTGAGACAAGCACGAGTAAGGATATCATGAATGTACTTCTCCTGGGAGAGATAGTAGCCCTCAGGCGTAGAAGTGATCTCAATCCCAATGAAGTAACGAAGAGGACCCAAATCAGACATCAAGAATTGCTTACTGAGACGCTCTTTCACAAAGGCAATGTACTGAGAGTCATCTCCAGTAATGATCATGTCATCCACATATAGAAAGAGGAGCGTCCGACCCCATGGAGAGGTGTGAACAAAGAGAGCAGGGTCGTGATCACTGGCAGAGAAGCCGGCAGCAGTGACAACAGAGGAGAAGCAATCAAACCAAGCACGCGGGGCTTGTTTGAGCCCATAGAGAGAACGACGAAGGTGACAAACCATACCATCAGGAACAGAATACCCAAGGGGCGGCTGCATGTAGACCTCCTCACGCAACTCGCCATTGAGAAATGCATTCTTAACATCCAACTGAGAGATGGGCCACTGGCGAACATAGGCCACAGCAAGTAGAGTATGAACAGTGGTCATGTGAGCGACAGGGGCAAAAGTCTCATCGTAGTCGCGACCATGCTCCTGCTGAAAACCACGCGCAACAAGATGAGCCTTGTAGCGCTCAAGGGAACCATCCGAGCGGGTCTTGATCTTGTACACTCATTTACAAGTGATAGGAGTAACACGCGCAGGCAAGGGCACAAGATCCCAAGTGCTAGTGCGCTCCAAAGCAGCAATCTCCTCAGATATCGCGAGCTGCCACTCAGGGTGAAGGCTGCCTCACTGAGGTCGAGGCTCAGAAGAGCAATGGCTGCTGGGCAGAAGGCAGCGGCTGATGGTGTGACGATCACGAAGAGCATATCTGGGAGGAGAAGGCGGAGCTGGACCCAGCAATGATGGAGAGGGAGGATTGGGAACAGGGCCCAGCAGAGACGGAGGCTCAAGAGAGGAAGTAGGAGGCCGAGGACGGCAAGAGTAGTGCAAGGGTAAAGATGGAGCCTCAACAAAAGAGCGGGAAGGAAAATCCGGTGGAGGCGGAACAGATGGAGCCGGAGGAGGAGTAGATGGAGAATGAGGCAAAACAGTGGTGGAAAGCTGAGTCAGGAAAAATTAGAAAGGAGATCGACTCAGCAAGAGAATCCGGGCTGACAGTGGGGGAATGAGGGTAGTAAGGGTGGGACTCGTCAAAAGTGACATCCCGAGAAATCCTCATCCTACAAGCAACAGGGTCATAGCAACGATAACCCTTATGCTCAAGACTGTAGCCAAGAAAAACACACTCAACTGACTGAGCAATCAGCTTGGTGCGCTCACGAGGTGGAAGAAGGATTTAAAGCAGAACCACGGTAAATCTGCGAAGATGATCAGACTGAGCTCGACCAAAGAGATGCTCAACAGAGTAGAACCAAGAAGAAAGAGAAGGTCAGAGGTTGATGAGAAAAGCGAAGAGAAAGCGACCTCGGCCATGAGGGGAACAGAGGAGGCAAGCATGAGGCGAAGCGATCTCAAGCAAGTGGCGATGTTTACGCCGAGACACCATTCGAAGCGTGAGCACGGGACAAGAGTCTTGAGAGAGTGTGCCTTTCGAGAAAGCGACATAAGCGGAGAGAGATACTCACCAGCAGAGTCAGCACGAAAAACACGAATGACTGAATCAAACTGAGTGCGAACCATGGTGGCGAACATCTGATAAATAGAAAGAACCTGGCTGCGCTCGGACATGAAGTAGATCCAAGTATAACGAGAATAATCATTAATAAAGATCACATAATAGCGATGACCCCCTTTCGAAACAAAGGGAGCCGGACCCCAAACATCATAGTGAACAAGATCAAAAGGACAAGTAGAAATAGAATCACTAGTGGGATAGGGAAGCTGCAGCTACTTGCCAAGCTTGCAGCCCATACAATGTAAATAGGTGTCCCCTAAATGCACTCCAAGAACACCACGCCAGACTAAAGGCGATAGACGCGAGCCACAGAGATGACCGAGACGATGGTGCTCATCGAGCAAAAGATGTAGTAGAGGACGCAGAAGAGCAGAGGTAGTGGTAGTGGCCGATCGGGTCAGCGGAGACAATGGAAGGAAGCGGTTACCGAGCCGCCAAAGACGCTGCGAATCACGGCCGAGGGCCAAGACCAAGCAGAGTCCCCGTCTTGGCGGTCTGAACACAATAAGAGTCGACTCAAGAACAACACGACGATCGTGATCAAGTGATCTAACCGGTAGACATAAAATTGCATAGTAAGTCGAGGAACATGAGAGCTGCATAACATGAAAAGAAGAAGTGAAAAGGGTGCCTCGGCCGGTAACAGGAAGAGAGGTACCATCTGCAGTCTGAACAGTGGAAGAAAAAGCTGTGGACCACACAGAAGTAAGGTGGGTAGAATCTGGTGTCATGTGAAAAGAAGCACCAGAGTCTAAGATCCACGGAGACAAGATACCTGATGAGGGAGGAGGCGGAGGCGAGGAAGACTGCTGAGAAGCAAGAGCTAGACGAGCAGAACCCGAGGAGTCTGAGGACAAGCCGACACCGAGGCGCTGAAGCAGTGAGAGGAGCTACTGTGTGGCGTCACCAGAGGAGCCCTGGCGAGAGAGGCCATCTCCTGAGAGAGAGGAACCTCCAGAGCCCTTTGGGGGACGTCCACCCCGACGACTCTGGTCCCTCCTCCGCTTGTAACAATCCTGATACCTGTGGCCGACACGCTGACAGTAGGTGCAGTGGAGACCCGCAATAGAAGCAACAACCACAGGAGGAGCTGGGGGAGGGATCACGGTCGGTGCTAAAGGAGCAGTAGCAACCACCGGAGGAGCAGGAGTCAAGGCATAAGACAGATCAGATTCGAGCCACGCCACGGTGACGAGTCTCCTCAAGACACAGTAGTGAGGCCTCCACTAAGCTTCGGCGCGGCGAGTCAGAGCCGAAAGCATAGATCTCGAACTCAGCCGAGACGTCAGAAGTCGAGAGACGGTGAGTCTCTGGAGCGTGAGTTGCACATAGCAGGACAGTCAAGCAAAGATCCGGCCCCAGAGAGTCAAGCTGACGCCACACCTCTGACAGCTTCTAGTAGAAGTCATCAACGGCAGCATCGAGCTGCTGAAGAGAGTGTGCCTGATGCACAACTGAGAGATACATAGCATCGCTCGTCGGCTGATAGTGAGCTTGGAGGCGCTCCCACATAAGCTGTGTCGTAGGCAACTTCGCCACATCCATGGAGATGGTCACGGGCATGCTACCCACCAGGATGGCGGTAGCACGAGCCTCGGCCTCCTACCAGCGCTCGTAGGCGTTCAGCTCAGACTGGTAGAGCTCTAGCGCCTCCTCCAGTGCAGCATTGTCGACCTCCTGAGCCGCCTTATCCGCACCAGCAGAGGGAGCGGGCAGTGCAGGCGATGTAGGACGAGGCGGACATGGCTGCTCACCAGTGTGATGACCCCAGAGACGCTGACTGTTGAGGTGGATCCTTAGGTGAACGGCCCACTCCCGAAAGTTCGTCCCATCAAACCGAACGGCCCACTCTTTTTTTTTCTTTTTTTTTTCTTTGCCTTCTTCTTTTCGGCTGGGCCGGCTCAAGTTAGAGAACAAGTTGCCTGCAAGAATTTAGAGGTATGGTTCATATCCTCTAAGGATCAAGTGGCAGATATTTTTACAAAAGCACTTGCTGGACAGGCGTTCAACTTGTGCAAACACAATCTCAATCTTTGGCCAAGTTGAGATTGCGGGAGGATGTTAAAAGGATACAGTGGTGCGACCGATTCTTCAGTAAGAGCTGGCGCACCTACCGATTCTTCAGTCAGAGCTGGCGCACTTCTCCCTATATTGTCGCCAGCACTTCGGAGCTTACTGCAACATATCCGGCAAAACCTGTTTACTCTGTAAACTGAAAGTTCCGAGTCCTGCTCCTGTAAATCAGGATCTCATGTAACCATGATGTAATCTCTTTTGCTATAAATAAACTTGCAACCCCTCAGTTGGTATTACGGCGCAACATCTAGCTTTTCAGCCACCCCAAACATTATAAAACCTGCCAGAGTGAATTTCAGTACAATTATACCAATCGATAGCAATTAGAGTATGATGCTTCATCTGAACAGTATTAATCCACACAATACATATATTTGACGCTTGATGCAAGAAAATGGTTGTAGAGACTCGCTTGTGCAATCAACAAGAGGAAGAAAACAATAAAGGAGTATCCATTGGATGGCTAAACCAAAACCTTTTATACACAAACATAGAAATATAGCTAGGCAAGAGAAAACAGCACACTTACCAGAAAAATTAGGAAAGTAAAGAGCTTCTCTCAAATCAACAAGCCCAGCTTGCTCCATCTGACTTTTGAACCACTCAATCATGGCATATTTGGAAATATCTGCAGGAGGATCCCAGTATCCCCGTATGCACAACACAGTGCCAATTGCTATGAGCTGGGAGGAAGCAAAACCAAGGTGAGACATCTAACTAGGTCAAAAATTATGATTCATCCTAACAAGTTTCAAACAAGAACCGCAAAATAAGCTAAACAAGTAAACATCAGCACACCATCTCAAATTCCATAACAAGCAAACATTGCTATCGCAATACAACTGTTCCTTATCTTTAACTACTACATAGAACTATATATTTATTATCCGCACAATTCATACACACATGAAAGAAGCAAGCTAAACCAAATACTACATTGCAACACAGTCCAAGAGCATGTCTATAGTATCTCATGTTTTCCTGTAAGGACCAATTACCATCAAGCTGGGACAACACGGCTTAAGCTTGTTGCGAGTGAGGCACAAGATTCTATGAAAGCCACCAAGATAGCTCTATGTTTAATGGGATTTAACTTTAACGAACGGCGGCTTGAAACTGAAGCATAAGAACCCCAAACAAACACATCAGCTACCTACTTGTGAAAATGGGGTGCTTAGCACATCACATTTGGTCAGCTCATTCAATAAAGATTACTTCAGTCTGTATGACTGAAAAGCATCTGAAAACATACCACAGACGTGGTGTTTGTGTTCCGCAGCAAAACGTACGACGTCCATGCCATCTCCTCCTCCTGCGCCGCCAACAGATTGTCCGAAATGACAAACACCTGCCTGCTCCCCTCTGGCAACGGCACACGGCCAGCAGCACCAGCACCCTACAATAACCGAAATCCCAATCACACACTTTTCGACATTCACCATCCAATCCCATCTCAATGTACCATTTCATCAAACAGCATCAGGGAATCATCCCCTTCCCACCTCTAGGAACCTCCCGAGGTACGGCAGCGTCGCGGAGAACGCGGCAAGGCAGAGCCCCAGAGCCTCCGACCTCTGCGATTCCGCGTAACCAATTAGGTGTGCGTGTCAATTACGATTGGAGATATTAGTGGCGAGTGGCGAGTGGCGAGGGTTTCGCGAGAACTGACGAGCTGCGCGGGGGTGGGGGACGGGGAGAGGAGGTGGTTGAGGACGACGAGGGCGCGGAAGCCGAGGCCTATCCATAGCGGGAGGTACGACTCGCCGAGCCCGGGGATCCCTGCACGCCGCGCGAGGCGTCAGACGAAGGAAAACCAACAATTCGAGTAAATCAGAGAGACCAGCTCGGCGCCGTCGTGGCGACGGGAGAGGGCGAGACGGGGAATGTACCGAGGGTGAAGCGGAGGACGGAGAGGTTGACCTGCTGCTGCTGGAGGAGGGTCGGAGTTGGAGGCGCGGACGAGAGCGGAGAGGGCCCAATGCTTTACGCCTAGAGAAACGGCGTTTCCGCATGGGAATCTCTCTCAAATCACGGCCCACTCAGCTTCCCAGCATTTCAAGTCCAAAAGGCCCCGAGGCCACAGCGGCAAGAGTCGCGGCCGACGGCCTGCGCAGCCACGCCCCTAGCCTAGGGACTCAATCCTGGCGCCCAGCCCAGCCGCAGAGGCCCGGCGGAGTCGCGGAAGCGGCAAGCAAGCCGGCACCACAGGAACACACGAGTTTTTTTTTTTTGATAAAAGGGCGAGAACACCCCAGTTTTTATTAATAGAAACCAAGAACTACAAAATCCCAAGGTCCAACAGGACTTCAAAAGCAAAAGGTAGCAGGAAGCAGCAAACATCTGCTGTCCAACAAGCACGTAAAACTGAAGAAAACTACTGCTAAAGCATCCGGAAGGTAGTTCTGACTAACACATCGAAGGCAAAAGACTCGGAGCGTTGCTAAACAAAGAAAAAGGATTGCCCAAAATAACTCCCGGACAGCAGCCGGATTAAGCAACACACAAGTTATCAACAAAAGCTATTTCACCTTCAATTTTCTTGATCCACGAGTCCATCTTCTCCTTGCTCCAAAACTTCAATCGCCACTTGTTCAAGAATCTTTACGCCTCGACTAGAATTCACGGTCCGCCTCATACGCAATTTATTCCAACGACAAACATCAAACAACAAACAACAAAGCGCTCCTCGCGCCATTTATCTTTAAAAAAGCCAAATTTCGAAATCTCCAGATACTCCATAAGGAGGCAGCTATTCCAACCATTACCAATCTTCTTGACCTCCTAGATAAACAACCAGTCCAGTTGCTTAATAACTGTTGGATATTATCTGGAGGGCAAGGAAAGCTAAAGGTACAACACACAATGTTCCAAATGAATCTAGATAAAGGGCAGAACAAGAAAAGATGGTCAATAGATTCATCCAAACCACAGAAAACACAAGATTTCTCCCCAGTCCATCCTCTGTGCAGGAGATTATCTTTAGTTAGGATCCTTCCCTTAAGGACTAGCCACAAAAACATCTTGACTCGCAACGGAAGCCTCACATCCCAAATGAAACAGGAACACACGAGTATGTACGCGTGTTCGTTTGGAGTCAAAAGCTAGCGTCCGTTGGAAGAACCGCAGGAACGGTGATCTCTTTGTGGGGAACACATCTTCCCCACAAGCCAACACGGTAGTCAGTAGCCGGCACGAAGCTCCCGAGCACTCGAGGAACGGACGGGAAATTTTGCAGGTTTCTGATGGTGAGAACACTGAACTGAAACTACTACCACTATCCTATTCCTTCCAGAGAATGGGTAATGGTTGAAATAATGGACGGCTCGGGTTGGGAAGATGGCCGCGGTATCATGGCCCCGGCGACACGAAAAAGAAGGCTCCCCCCTCAGATTCTCGGTGAAAGTAGGGGACAAGGCCGAGACAGGCTCATGGCGGTACGCCGGTGCCGGCACAAAGGTCGGCCATAACAATTACAAGCGCCAAATGATTCATCCAATCCTTGGGCGCACCGAAAAGCTGATGCGCCAAGAACTGCACCATAGGATCCTTTTGGTTTCCTCAGGCACTGACGTGCTAGCGTAGCGTCAGCTCAAGCACATTACCGTCCCAAAGGTATAAAATTCGGAACACATGTTGACAAGAGATAACAATAGAACATGCACTAGTAGATGTGAAATTTCAAGCAAATGGATGTGGTGCTGCACAGACGCACTTCAGCAAGATAATGTGTGGAAGGTGTGATGTACAAGCAGATAATGGTCTACATCTGGAATTACAACCGGAAACTAACATGAAAAGGAGAGCATTTCTATAAACAAAGAACGGAAGGTCAAGGTGATGACGATGAAAGAGAGAGTGAGCAACATGCAAAGTCGCAAGCAGCATGTGGCTGCTGAATAGTCATGACAATAAAAGTAAACCATGCGAATTTGGCAAATCTTCCAGATGGATCGAACAACAGCCAACATGTGTTGTCGCCCACTGATTCATTCATGTTATCATCTTGATCGTTATGTTGCGCGCTCTCAATGTAGGCTACCCTCAAATGGAAAGTATTAATCGCCTTGTGGTACTAGTACTACCAATAAAGCAGATAGATCAGGTACGCTACCAGTCAATCACATTGAATTTTCCAAGCCTGCCAAATCTGACTGGAGGAAGAAATGTGAGGGTAAACATTCTTGCCAGTCAAGCAATCCAGCTAAGTCACTCGGCGTTTAGAGTTTGTTGAGGAGAAAGTTTAGGTACTATTTGACAATATTTTGCAATGGATTACCAGATCTCATCTCATTACACGTATCAATAGTCAACGTACAAGTGCAACACAGGATAACACCGGCAGCAGAACTAGAAAGATATTGAAGAAGTTTTTGAAAGGAATAACAATTAGAAAAGTGGAAATAGCATTTCTGGTCTCATTTCAGTACAATCGTGTTCATCGGTAGTTTTAAAGTCTCACTTAGTTCCAGGGGTAAAAACATGGGGAAAATGGACACACAAAGCGCTCTCACGTCACTGACCATACAAAATTTGAGTCTACAATTATATACACATTCCTCCGTTGCATACTAAAGCCCAAATTAAAAATAGGATTAGGCTGGAAGCTGCATTTGTCTAAAGTCCTAATGTAGGTCCCTCCACACCATCTACAACCTCATTTCTGAGATCTGACCACCCTCTCTTGCTGAAAGCCTTTCGGATATATAAGCACCGAGTCGACGCACAGGCCACCTTTTGTGTGTGTGCAGTCGATCTGCGCCATCGAGAATTTCAGCTTGATCGGCTGATCGGGCTTTGAGGCCACAAAATCACCTGCATGGTACAGGATCCAGCTCCCAGGCTCGTCCAAGTAGCATTGAGATAATGCATGCTGCCCATCAGATGTGGAGAGCTGGAAGCGTACTGGCTTCTTGTCCCAACCATGGACATGTTCAGAATTGCAAACACGGCGGCCAAATCGCTTGTAGAACTTCCCAAGATGAATCCTGAAGTATAAGCTGTAGGTTCCCACTGGGAAGCAGAAATCGATTTCCCCAACCACTTCAAACCACCAGATTTGCTGAAGGTATGCAACGGAGTGGAATCTGCATGATAATTAAGAATGTGTAGGTCAGACATTGGATCCACAGTATATAGCATCATCGTTGTCAAGTTGGAATAGAATTACATTGAAAAATACTGCACAGATAAATACATTTGCATGAGGTATCCACAGTCAATATCTTCCACTGGCACAGAGTAGATAGAGACTTCTTATGCCATCACTTGGAAGGACTGCAGCTACATTACATTTCGACAGCTTTGATAAGATACAAACAGTCATCTATTTAAATTGATGTGTCTTAAATCATAGCAGCAACTAACATAAGCATACTTTAACAACATTATCCAAAAAAAATTGAGGACATGTATGCATCCAAATATAGAATGTTTCAGAACAAAGAATACATTTTCGTGAGTTGAATATACTAGCGTGCAGATCATACGTATATGGGCACATTTCATTCTTCAAGAAACAAGGAAAATGTCAACCACACCATGAGGTTTTTTTTGTGGCCTCATTCCCCTGCAACTCGTATGATCACGTAATGACAATCCTTTCGGGAAAAAACTAACACAAATTGAACAAACAAATATTAGGAAGTGTGAATCAAAGCCATAATTACCTTGATTCTGCAGTTGGCATGTGCGTCCAGTACCTCCTGTCATCAATCCCAGTTATCACCAGAGCTTTGGAGGATAGCGCCACACAAACCCTGCCTTTGCTCTTCTCCAGCCAGAATTCCTGCAATTACCAAGCAGATAGAATTTTAGCAAAGCTGACATTTTCTACTAAAAATACTTCTAGTTCCTAAAAATAACATGCTTCGCAACCCAGGACGATACAGGGCCCCAATTCTAAATCATTTTTTCGTGCTAAAGCTGGGCGAGATTTTAAAGAACAATTCATCGGCCTCCAACTTAAGGAGTTTTTTTTTTAAAGAAACACATCACAATTTACTGCGGTAAAAAGGAGTAACATTTTTAGAGCAAAGTTACCATTAAGCTGCATATAGAGTTCTTCCCGTAACATTGATTAACTCTGGGAACGATTCAGATATCAATATTTACCAATCAAATACATATCTGGGTTCAATCATGACACGCGGGGGTGTGATTCAAGGAAGACGCATTCCAATCCCAAGTAAAACACAACCGATGAATAAAAACATAGACAACTACATAGAAAGAAACTTATTCCTTAAGGGGGAAAATCTCACCTTTGTGCCGCCATCGAAAGGCACAGGCCTGGCGAGCCTCGCGTAGATCTCCTTCTTCCCGGCCCGCCGCCTCCCCCTCCTCCCTTCCTCCCCGCACTCCACGAAACTCATGAGGTACCGGTAGTTCTCCGGCAGCTTGGCCTCCCACACGAAATCCGCCCCCGCAGCGCCGCGGAACGCGTGGTTCAGCCGCGCGAGCCGGCAGATATCCGGCGCGTCGAGCCGGAGCAGCAACTCCGCCGCGCACAGCTCCGGCAGGTCGCCCAGGCCCGCAGCAGCAGCCGACCCCGACGAGCCGGCCATCCCGAAAAGGCTCGACACCCCCGCCCCCATGGCTCCTCGCCGCCTCCAGTCGCAACAATCTCAGAGAAACACCCCAACCTTTATAGATGGAATCCAATCCCAAGAACTCGATCCCGGATCGAGCTTCTCGATCGGCACCTGATTCCGCTACTCCACGAAGCTCGCGATCGGGACAGGAGCTCCCGGCAAGCAACCGATGCCTCCGAATATATTTATCCTGTAATTTGTTCGAATTCGCGCGGTCCACGAGATAAAAACGCGAGCTTTGGAGAATGGGGCAAGGGGACGAGAAATATAAAGAGGAGGGAAGCGTCGCGGCAGGAAAGAGACGACGAGTAGGGGGTGGTTAATGGCAATGGATAGGGCTTTATGCTGCCCTTTTTCTCGCAACCGCACCATCATAGTAACCCATAATTACAGTACAATCCTTTTCGGACCTTTTCTGTAAACTTTCGCATCTACAAGATTACCACAACATATCTTTTCGGGACCTTTTCTGTAAACTTTCGCATCAACAAGATTACCAGAACATATATTTAGGGTTCGTTCGGATTAACTCGGAATTTAAATTAAAATCTCTTCCAATCCAAAAAAATTAGTTCTTATTCCTTCCAATCCAGATTGGATTAATGGGCCGCCATTAACAAGACACATACGTGGACGCAGTCCACTGCACTAGTCCACGTGTCAGCTATCGGATCCATCGATATTGAGTATTGACTCAGGCGGTAGGTGCAACCATGCAAGGAGCGTGGCACGGTGGGATACAGTTGGGGCTACCTCGCCAGGAGACTTCTGTTGAGGAACAATCGTTAGCGAGTCCAGTCTGAGCGATTACCTCGTAGACAAACTCATAATCGTAAGAATACTGTAGGAACACAAGAACAGAATAGTAGATTGAATAAAATGATATGAGGGGACTTCAGGCTTCTCTTTAATGCTCTTCTATGAAACTGTATACAATGTTGGGGTCCCCTCTCCTTTATATAGGATACCAGGAGGATGAGGAGGCCATCGTGGGCCCAAGGCTGCCGGCCTGGACCCAGTTTCTTAACACTTCCCCTTGAGCACTCATTCGTCATGTTCATGTCTCATCAAAACTCCATAAAAACTTAGTGGAAAAAAATTGGAGAAAGAGTACATAAAACACATTTTGTTGTGCTGCACGAATTGCCTTATTAAAAACCTTAACCGAGAAACTTCAGGAAAAACTCAAGGGAAAAAGAGTACAATCCACCCCATTTCATTTAATCTCCAGGATTTATTCTTTGGGTACTCGATCTTCGTGATCAAGTTTTAATAAAGAGTTTGTGAATGTTCTCCCCCTGAATTATGCACTTCTCTAACTCTCATCATTCCAATTCTATGTATACATCTTTCAAAGCTAGATGCTAGAAGTGACTTAGTGAATAAATTTGCAATATTTTCACATGGCTTAGTATGTAGTACTTTAATTTCGTCCATCTTTTGTAATTCATGAGCATAGAAGAACTTGGGGTTGATATGCTCTGTGAGAGGACTCTTCACATAATCCATCTGCACTAGTGCAATACAAGTTGCATTATCTTCATAGATAATAGTGGAGATTTGCGCGATATTCAATCCACACGACTGTTGGATGTGGTGAATCATCTGCCGAAGCCAAGAACAATCTCGCAAGGCTTCGTGCAGCGCTATGATTTCCGATTGGTTCGTCGAAGTTGATACAAGACTTTGCTTAGACGTTTTCCATGAAATTGCAGTTCCACCACATAGGAATACATAGCCTGTTTGCGACTTAGCCGTATGCGGGTCTGACAGGTACCCGGCATCTGCATAGCTAGTCATAGTTAGGTCTTGGTTCTTTCTGTACAACAGTCTTTGCTTCCTTGGATGTATCGAAAGATGTTCTTTATTCCCTGCCAATGCCTTTTGGTAGGTTCTGCACTATACCTTGCTAGTAGGTCACGATAAATACAATGTCTGGTCTAGTACAGTTTGCTAAATACATGAGTGCTCCTACTGCGCTCAAGTATGAGAATTCCGGTCCCAGGACTTCCTCCCCCTCTTCTTTAGGTCTGTACAGGTCCTTGTCTTGTTGCAAGGATCTCTCGACCATCGACACTTTTGAAGGGTATGCCTTTTCAAAGCCGAACCTTTCTAACACTTTCTAAGTGTAGGTTGACTGATGTACTAAAATCCTTTCAGGGGTATGCTCAAGCTGCAAGCCTAGGTAATGTTTGGTTTTACCCAAATCTTTCATTTCGAACTCCGACTACAGGTAAGAGCTTGCTTTCTTAATACCTTCCAGGGTTCTAATGATGTTCAAATCATTTTCATATACTGAGATTATACAAACTCTATCCTCGGATCATCGTATAAATACACAGGGATAATTCTCATTGTTCGTGTAGCCTTTCTTGCATAGAAAGTTGCTACGAGCGATTATACATGATTACTTGATATCCATATTAGCATACAATATCCTTGATTAGTTCTATAACATATTTTATACTTATATAGTATTGTGTCTTATTGTTAATTGTGGATACATGGGCTTTGTCATAGCTTCACTAGCGTGCTTTACCCTTGACTGGGTGTATGTTGTGTGATATGCTATGCGCTTGCTTGCTCCTATGCCTTATTATGGATTAAGGATATTTTGAGCATTATCATATCTTGGATAGCATGTGTTGCAATTGATATGTCTATCTTCATGCTCATGCCCTGAATTGTTGATTATATGCTTTTATGAGCTTTGGATCATCTACTGATATTCTTGCTAGTCATGTGTCTCGGTACTGTTTTCCTAGATAATGTCTCACTAACCCAGTACCAAGGTATGGACTTCTTCTGTCTCTTTGGTGTAGTCTTTTCAGTTGAGGAGAACATGTGGTTCATAACTTCAGCTGTTGGTTCTCCTTCCTTATATGCGCATTCGATGTTGGCTATCACTTCTTAGAGACGCAGTATGGTCCAGCTTCTACTCATTTGACTACATCTCACTGCCAAGTGGCGCGACTCAGGTTCGAGCCCCTATACCTTACATTTGTGTATGATACCCATATTCTACTTTGCATAGCATCTGGTTCTTATCAAGGGTTGGGCTTGTTGAGTTCAGAGTAGATAGAAGGTTCTATTCTAACACGTGTCCTTTCTAGACACCCTTCTTATCCCATGGTTTGCTAGGATGCACTCTTCTCACAGCCTAGGTCGAGCTTCTCTCTCAGTCACTAGTCCTTAGTAGGTATTGAACAGCTTGTAAGATTTTTAGTGTTGGTATTTCGCTCCCTAGCTAGTCGAGTCTTTTTTTCCCTAGATATCATGTGGAATACGAAGTTTTTGTGCTATAGTGCGTGGATTCCAAGGCACAATTGGCAGATGTCCTCACCAAGCCTTTAGACCCAACTAAATTTGCCACCTTCAGGGTTGGTTTGAGGGGGAGTAGATCTTTTCTGATACCTTCTTCAAGTGGTATTTTCTTCTTGATCTTTTTAACTCCTGTTGATCTTTTCTTCAAGTGGATTCTCCAACTTTCACCTAGTGGTATCAACAAGTGTCTCCTTTGGTTTTCAATGCTTTTTCTTGCATCTCATTGTATTATATTGCATTCATATGAAAATCACAAAAAGATGCATTGTAAGATAAGCTTTACTGTTTGTCTTTTAATTGATGAAGCTTTGCTTATTACCCTCTTGAGTTTTAGTATTTCAATTCTTACTCAATGTCATGTCTAGTTCTTTGACTTGCTAAAATTACCATGCTTTCACATGTGTAGCTAAGTCTTTACTAAATGAGCTAGAATTTTAAGACAACTTGAACTAAAAATTGCAATTTGTGGATCTCTTAGCTAGTTGCACAACTAGTGATCCTTTTGTGACACTGGCCCTGTCAAAATTACTTTGTTAGCTCTTGAATCTAGGATTGAATATTTAATGAGCTTCTTGTTCCTTTGTAAATCTAAAACTGCTCTTGTGCAAAAATAAAAAATTAAATTTCAAGATTCTCATGTGGTTAAATTGTGCCAAACTACTCTTACGAGACTGCATGTCAAAGACATGAACTTGGAGATAGTTTGATGATCCCGACAATCTCATGGGGACTGCTTGTCAAAATTGACATGAACCTCAAGATTTGTCGCCTTGCTTGAAACTTAAGAATAGTTTGTGGATGGCTCCTAGTCCAGAATCTTCTTCACTAAGATAGACTTTAATCAACTTCAATATTCATTGTAAATAAAAAATTAAAGTAAAAAATGGGTGATTCAGGTTCTTTGAGCAAAATGATTCGATTTAGGACTTTTTGTCTCTAGAATGGTCGTTGTTAGCTTCTTGATCTCACATTGACATTCTAACATGGCCATTACCACTTTAGGATCCCTATTGATGAACTTACTAAATTTGAAGCTTTGCTTAAATTGTTAAAAACTCATCGTTTTATATTGAGCCTTCTAGCTTAGCTTTGATATATATGTCTTAACATGATCTTGCTAGCGCTTTCAGGCTTGATATGTATTGTGTAATAGTAGAAATGCTAGCTTGTTCTTTTGGGTAATCTTCAAAGCTTCTTGTACTAAAAACTAAAAAAAATGAAGCCACTCCATTGCATTTCATGCATGCTCTTTCTTATGTTTTTTCCTTATTTCTGTATTTGTTATCTCTGGATGAGAGGAAGGCGTGATTCCTTGATGACTCCACTGTCAAAAGGGGAGAAGATGTAACAAAATTGTTTAAAAGGGGGAGCTATCTGGAGAAAAATGGAGAAAATGAAATTTTCTGAAAAATGATGATCATAGTGAGGGGGGCATTTAATTTGCATTCTTATGATCTTATTGCCATTTCTAAACTTGAATTGCATTTCTTAGAACCTTACAATGATCAAAGGTCAAATTGAACAATTGTTCTTTCATATGGACTTTAAGTGAGAATTTTGACTCTTCTCTAGAAATCAAAGCTTTCTTACTTTCTTTTACTCGATCTCATTTGCCTATACTAATCTGAAGCCATCTTGGTCATTTTTGTAGCTTTTTCTTGCTTGTGGACCAAGATGTGCCTTTGCGCGTAAACAAGTTGTAGTTTTTCAAAACAACATCCAATTTGCATTTTTGAAAGATTGCCAATGTGTTCATCAAGAGAGAGATTATGGAGATCATGTGGATATGATCCTAATCTTAGTGTGTTGAACAATTGGCAATAGCGTCGAGGTGTTTGGCGAAACCCTCGTTTTCGGTAAAATCCTGCTCATTGTCAGTCAGAGGCGGTCAGAGCCGGCCAAGAGGCGTGATCGACCGCACTGTGTGGTAACTGATCTGCCACCTCTGGCAATGACTGCCCTAGCTTTGGCCTAGAGGCTAGCGGTCTGACCGGCCATAAATGACTTTTGAGTTTGGAGCTAGGCCAAAAATAGAGGGTATAGGCAAGAGAGAGGATTCTTCTATACTTGGTCTCATAATTTTTGGAGTTTCGAGTCAAAAGATCTATTCGTTTGAAATTTCCAAAGAGTTTCAGATCTCTAGGGTGGAAATTTGGCTAAGTCCCTTGAGGGCTGTCAGACCGGCGGCCAGGTGGCGGTCAGACCGGCCATGAGTGGTGGTCTGACCGGTTTTGACTTGTTCGTCAGCCAGCTTGACGGCGATGTTTGTTGGTTAGGTCAAGTTCATGGGTTTTATTGCATAGATGTTGCATGATGCATGTTTTGGGTAACATGGGTCAAGTTGTGAAGAACTTGTGCCCGAAAATGGTTGTTTAGTCTATTGTTGTGCACGTGACTTGGAGTCAACTATGGTTAACGACAAGGAGGACCGGGACTAGGTTGGGAGAACCGAGGTCCAGAACAGTCGTGGATGTCGGGGTGAGATGGTTGGACTCAAGCAAGGCGCAAGATAGACTAGAACCATAGAAGGCGAAGTTTGAGCAAAGGCCTTTGTGAAGGTATATGCTCATGCCTCATCAATTATGTGAATTGATGATTTTGCGTTTCGTGCGGTGCTACGTAACGGTTTGCTTGTTTGTGATGGTTGTAGGACACTGGAGCTAGGTTATGGTGAGGCGGACTAGATTGGGACTAGGTTAGGAGAATCGAGGTCCAGAATGATCGAGGTGGTGCTGGAAGATAACTGAGGCTAGTGGAATGCTTACAAGCCAAGAAGACAAGGAACCGGAGCGGAAGCTACCGGTGATGAACATGACGGGCAGCGGCAAGGTTGACCAGGACTAGACTCAGGGAGGAGTTGAGGTCCGGGCTAGGCTCAGGGAGGAGCTAAGGTCTTGAATGGTCAAGGAAGCTGGGTGCAGTTATGGTGAGACATATAGTGCGCCAAGTGACTTGGTCCCAGTTGCAAGCGAGGACAGTTCGATGGGATCCGAACGTGTGAGAGGCTTGGCGGGAAATCATTGGGGCCACATGGATGTTGACGGAGCATGGGAGATGCTTCGAGGCGAAGGAATCGCCTAAGGTCGGCGGAGGGGCGTTTTGGAAAATTGCCCTATACCGGAAAAGTGGTAAGTGGTGGTGTGCGAAACAACCTTCTTGGCCTTGGAGAAACCACGGCGCAAATATGGCGCAAGGAGAGGCAATTAGGTCAAGAGAAGATGAAGACGGCGCTATGAGAAGCGTGCATGAGTGAAACCCGTTTGTGTGTAGGCTTAACGGCTGCCCGTTTGGGATGTCTCTCTAGGGCTAGCCTCCACTATAAAAGAGGAGGGTGCTGGTTGTAACCCTCAACCCTCATATCTAAAATCCTAGTTTGTGTTTTAGGGTTCAGAGAGAATAGTCGAGAGGTTAGGGTTCTAGGGAGATGGATTAATTGTGTGCTCATGTATTGAGTCTTTGTCCTCCTAGATGGAGTGGCTGTAAACCAACATCAATCCCAAATCAATCCAAGCAAGATTCCTCAAGATGAGTCTCTTTTTGTTTTTGCTCTCTATTTTGTGATTTTAGGGCTTTATTTGATCCGTGAGTTTTCCTTTGGTTTTTGGTCTAGATCTAGCTTGTTGTGACATGTGGGAATACATCTAGGATCATCTTGATCATCAATCACTCACGAGCAAGTGTTTGTATCATATTTTGGTTTTAACTCGGTTTTGGAGCAACCTTCACTCAAACGAAAAAAGATCGAAACTTTGGCAAGGATCTTCACGATCCTTGATTGGAATAGGTTCCTAACATCTTAAAGAAGGTATGTCTCAAGTTTGGTAAGGTTTGGAGTTGCGAATCAAAAGTTAGATCGATTTGTGATTTTGAGTTCGGGCTGATTTTACTGTTCATTTTACTAGAGGTCAGACCGCCAACTAGTTAGAGGTCTGACCGATTTGCCAAAGGTTAGACCGCCAACTACATGGAGGTCTGGCCGCCCAACTCTTTAGGTTTTGAGTTTTTGTGATTTTGGTCTATTTACTTCGGGTTTTGATTGGATTCAATACAAGTCTTCCATTGTGCTTGTATATTGATCTTCATAGCTTTTATAGCTATTGTAGTAAAAATCGTGTTGAATTCAATCAAGGTAAAAAGGAGATCATACTCCTATTCACCCCCCCTCTAGTCGTTTTGGTCCAACAATTTCCGCATAATCAACTTCTGGTCGTTGAGTGAAATCTTGTGCAACGAGCCTTGCTTTATGTCTTACAACTTCATTATTTGTATTTCTCTTTTGAACAAATACCCATTTATGCCCTACTGGGTGCACATGGGGTGGTGCGCGGCTTATAAGTCCAAACACTTCTCTTTTATTCAGAGATAATAATTCTGCTTCTATTGTCTTCTTTCAATCTTCCTAATCTGATCTTTTCTTACATTCATCAAACGATGCAGACTCTAGATCAAGATCAATGATTGTGGTAATTTCTTTGCAAACTAAATGTGGACATTGTCTGTTATCATATTCATAGATTCTCCCATGGTCACATAATTTATAGCTATTTCTTCATGTGACGATTCTTCTAATGTTTATACTTGCTCACCACTGCTTCCAATTGTAGAGGCAAGTCCCTTTAGTTTTTCAGCTCCGATGTGTGCGTACACATCCCTGCTAATGTCTCCTTTCATGGGAACGTTCAAATCCGGTATGCCTTTTCTAAAGGTTCCATACTAGTGCTAAGTCTCAACTGGCTCCCCTTCTAGTTCTAGGGAACTTCTGTTACACATCCCTGCTAATGTCTCCTTTCATGGGAACGTTCAAATCCGGTATGCCTTTTCTAAAGGTTCCATACTAGTGCTAAGTCTCAACTGGCTCCCCTTCTAGTTCTAGGGAACTTCTGTGATTGGCTGTGTCAAGTCCTTCTTATCCTTTTTCAATAGGTGTCCCCAGTTACTTCGGATTCGAGGGGGTCGGAGTTCTCGTCCTTTCTAAGACCTTAGGACGGGATTAGGGATACCTTCATCAGTATTTCAACCCTTTCTGGTGCATTACGTTCAGGCATATGTGATTTAGTCATGCTCTTCAAATCACTAAAGTGGTCAAACAGTTGATTCGCTAATGCTTGCAAATCAATTGTCTTCTGGACTTCAATTGTCTTCTAAACTTCAATTGTCTTCTAGACTTCTTTATTTGCTTCACTAGTGCGCAGGTCATGTGCATGTATTTCAATTATTTTCTAGACTTCAATTATCTTCTGGATTTCTCTATTTCCCGACATTTTTCATCAAGGGGTTGATTTTCTCCCCCTAATGATGGGAAACTATCATCATCAATTATAATATCAGCGAAACGGACTGCATGCAAATCTCTAGTCACGGGGTCCAAATACCTGATTACGGACTACATGCAAATCTCATAACCAACGTATATCCTAGACTTTCAGAGAGGGTTTATTACAGTTTGCTGTGGTGGTGGTATAGATACTTAAACCTTGCAACCAAATCTTCGAAGATGAGAAATTTTTTGTGCTAACCATTGCACTAGTTGCATGTGTGAATGGATGCTATATGCCGACGGTCTAACATGGACGAGAGTTGCTGCGAGCAGGACTGCGTGTCACCAACGTGTAGTTGGTAAATTACAATTCTTCAAAGGTGATCGGGCAATAAATTTAATCCTTTTAATTAATGCCTCTACTAGTCCATTCTGGGTGCGGACATACGGTATGGAATGCTCAACTTTAATTCCCATTTCCATGCAATAATCATCAAATGCCTTCGAAACAAACTCTCCGACGATGTCCATTCTGATGGACTTCACATGATGACCCGGGAAATTATTCTTAATTTTAATGATCTGCGAGATGAACTTTACAAAAGCGTGGTTTCTCGTAGACAATAAACTTACATGCGACCATTTCGAGGAAGCATCGATGAGCGCCATAAAATACCTAAATGACCCTGACAGGGGCTGTATAGGACCACAAATGTCTCCCTGGATTCAGTCCAGGAATGCAGGTATTTCATTCTTCACTTTCAGTGTAGAAGGTCTAGTAATTAATTTCTCGGTGGCATATGCAGGGCACACAAAATCTTCTTAATTTGGAAAATTCTTTACATTGACATTATGTCCTTGTGAATTGTTGATTATATTTCTCATCATTCTAAGACTTGGGTGGCATTATCTATCATGCAAGAGATAGAAAAGTCTATAACTTCTAAATACGGTTTTCAGGGCAGTATAGGCTACATGTGCCTTAATATTAGTGTAGTATAGCCCAGTTTCATATAAGGAAGTCGTTCTAATACCCTTTTCCACTTTCTTCACGCTTTGTAATAAGCAAGTATTCCTTATCGTACTCTTCTTCAGCCTTTGCGTGGAGACCGTTAGCGCGAATATTCTTGAGAGTTCTAGTCGATTCTGGGTACAACAAGACTTCTTCAATGACCAAAGTTGTGCCCACCGGGAGTATAATTGTGTCCCTTCTTGAGCCTATTATACAAGTATCGCTACCTGCGATTGTCGTAAGACTACCAGCATTCTTGCTAATCGACTGAAAGATTTCGTCTCTCTCAAGGTGGTATTCGTTGTGCCGCTATCCTGCTAAGCACACTTCCTCCATAGGGTGCCACACGCGTTGTAATATAATGTACTTTATTAATATGCAACAAAAAGCAAGCAACACATAAATAAAATACTTCATATATCAGAACATAACTTGATATTATGAATACGGAAAAATAAGCCTTGCAAGACTCATCATAAGAATTTAATGCTTTGCTCTCCTAAAGCTTACAACCATTAATCAAAGTTCCATCACAATCTAAAACTACAAGTGACAACCATTAATCAAAGTTCCATCACAATCTAAAACTGCAAGTGACTGTAAAAGATCTAAATGCAATACATGCACTAGATCGAATCAGTGAAGTATTCAGAAACTTTTGTCTTAATATGTTCCATGTCGATCTTCTCCTCTTGGGCAACTACGACTGTGGCCATTGTGATGTCCAAAGGAAAGATGATGGGGGTTGCTACTGAGCCGTCCACATCCATTAGTGTAACTAATATATGTGAATCCTTCGTGCATGCAATGGCGAAGTGTACCTCATGCTGCCCTATGCCCTTCTTCTTAGACTGGAAAGCATCAATAACGTACGACCCACGACCTTACCCTTCTTGCCCCTCTCTTTCGTGAGAGGTTTCATCACCTTGTAGCTACTAGTGCTGGCTTCATGGCCAATATTGCTACTAGGTGGCTGTGAGATGTAGTTCTTCCTTATAACAACATCTTGAGCTTCCGCAACTTGCATGATGTCAATCAATTCGACATACTTCCTGTAGCCGTCTTGATGATAGTTGCGTGCGGATTGCACCGTATTTGGATGAAACGCAGAGAGAGTCTTCTCAATCTTCTATTCATCCGTGGTTACCTTATCACAGAATTGAAGAATGGTACAAATTCTAGCCATACTGGGTTAGTTCTTTGAACTCCTAGTTCGTGATGCTAGTCATCTTCATAATCATGCAAAGAGGTCATAAGATTATTGCTGGTAATTTACATAAAATGGTTGCAAAATTCCCATAATGCTCTTCGAAATCCCGTTCGTGATCATGTACTTTTCTATGCATTTTTCATGATTTACTGTTATTTTCAGTGATTAAAAGTAATATAAACAATCACAGATAATCAAAACAGTAAATATAATAAATAAATTGCATAGAAATAATAATAACAAAGTTAAACATACTTCAAATACTAAAAAAGATTCAAAATTTGAATTCTCGATGTCCTTTTCTGCTAGAATATGAATTTTCGGCGAATTCTGTAATTTTCAGGGGCTAAACCGTTAATTTTCTGTTCCAACAAAATTTTCCTCGCAATTTTTAGAATTTCTGAGGGGCCTTTTGCAAATTTCAGGATTTCTTTCTTTTCCATTTTTTTAGAATTCTCTTGGGCCAGCTTGACCTTTTTCTTTTGGCCCGGCCTCTTGTTTTCAGCCCGATCCGGCCCACTTGACCTAGTTAAAAAGGGCATGAGGGTTTCCCTTCATTGCTCACGTATATGGCGACGCTGGTGAACGCTGCGTGATCCGATGGCGTTAGGACTCAATTTGGCGCGAGGCCGAGGATTCAGAGTAGTAGCGCGCACGCTGTGGCATGGCTTTTTGGTCGACGGCGGCCGGTCACAGATCTTGGCGTATGGCGGTATGGTTCAAAAGCGGCGGCGTACAGAGCCGTACACAGACTACTGAGGGTCGGCTTCAAGCGGGCCATGGCGCGAGGGGGACGGCGCCATGGGAAAGCGATCGGCGGAGGATTCAAGCGCATGGCGGTGTGGCCGCCATGTGCGGCGCCGCCATGGTCGATGTGAGGTTGGTGGCGGCGCATGCGGGTTCTCGGCGGCGCAAGCAGGTGCCTATGCGGAGGCGGGTGGCGGCATCAATCGCGCATGCGGATATCCAATGCGCATGGCGACCGACGGCCAAGCGGCACCACAAGGAGGCGCCCGACGCGTGAGGCGCTGGCTGGCGAGCGCGCGGCGACGGTGGTGAGCACATGGCACGGAGCCGTCTGGCAGGCTTCTTCAAGCGCGGTCATTGGCCTGCGAGTAGGCGCGGCGGGCTTACACACACGGGCAACGCGGCGTCCGGCGGTGCTTTGGGCGTCTTGCGCCGGTGTAGGGCGTCGGCGGCGGGGTGGAGGGCGGCGGCGCTACTCGGGCGGTGTGGAGAGCCCGCAGCAGGGAGTGGGAGCCGTGCGGGGCGGCCGACCCGAGCCGTCGACCAATTTTTTTTTCTCGCATTGTTCACGCGATTATTGTTCACACGCGATTACTGTTCATACAATGCTCTATGGTGCAATCAATATTGTCTCTTTTGTGCAATCCTACCGATCGGCTTGGCCGGCGACTTCAAGTCGACTCGCGGTAGATTAGAGTGGATTTGCACCGTAGGAACTAATCTAGAAAGCCAAATTTGCATAATTGAAAGTGATATAGAAAAACGATTCGATCTACGAGCGTCGTGCTACGACGGTTACGTTTCGATCCGAATAGAGTATGCCTATAGGTTGGCCGGAGTTGATCGTGTTGATAACGCGTTGAGGAACCGTTGCTAGCGAGTCCAGTCCAAGCAATTACCTTGTAAACAAACTCAGAATCGTAAGAACAAGAACATAAGAACAAAATAGTAGATTGAGCACAAAGATATTAGGGGAGTTCATGCTTATCTTTATTACTCTTCTATGAAACTGTATACAATGTTGGAATCTCATCTTCTTTATATAAACTACTGAATGGTTGATAAGATCATCGTGGTCCAGAGTTACCGGCCTAGCCCGATTTCTTAACAACTTCCACAGATGCCCCCGCGCTGCATGCATGGGGCTCAGGACAGGCCGCAAGATCAGTTCGAATGGCCCCTACCTTTTCTTAGCAAAAAAAAAAGTCAGTACGAGTAAAAAAACAGTATCATCATTATGCATGCATGCAAATTTAATCCGCACGTTTGCGATTATAATCCAACATTGGATAAAGAGGGTAGTAAAGTCGCGTGGCATACGGATTTTAATTATGGATTGCATCCTTCGCTGAATTTTTTTTTATTTGGCCTTGTAGCGCTACGTAATTGCAAAAATAACTCCACTTCTAGTGTATTTGCAAAATTAGCTCTCATACGAGCGCGGAATCGTCGGGGGACCGACGCGTGTCCCCTTCCGTGGTTGCCGAGCACGGAAAGGCACCAAACATCGCGGCAGGCCGCGCCAGCGCAGAAGCAAACGATTGACGCAGGAGGTAGCGGAATTAGCCCCTGTCACGCCATTTATCACGCGTGACAAAGCACTACTATCACGCCGTGATAAATGGCGTGACAGGAGCTAATTCCGCCACCTCCCGCGCCAATCGTTCACTTCCGCGCTGACGCGGCCTGCCGCGATGGCTGGTGCCTTTCCACGCTCGGCCATCGTGAAAGGGGAGACGCGTTAGCCCCTCGGTGGTTCCGCGCTCATTGGGGATACTTTTGCAAATACACTGGAATGATGATTATTTTTGCAATTACGTAACGCTACAGGACTAAATTAAAAAAAAACTCTCCTTCACTTACGGAACAATACACGTACGTAGGGTTAGCACGAAGAGGTTGGGAGCCACCCTACGAAGAGGTTGGGAGCCAATGGTTTCTCGAGGATTCCATGCTTCCAACTACTCCTACACAATTCGGTTTCTGTGTGCCCTGTCTTTGTTTTCCTCTTATTTTGTTTAATTTTTGCTTTTTATAATGATTATACATTAACATTGCCCTTAAAAAATACGGGAGAAAATCGTTAAAAATTTATTCATTAACGTGTAAAGTTTTTTAAAATTCATTTAGCTGTCGGTGCATCACCGCATGGTAATTTCAATACAGTAATGGTAGCGACAAAGCATGTTGTTTCTTCTACTTAGAGAGAATAATTCTAAAACTTTAATTGTTGATTAAAAATAGATTGAAATTTACCACAATATTTGTCATTCCCAATCAAAAGTTCATTTAGCTGTCGGTGCAAGGTAATGCCAGTATAGTCTTATTTTTCGCGTCCTACTTTAATTATTGCCTGAAAATAGATTAAAATTTTACCACAATATTTATCATTCCCAAAATATTTGTATCGACGTAGGGCACTTTTTCGTACACAGTTAAGCCAAGCCATCACTCTTGTGCCATTTTTCTGTCCACCGTGGGAACAAATCTCTTTTTTAAAAGTAATGCATGGTAACCTCGCTCTCTTTCCCACTGTGAATTACCCACTGTGAATTAACACATCCAAATCTACTCAAGCTATCTCACAATTGATAATACTCTGCCCTAAAAAAACTAAGAATATCATGAAAAGATTTCCAAGGAGTTTAATTTCACTAGTGATTTGCGTTGTTTTCGTGCAAATCATGCAATTAGATATGATATCACCGTAAAATCAACCCCATCAATGGGGTACCTGCCAAGCGACCGTGGACGTAGCTTTCAGCCGCGATAGTGATCAGAAAAGCCGCCTAACGTGTGTAAGTGTGTAACCCAACCCAATCTTAGGATTCCACATTAGTTTATGGGCAATCTTACGATTGCTCCCCCGTGAAAAAGCGCGATCTCACAGGAATATTTATGCCTTTTGGGGAGTGGGACAAGACGGCCACGGTTATTCTAAATCGGAGTCAGCCTGATCTGTCCCAGGATGGTCAGCACACGTAGCACGATATCTTTTTTTAGAAGTGAACGTGAGCCTCTCTCTCCAGCCGCCAATGGAACGGAAGAGTTGGGAGAGAGGCCTTGTTTATCTAACTTATCTCGAAGGATCCTTTGGTCCTTTCGGCCCCTGTCACGCCAAGATTAGCCTTGCACCTGCTGTCTGGACCTGTCCTTTTGCTTTTCATCAAGCTCTTCTTCTTCGCTAGGGCTTTGTTTGATCTTAATCAAGTTTGGAAATCCTGTGTGTGTTCGACCTCAGGCTACATGTCAAAAGGAATTTCTGTTTTGCGTGTAGCCATGTGGGTGGATTGCATGCGCGTGTTTCCTAACAATTCAAGCGTTGAGACAAAAAAAAATGGATGCTATGTAATGTACGTACTCCAACTTAACATGCTTAAACGTACTAATTACAGGTCCCATCAACTGCAATTCTAAACCCCACCCCCCACCCCCCACATGAGTCCCAAGAATCAGAAGAAGAAGAAAAAGAGGCCAAGAATCGGCCACGTACTGACGCTTATGTACCTGTACGGTGCATGCTTTTGATACGTGTAGACGGAACAGCCAGTGTGTGGAGCTACTCACTGTGGAAGGTCACTTCAACCCTTTCTCAGTTTTACTTTTTCCACAAAATGAAGGGACAAGGTGAAACAATCAGCTGCATGCATCAGATTACATTACTACTACACTAGCCTGAACAGACGCAGAATCACCACATTGAAATCTAAACCAAACAAGCTTGCAAGCACACATGAACAGAAAAAAAAAAGTCATTCCACACCATTTCCAAACACTTTTGACCCCCGCAAGAAAAGGAGCGGTAAAAAAGAAAGGAAGAAGCACAAGAACGGAGCTTTCCTGGTGTCTCACGTCGAGATCTCCAGCTAAGCTCTCTTGCCAGCAATTATGCCGGCAGCCCGGCAGGGTCCCCGTCACGCGCTGGTCCTCACTCGGTGGGTGGGGCCCACTCCCCTGCACGAAGAAGATAGAACCGTCGCAAAATATCCCAGCACCGGTGCAGCTAGGCGTGGCGTGGATCCGAGTCAGCACGAGCGCGCGGCCCGTGGAAACGCGAGACGTGGCCGCTGGCTACCGGCTGCTGGGTTTGGTGGGAGAAAGGGAATTGAAAAGCAACCAGGTTTTGGTCTTTTTGAGGGAGTAGCTTGGGGTTGAGGCCTTTTTCTATTTGAATTTGTGGTTGTAGTTGAGAGTCCCCTCGGTGCTCTTGGCTTTGCGTGCTTGGATTGCGAAGAAAGGTGGATTCACAGAATGTTTTGGAATGTACCGGTGTTAGCATGTGTAGGATCGTATAGCATAATTAGAGAGGGGTGAATGATTGTACCGATTTTTTACTCACAAATTCAAGCTTTCTCCCGTGTCTTCTTATGATCTCCTCGAGAACCTCTTCAGGGATCTCTTCAGGACCTCCTCGAAGACCTCTCTGAGGACCTCTTCTAAGAAGACCTCTTACGCACAGCTTGAACACAAACAAGCCTGAGACAATGTCGAATAGATCTGATCTCTTATTTCTCAATATTGTTCTGTGTCTACAAAGTGCTCAACAAGCACCTCTCAAAACTTTCAACCGAAAGTCCTCTTTAGCTCTACCGCAAAAAGCTACGTAACAAAGCCCTCATAACAGCTACGGGAAAACACTTCCCCTTTGCCTTCTTTTATAGGTAAAGACCAATCCGTGTCCTAAACGACACGGTCACCACAACTTATCTCATCCGAGTTCCAAGGGACTCGAAGCCCTTCCAAACACAGGTTTTCTAATATCTTTAAACCTTCTAGATATTTGAACACTTTCCATAACTCCTCACACGTCGTAAGCCTTCAGAGCTCCACCTCATGAAGCTTCTCCGTGCATCAGCAATCACCTTTGATCTCCACGTGCTCCAGCGCAAGCCCGACCACCTCATGACATTCTCGACCTCTTGAACCTCATATTTCCCCATCCTAGTCTTTGCCCTCCTTGTCATCGACCATGGTCGTTTTCACGCTCAACCTGCATATGCAAAGACCAAAGAACATATCCCAGCACAAGTTCTCCAACTTGACTAATATTAGTTCACACACGCATATCACATACTCTCAATCATCAATAAACACTAACCAGATTAACCTTGAAGTTTACGACCACTTCAACATAGTCCGCGACCAATTCCAGTATGTCTACAACCACCTCCAAGATGTCCACGACGTCTACGACCACTTCCACCAAGCCTACGATCACTCATCTGCACCGTAGCACTTGAAGCATACAGTATTTGGAATGAATAGGGTGGTCTTGTGGAGGCCTCTGGGTGGTCCTGAGAAGGCCTCCGGGTGGTCCTGCAAGACCTCGTAAAAGACCTTTTGAGAAGTCCTAGAAAGCCTCGTGAGTGGTCCTGGAAACACACTTAAAGATCTCCTGGGAGGTCCTGTGAAGACGTCCTAGGAGGTCCTGGAAGATCTCCTGAAAGACCTCTTGAGAGGTCCTGGAAGACCTCCTCAAAGACTTCTGGAGTGGTCTTTGAAAAACATCCGGGGTCGTCTTTGAAAACATCCGAGGTCGTCTTTGTAAATATCCAGGGTAGTCTTTGCAAAACTTTCGGGCAGTTTTTTTGCAAAGACAACCTCCTTGCTACAGTACCAAGAAGACCTTCGTGCTGCAGTTACTCGGAAGACCTTTGTGCTACAGTACTTCGGAAGACCTCCGTGCTACAGTACTTCAAGACCTCCTCGCTATAGTCACTCGAAGACCTCCTCGCTTCGGTCATGGCGTGATGAAAAGATCTTGGAAGACCTCCTTACATAAAGATGCCAGAGCTCTGATTGCTCCAAAAGACCTCTTGGACGATCCAGATAACTCCAGGAAGAGGTCCTGTGTGGTCCAGATAGATCCACGTTGGTGCCCATGAGGAGGTCTGAGTGGTCCAGATTGATCCACGTTGGTGCCCATGGGGAAGGTCCTGGAGGGACAAGATTGATCCAGAGGAGGTCCTGAATGGACATGATTTCTCCATATTGATTCTCCTAGGAGACGTTCTGGATGGACCAGATTAATCCTGAGGAGGTCCTGGATGGTCGTGATTGACGTGCGTTAGTTCAACTGGAGAGGTCCTGGACGGTTGCGATAGATGCGCATTAGTTCTCCTGGATGGTTGCAATTGAGGCGCGTTGGTTTCCCTGGGGAGGTCGTGGGTGGTCTAGATAATACCCGGGGAGGTTCTTGATGGTTGCGATGCGTCCACGTGTATGCTTCTCATAAAGACCTTGAAAACCTCCGACAAACCTAAAAAGATTTTAAACAGAACACCCAAACGGAACATTTCAACAACCGCAAAATCTAGTGCAATTCAAAGGCCAATTATTCAACTGTAAAAACCACGATCATGCCCCATAGTCCAACAGTACGAGATAAGTGCTCGATGCTTAGAGAAAAGATTTCAAACAAATTGGCCGTTTGAACGCACAGATGTTGTTCAAATACCATAACTATGCCCATCTACAATAATTAGTGCGATGTCCAAGGAGTGTGCAAAACAATTTTACGGACATACAGGCCCCAGAATTTGGAATTTTGGATCACCATTGCAAGACACGCTCTGGAAACCGAAATGATTCCAAAACAAGTGGTCATTGTTCGCGCGGCCACCGAGGCTAGTTGGTGGAGATCGACCGGAGTTGACAGGACCGAGTCGCGGGAGGATTTGGCCGCTTTTTTTAATTCGTTGGAGCAAAATTAGCCTTCCGTCCACCGATATCGAAAAAATAGCAACGTGGCTAGACAGGCACAAGTAACGCCATGGAAGGACGGTAAAACATTCGCACACCACGGCAGGAGTCACCAAACGTGGTAGGAATGAAGTGACAACAGGACAACAAATCTGTCGTAGTCTGTAAGTGTAATAAATTCACAACGGCACATTCCTGCAGCCATTTAAGAGCTCGGTAGGTACATGCAGTCGTCTGTGTGCTCGATTTGAACCCGTTGCGGTATTGTGCTATATTTGCTACACGGCGACTACATAGCCTGCTGCGGTATTATTATTTTTAATTCTGTTCAACAATAAACTAATTTTACTAAAATGAATAAAAGGCAAAAACTGCCGAGTGGCTGCTGGCTCGTCGGTCCACGACCAAACAAACAATTCGAGTTTTAAGCCATCCGTACGATCCCATGCCTCCTATCGGTGAGCTGATCGCGTTATCAGGCGAGTCAGCTCCAGCGCTGGCGACAGCAGAGCACGGAAACCACTTGGTCTCCACTGGTTTTTCCTGTGGGCGCGCCTATTCCCATGGCCAGGCGGCTTAGTACTGAGTAGTGTTCATGGTGTGCTCCTAGGTCCATTGCATTAAAAACAGAAGTACCACAACACTTTCGATTTGTCATTTGAATCGTTTACTTGGTGAGCATCTGAATTCTTCTGGATTTGAATACATATATGCATTACGAGGATTTGGATTTTGTACCTGTCCTTGCAGAGTTGTGCATAACAAAGTTCGGAACGCTGTAGCGGAATGAGCACATGTTTCTAACTTGAACCACCTTCGAATCTTTTTAGTGCTTACTGATCTATAAAGACACATAAGTGTTTCTAAATCTCATACGTAGCTGATAGCACATGTTCCCAGTACAGAATAATGCCAACATAAGTGATCCAATGCATGAGAACCTTTCAGCAGATCGATTTTCTACTGCAATGACACTTCAAGTTAACAACATCCTACTTGAACGAGCGACTGTAGCTGCTGCAGTTACATTCACGATAGTTGTTCAGAATTACCCTGTTACATGATTCCAAAATCCGACATGCAGAACCAACAGCAAAATTGGCAACTGTTCAGAACAGTGGCAGTAGTTGGCAGTGGCGGAGCAAATTTTCACGATGGGTGCGAACTTAAACAACACATAGTTTTGCTGACTCGTAACTAACTAACTAACTCTCCACTAATTGTTCCACTTCTACATAATATATAATCTATATAATTATATATATACTAACATACAATCTAACATTTACACGTATATATATAGACTATATATAACAGGTATTTTTTTTTTTAAAAAAAGGTTGCAACTGTACCCCATGATCCTATGCTAGCTCTGCCACTACTAGTCGGGACATCAATCCCAGCATATTTTGGATTCATTGCAAGAACAGGTTGCTAGAAGGAAGGAACAACGAATTACAAGAACACGTCAGTTTGAACAAATTGGAAGAACACATCAACATGGAACAAATTGCAAAACAAGTCACAGGGAATAAATTGCAAGAAAAAAATCAACAGGGAGGAAGCAACAGACCTTACCCTAGGTGCTTGGTTCCTTGGCGGCGACGGCGCCGCACGCCTCAAGCTGCAAATCACGGCTGCTACGTCTCAACAACCGGATGGAGAGTGAGAACGTCATGTTGTGTTGTAAATAATACATAGAAAAATAAGAATGAGAGATATAAATTTTACATGAAAGACTCTTTCAAGAAAAAAAAACTATAAGCGCACGAAGACAATATTACTATATGAGAAGATGTTTACAATAAAGTTTTTGTTTTTCCATATAGACTACATGAATATATTTATAGTGACAGCGACAGACCCATAAATTGATCATAGGGCGTGCTAATACGATGGTACTAGATACTAACCACTACCAACGACATATACTATTTGATATACCAGTATTAGCGCCGAAACATCGAGACCAAGTCACAATTTGAAAAAAAAAGTTGCAGATTGTATCGCGCACTTCCCGATATATGTTCAAGGTAGGAAAAAAGTCTTAATTTAACAAGTTTAATTTGCAGGAAATTAGCAAACTGCTTCCTTGTGTATGCCTAGCCAGGAGGAGCCAAGACTCTGCGCTCATTCTCTCCACAACAAGAGCAAGTATCTTCCTCGTGTTTGAAGCGCTTGTATCACGCAAATGCTACATGTGCGAGCTGGAGACAGGAGGCCCTAAACGCAGCCACGAGACATGTAAGCCGAGGAGATGAGCCGCCGTGGGGCATGCCGATGCCAACGTTGCTCCTCCCGTAGATGTCACATTGCTGAGTTGCTTGACGGGATTAATTAGGCCAATATGCACTGGAGGTCTTTGGTTTGAAATGGGCTGGCAGGTGCTACAGCCTCGATAGTACTGGTCCTAGGTCTACCTCTGTATTGTAGTGCTTAAAAGATTCTGTGTAAAAGTAAAATTACGAGTTGAAGTGGGAAACAAAATATGTATCACACTCAAACTCAATATGTTCCTGCTGCAAGAATGCCGCCGCCACTGCGAATACCTCCGCGCGGGATTTGCAACAACCTCACTGCAGCTTCCAAGCGTGCGGTCTCCTGTGAGGAAACCCTAGCTCGTGTTTGAACTTTGCGGCAGGAAGAGGGGAGAGGAATCGGGGGAAATGAGGTGGACTGATTGGCACTAATCTGAAATCGTTTGGGGTTTCTTTTGCAACTATACCGGAGGTGGTGGCCACAACCCATCCTGTCCCTCCACTTTTATCTGATGGCCGAGATGGACCCGGACCATCGCGACACCAAAGCCCTCCGGAGCACTAAATATGTTTCATGATATGCTCTCCTGGTTCCAGCGACTAAATGAACGTCATCAATACGTGCACTATGCGTATTTGATTAGTACTGCTAGAATACAGCTAGCATTGTTGTTCCTCCAGGCAATAAGGATATCTTTTAAGATAACATAGGAATATTTTTACCTTTAATGGAATTTTAATTAGTCAAAAGAAACTTCTAATGAGGGCTTGAAAATTTCTAGTTAGTGCTCCGTATAAAGATTGTATTGAAAAAAAAATCCAAACAAAGTCAAATTCCACCTGAAAACATCCTTTTGAGAATATAATTGTAAGTTAGAAATTCTCAAAATTAACTCATTCCAAGCATGTAACTTAGGCCCAATAATAGATATTCGAAAAGAAATATTTAAAGAAGTCGATATGAGAATATTTGTCGTTGTATCATCTTTTCTCCTTACCATATTATAAAGAAATGGATATTATCCTTTCAGCAGAGAAACTCCTAACCAGGTATCATCCTAAAACCTAGTTTGCATTCCATTTTTAACCTGGAATGAACAAAGTGAAAAAAATTGATCTTTAATTTTCATAAGACCCGACAAAAAAATGGAAAGTCCCAGGCTTATTAATCACCTGCAAAACACACTTCACACCCAAATATTTTCTTGTTAGCAAAGATTGCCAAACTCCTTCTTCATTAAACAACTTAAACAACTATTTTCCGAGTAAGCTTTTATTTTTTGTGTCTAAGTTCTGAACACCTAGACCACCATGTTTTTTTGGGTGAACAAACTAAACTCCATTTAACAAGCCTATACTTTCATTTATGACTGTCACTATGCTAGTAAAATCTAGATCGATAAAAGTCTAGTCTTTTGAGAACCTCTTTAGGAACCTCAAAAAAGAAAATATAAACATTAGTAGATTGCTAAGTACTGAGTTAATAAGTACTAATCTTCCCTACAGATATATTTTTTCATTTCCAACTACTAATTTTTTCTCAACTCTATCCTCGACCCCTTTCCAATCACGATTCCTTAATTTTTTAAAATGAATGGGGATACCTAAGTACCTGAAAAGAAAAATATCCACTTCACAGCCAAATAGCTACGTATATTGTAATTCAATTTCTTTAGCAGTACCAAAACAAAAAATCTCGCTCTTATGGAAATTAATCTTTAAACCCGATAATTGTTCAAAGACACATAGAATAAGTTTGAGATTTTTTGCTTGTTCTAAATCATTCTTCAAAAAGAGGATCATGTCATCAATATACTATAATATTGACAGCACATCATCAATCAAGTGAGAAACTACTCCTGATAAAAGACATGCTTCTTTAGCTCTTGAAATAAAATGGCAAGCATATCCACTACAAGGTTAAACAGAGTAGGGGACATAGGATCACATTGCCTAAGACTCCTTCTGAGTTTGGAAGAAAGAACTATGATCATCATTGACTTTTATTTTAACACTCCCTTCCATAACTAAACTTTCCACCCAAGAGCACTACTTAGAAGAAAAGCCTTTCATTCTAAAAGTTTGAAGTAAAAATGACAATTTTACTTTGGCATAAGCTTTCTCAAAATCAACCTTGAAAACTATTCCATCCAAATTCTTTTTATGTAATTCATGGATGGTTTTATGAAAGATAACAACGCCATCAAGAATAAATCTCCATGCATGAACGCTGTCTGGGATAGTCTAAGAATCTTTTGAGCTACACCCATAAATCTATTAGTAGTCACTTTAGTAAAAAATTTAAAACTAATATTTATAAGACAAATATGCCTAAACTGTTGTATTTGCTTAGCATCCGTTTTTTTAGGAAGCAATATAATGATCCCAAAATTCAAGGTAAACAGAGGTAGTGAACAACTATGAAAGTCCTGAAACATGACCATCAAGTCATTTTAATGACTTCCTAATACATCTGATATAACTCGGCTGGGAAGCTTTCTGACCCAGGTGATTTGTTATGGTCCATTTAAAAAACAACTTTTTTCACCTCTTTTTCAATGAAAGGTTCTGTAAGTAAATCATTTTTCGCATCCAAAACTTGAGGTATATCATTCGTAACAGCATCAATTATAGATAAATGATTAACTTCGGATAGTCTGAATAAATTTTTATAATAATTAGTGATATATTTTTTAATTATACATCACCTGAATTATTTCTTTCTGTGTTAAGCTGAAAAGTTCTTTGTCGTCTGTGCAATGCTTTCCATTCGCAATCAAGAGAGGATGTACTCGCATGTAGGCTGTAGATATGCTCAACTGATGTCAGGGAAAAAAATGTGACGTCAAACTGCGGTGCAGTCCGGCACGGCGGCACTCGGGGCCCTGTGTTTCTGACCAAGACCAACAGGGCAATGTGTGGCTACGGCTCGGTCCGTGCGGCTCAGCGTCATCAATCCCTCGTCGACACCTCACGCGGAGCACCAACTCCATCCATGGTGCGCGTACGAGGGAATCGACGGTGGCGATCGACTAACTAGCGCAGCAGTGCTCCGGACTTCAGTCGTCGTCAGACTCACGATCTACCTGGCGTAGGGTGACACCCGCCGGCCTTTGTTCCATCGTGTCGTAGAGTCTTTCTTCTGATGAAAGTAAAAGGCACCGAGTGCCTCGTGGCAGTTGTGAGTTGCCGCCTTCTCTTCCGTCGCCAGGTCGCCGCCGGAACAGTGACGTGCAGTTCCATCACACAATCGAAACGGAACGCGCATCGCCGTCGATGGATCCATCCCAGGTGCTAGTGCTATACGACATGACAGAGTTGGGGGTACAGATCGTGCCGCAATATGCACTCCAACGCGACAGTCGAGATATTTTATCCTTACAACATATGCGCACGGTGAACCTAGGGTGTAAGTGGGGTGGACTGCCTGCTAAGCCGCCGGCCTCACAAATCAAATCCACATAAATTTCCGCAACAAACCGCATAAACAGCTCAGTTTGCAGCAGACCGGCCTGCGTACGCCGTCAGACCGCCGCATAAGCCGATAAGCTCATAGCTAAGATTCCTCCGGTCGCCCCCCTCCCCCACACACCAGCGTCTCTCTGAACCCTAGCCGCCTCCGCCGTCGCCCGGTGTGGCCGACTCCTTCGTTATCGCCTCCATCCTCCATTGTTGTGCCTCTCGGAGACGGGCACAACAGAACAGAGCAAGGACTGGGAGACACAAGAAACTGCAAAATTCCATTCGCGTCTTTGCTTGCTTCAAGATCTCCGGTTGCTTCTCTGTTGTAAGGTTCGCTTGTTGCAAGATCTCTGCGTCTCCTCTTCTTTAGGGATTTCCTTCCTCATCGATTCTTCTTCGTCTTGGTTTATTTGTTCGATTTCTTACAGCTCGTTGGTTGTTGGCACGAAGCAGTAATAGCGGGGAGGCCAGCATCCTGACGAACAAATCCGCGTTCATCGACATCATTGCTGACGAGCGTTCTTAGTGTTGTTGCTGTGAATCTTGTGGTGATTGTAATCAGGCGTCCATTGAACCGCCGATCCGATCAGTCGAGGTCGGAAACGACCGGCCGGGTACAACCGCTGAGCTGAACGACGATGGGAACGTGACACCAACGCCGAAAGCAGCCAATGATGAAGGCCGCGAGTGACGACGCGCGGTTGTGATAAGATAAGGGGGCGTACGATTACATGATCGCCTCACCTGCGTCTCAACCGCAGGCCCACGGAGAGAGGTGAGGAGTGGTACGACGAGTTCGGCGGCACGCCCAGCCACGGGCGCCAGCTCTGCTGTTTTGTCGCGGCACGCGCGCGGCAGGGCGGTGGTCCCGTGGACGATGATCATAGCTGTCAATTCTATTCCGGAGTCTATTCCAACGTACTGTTTCGAATATATATATATATATATATATATATATATATATACACTCACTTGGAATCTCACTTCAAATAAAATGATACATAGTTCAATGACTTCAAAAATGCAAAGATCGTACGTAGTTAAATAATACAACATGAGTTTATAACTTCATATATTCTACAATAGTTTAGCATACTAGTCTAATATAATTTCACTTATCGAAGAAGTAGTATTGGACTGAGCCTTCTGAGCTAATTTAAATGGATGGTCACTTCAATTTTGCTAGATACCAAAATAACCGGTATTGAGACCGGCACGAGATTGAGATTACGGTATATCGGTTTGGATGTTGGTATAACATGTTCCGATCATTTCAGTCGGTACCAGAACGAAATCATAAGTATACGATGGATCCGTTAGACGCCGTGGGTTTTGGACGGGAGCCGGCTAGCCCGACGCGTGCATCGCGAAAAGCGGAGGCTGCGGATAGGATCTGCCTGTCTGTCCTGCACGAGTGCATGTCAGCAGGATTGTAGTAGTCGGGACAGTGCAGGGTGAGAGAAACACAGGTCCAAAAGGCTAAAGGTGCTAGTAGTCTGCATCAGGAAATGGAATTATGGAAGTCAAGTTTGTGTAAGTTCGACTCTAGTGGCCTATATTGAATCTTGATAATTGTTGATCGCATTAACAGTACTTGGCCGAGGTTTTTAGCTTGCATTGGCCCATTGGTTACAACAATGTCATCGGTGTTTATGGGCCTTAGCGTACCCTCCGCTGTTATCCTGCCCTGCCAATAGCCTGGCTCGGTCTACACAGTAATCGGGCCATGCCTGCGTAGTGCTACATGGTACATGGGCTGAATTGTGATCAGGAATGCCTGGTCCGTCACCGGTCTATGGTTAGAGATGGCCAGACGTGCCATTTGGGTCGTCTCGAAGTTCAACATTGTTGATTTGGTCTAGACACGGTACGATCCACATTGTAGCTAGGCCGAGCTGGTACGACCCGAGCGTCCGTACCGTGCTTGGGTCCACACCTTGGCATGGTGGGCCGGCACGGCATAGCACCCACAATATCGTGTTGGGCATGGCCCGACAGATCGCGGTAGAGGAGGGTGAGATGCAGGCGTGCGGCCAGGCATAGAGGAGAAGGAGGTGGCGTGGTGGCGCCGAGCGAGGAGGAGGGGGACGCCGGGTGCGACGCCAAGCTTGGAGGAGGAGGCCAGGGCCGTTGGGCATGGAGACAGAGGACGGGCATAGAGACGAAGGCGGGGCGTGACACCAGGCGCATAGGAGGAGACCAAGACTCCCAAACGAGGAAACAAGGGAGGAAGAGGAGGTGGTGGCGGCAGGTGCTTAAAGAACGGCCCGACCAGGCTAAACAATGCCTGGGTCGACCCGCCACGACCTGAGTTGTCGTGCCTGGGCTGGCACAACCCGATTAGCTGGCGGGCCTTACTGACCGTGCATAATCGGATAGTGCATAATCGGGCCGTGTCGGCATAGACCCGTATCAGGCCGGGCCGGGCCGAGCTGCCCGTTTGACCATGACTATCTATGGCTATGGTGCGCATTGGTCAAGCTTAGACTTGTAGACATAAACACTAGACATGCCAGATCTGGTCCGAGCAGAGCACGCTCCGATAGCAACATGACCGTAAATCGAATCGATACTACACCGGTGAAGGATAGAGCACGTCAAGATGGAGCAATTCCAGTTCCAATTCAATTCGTGCTCATCCAGAGCAATGAGATATCATGCGCAAATTTAAATCGCCCCTGTGATGACACATATTCTCGTTCGGTAACCAGCAGTGCTATACTTATCAATTCCATTCCGGTACCGATCGGAATGGTCGGAACATGCCATACCGGCATCCGAACCGGTACACCATAGTCTCAATCCCGTACCGGCCTTAATACCGGTCATTCTGGTCCATTCTGGTACCGAGCAAAATTGAAGTGACTACTCCTTTGAATCAGCTCGGAAGGCTCAGTCCAATACACTCCTTCGGTAAGTGAAATTACGCCAAACTAGTATGCTAGACTATAGTAAAATATATGAAGTTATGAACTCATGTTATATTATTTAACTACATATGACCTTTGTATCTATGAAGTCATTGAACTATATGTCATTTTTATTCTATGGTTATATATTTGAAGTGAGATTTCAAGTGAAAGTATGTGTACATATAATTACATATATATTTATAAATATAAATATATATTATTATATTAAAATCCGAAACGGTATGCCGGAATGGACCGATACCGACGTATTCCATACTAAAAATAAACCGGAATAGCCTCCGAAATAGAATTGAGAACTATACTACTACCACACAGATTTTAAACAGGAATCGTGTTTCGATTATTCAGTGCTCACGACATGATGATTCATCTCTCAACTCGTAAACTATCTAGAGTACATTTATTTAGGTATATTTCCTTTTATGTTAGGGTTTGGTGCGTCGCAAATTTGATAAAAAAAAAATTCTAGTGTATCTTCGATTGTAATTGTATTATAGACGGGAAAATATGTTGGACGCGACTAGATTCCGCACGCGCATGGTTTGTGTTATAGCATGCACGCCTCCCCTTTCTATATTTTGCCATGTGACAGTGTGATAGTATTCCGTTTCTAGTCACTTGAGTATACCAATTCCACTTATGCATAAAAACAAAAAAGGGCTGAATGTGAACTTCTGAAGGCACCCAAGGTACATTTAAAAGCAAATTAGGATGATCTTTTTTAAAGCAAATTTGTGGAGTTTGAGAACAAACCAGTTCAAATTTGGAAGCAAGTTAAAATAAATTTGGGAGCAAAGTCAGAATTTTAGAGCAAATCGGAATCAAAATGGAAGCAAATTAGGATAACTTTCAAATCAAATCAAGTGTAAATGTAAGGCAAGTTAGGATAAAATGGAGAACAAATCAGCAAAATCCACAACCAATTTAGTATAATTTTGTAAGCAAGTAAGCATAAAGTTGTAAGCAATTCGAGGATATACATGTGTCAATGTTTTAATATCGATCTTATGAAATAAATGCAGGAGACTTCTTGATCGAGATTACACAAGATGAGACATGGATTTTTAGACAGGTTCAAGCATTCTACTGAGTGAATAATAACCATACTCCGGTGTTCTTTTATTGATGGTGTTGTTGGGCCGAAACGGCGACTAGAGGGGGGGATGAATAGGAGCACTACTTTTTTTCACCTCAACCGGATTCAACTTTATTCTCACTCCAGTAACCGTTAAAGCTACGAAGATCGAAGATAAAAGCACAGCGGAAGTCTTTCGTACAATCCGATCCAAACCCCAAGAGACAAAAATAAAATCACCAAAATCTCATAGCGAGGGCACATGGGCAGTCTATCCTCTCATATGGGTGGTTTGACCTCTCACATGGATGAACAGTGAAATCAACACGATTTCAAGATTACAAATCGACTCAACTTTTGATTATGTGATCAAAATCCTCTCAACTTTCAACCATACCTTATCAAGAAGGTCAGAAAGCTAATCCAATTGACGATCGTGAAGATCAAGGCCAATGTTCCACCAATCTCTTAGATGAGGGCAATAGGGCACAAGAGCCGAGAAGATTCAAACTTTGATTAAAAAAACTTGATCGTGGGTAGAAGAAGATCAAGATGAGCATAGATGTATTCCCACATGTCCCAGCAAGTAAGATCACAACAAGAAACCATAAGAAAACCAAAGGAACATCAAAATCTCAAAAGTCGTCAAATAGAGAGCAAGAACAACAAGAGACTCATCTTGAGGTAACTTTGCTTGGATTGATTTGAGAAGGATGTTGGTTTACAACCACTCCATCACGGAGGATAAAAACTCAACACTTAAGCACTCAATCAATCCATCTTTCACAAACCCTAGCCTCAACTACTCAAAAGACCCCAAATCACAAATTAAGATTTTTCTCTTGGAAGGTCTTAGAAACTCCACACTTGGATATTCCCTTTTATAGTAGAGGTAGGGTTTTGATGGAAGACCCTAACGGGCTCCCGTTAAGCCCACACATAAACGGATCTACGCTCACGCACGCTTCTCAAAGCGGATGACAAATCGGGCTTCCTGGATCCGTTTCTTCGTTATCTTTATCTCCACTTGACCTAAACTGCCTCTCCTTGCGCTGTCCTATGCCGTATTGCACTGCGGTTTAGCCAAAGGTCACCAAGGCGATATTTTGGTGAAGTTACCAAAATACCCCTTCTCGATCCTTCCTCAAAGACCGAGTCCAATCTTCATAAAGCAATCTCGCTCTTTTGGGCCGCGGAGGAGTTTCCCGTGATAAGGAGGAATGGCGTCTACTACGTGGTGCACTATTTCAAGAGGGCGACTATATGCCACACGCATGACTCGTAGCATCATGCTGCCCACCTCGGCCGTAGGCCGTGCGCGCAAATGGGACACATGTTCTGAAGGCCTATTCACGAGCGTTTGAACCATGTCTATTAAACCATCATGTCAGACAATTCACAAGGGTTCTGCAGACCAGTTCACACGCGCAAATTAGCATTTAGAAATGGGACGCTCAAACCGAGACAATTTTTAATCCAAAACTTCATATTATCGTATTTTTAAACAGAGATTCTGATTCATGACCCATTTGAATCATTGTGTTTTTACCACAAGATCTTCAAATCAAGACCCCACTTGCATATGTTTCAGCTTAGCAATAATATCACGTGTCACATGCTCCAATAGATAAAACAAAATGTTCCATGTATTTGTTTATAAATGTTTCGGCGGTTAATGGACCGATGCGTATTATTTGAATTGGGTAGCAGAAATGAACCGTGTGGATGTCGGATATTCCGGTAGGTCAAACGAAATGTTCTACACATTTGGTTTCGATGTTCCAATAGATCATCTATGATGTTCTACACATTAAATTCTAGGAGGAATGGGCCAATGTTCCAACAAGTCGTTGGCAATGTTCCAATGGTTTATCAAGGATGTTCCACACATTAAGGTCTAAAGGAGAATGGGCCAATGTTCCACACATTTGGTTTCTCATGTTCCAACAGGATGTGGGCGATGTTCCAATAGTTCGTTGGCAATGTTTAGAAGAAATAAAAAACATTAGTGGAACAAATCAGGGTACTTGTGAAACCAATCAAGACTATTAGTGAAAACAATTAGTAAAATGAATGAAAAATATTAGTGGAATAAATCAACAAAAGTAGTTGAACAATGGTGGAAGAAAACGACGCGAGGAAAAAAAATAATGGTATAAAACAACCAAAAAAATGGCAAGAGGAAAAAGAAGAAAAAGAAAGAAAGAGAAAAGGAAAAAGAAAATTGATTTTTGTTCACATGCATTGGCATACAAAACCATGCATAGCCCATGGACTGGACACATTCAATACATGCGCCGTCCTCAGGTCGAGCAATGCGTGCGTGCCATGCTCAGCTCGAGCGCCACGTTATTGGGCCGTGGGCTGGGGTGGGCGACAGGAGGCTACATGCTGCGCGTGCAGCGAATAGGATCAGGGTCGTTCTTGTCATTTTCGAGGCCTGAGACGAGACAAAATAAAGGTGCTTTATTCTAACATAAACATATAATGCTATTTTTTTATATCAACTGCAAAGCTATTCAATACATCAAAAAGATACAAACAACTCATAGAAAGCAATTTCTTCTAATATTTCTAGTTGCAAAGTTATTGATAATAGTATCCATGTCAATGTGCTCCAACATATCCTTCTCAATATATAAAGTTGGCCAGACCATTCAACCTTTTTGTGACATTGCTGACCTCAAATAGATTTTCAATAACTTCAACTTTGAAAAGCTTCTTTGAGCTGATGCTACGGTCAAATGTACAGTAAATAAGATTCGTTAAGCAATTGAAACATTTGGATAACAATCTACATCTCTAACAAACTCAAAAATCTCAATAGCGGACATTGTCACAACTGGCAAAGTCATTTGTAACACTCTTAATTCAAAGAAAAGATCATTTGATTCAACATGAAATGAATCATTTTGAGAAAACGTTTTTGCAAATTTAGTGCAACGTTTTCTTAGCTCGATATCATCCCATGACTTTTTGAGCTAAGTAAATACCCGAAAATACCTTTAAACACTTTAAGTTCCTCAAATATATTTTTTATTAAATTTTTTTGCCACATCCACCATGACTAAAAAGTAATTAGCTTCAAAAGCCTTCTCAACTGATAGAATTACTTCACTGTGATCACTTTCATCAAATTTCTTCATTGCGATCACTTCACATTCATTAAATTACTTTACTGCTATCATTTTAATCACTTCTCAATGTAGTTATACAAGGTATATACAGGGGTATATGTAATATGTACAAGGGTCGGGGGCCTTGGGCGGTCACCCTGGCCGCCCTCCCTCAGGAACGACCCGCCATAGGATTCCCCTATTTCGATGTCTACAAGAAGCATTGGGCGTTTGTGCTCGATCTGGAGCAGGGATGGAGACAGGGGACTAGTGGGAGTCCTGGTCTCCTCATGATTGATCAAGTGTTTTATATAGTTCTTAGTTTGCTCATATAGAATAGCAAAATATTTATACTTGACACCCCTCGATATTTTGTTATAACCATATGGCTCACTGGGTAAAAATTTTCTAGCTCCTCCCCTCATCTAGAGGCGGATGCTTCGGAGGAAATCTTGTTTCCTCGAGTGCACAAGGAGGAGGATGGGAGAATCAACTGGTGGTCATACTTGTGGTTTTGTCCCGAAAGGCCTCTTTTATTGAAGTAGCAATTAACAGACTGAACTCGAACATGACAGCACAGTGGCTTGTTACCGAGTACATACAGATACATACAATCATAGTCAAATTAATCATACACAGCGGCTGCATCTTATGCAGAAGATGGGTTTTGTAGCTTCTGAGTTCTAAATCTCCATCGAACCATATTGCATATGATAGATGGAGCACGACACAGAAGAGCACTAGTAGCGCACTACGAGCAATGGCAAACTGGCATGACACAGCACAAGCGTGCGATGTGATATGGAGCACGACATGGACGGATGGACTACGAAAACACTAGTACTAAGCTCTCGCTAAATGCTTGGAAATGCACTCAAATTAGAGGTCAGAGGTGCAGGAATGCAACTTCAGAGTCTAAAAGGAGATCATGGTAAGGCGTATTCGCAGCCGTCCTTTTCGTTTTCTTACGCATCCATTCGAAACTTCGTTGTCTCTCTGTTCATTCTCTCTTTCTCGATGCCACTGAAAACCTCGTATACATACCAAGTGTTCCTTTCATGGTCACATCTACTGCAAATTGATGAGTTTTCGGCTCGCCTTGCGCTATTCCAGTCGGCCAGCCAACATTACAAGACCATTGGATAGCCGCTCGGATTTCAGCCACAACGGTCCGTAGAAAGGAGATTGATGCTTGTGTCATTCTCATCTCCTGGGCGATCTGGAAGGAGTGCAATCAAAGGATTTTCAATAAGGTGGTGGCAACTAGCGATCAGCTTCTCCAATCTATGCTCGACGAGCATTGCCAATGGCGATTGGCGGCCGCCGCTAGTCTCGAGTCGCGCAGCCGGCAGGAGTAGTCTTTTTCTCTTTGTCGGGCCGGTCGGCCTCTCTCGTTTGCTATATCCCTCTCTCGGTAATGGAAAATGTATGCTCCCTTTTTTTTTCTAATAGAATGATGTGCAATTTGAGATGTGAAGTCCATGCTTCTGAAGGCGAACCTGCTCAAACATGAGTACAACCAAAGGGCAGCACAAAGGAGGATGTGAAAAGTTTTGCAGAGTGCTAATGTTACCGCTGATACATGTGAAAGCAATTTCTTTTATTTGGACTTCAGGTGCATTAAGAGATTTTAGTGATGATTCGTGTCATGGTTGAATATTTAAGCATGTCATGCCATAATTTTTTTTAATATAAGCTAAGATAGTAGAGCTTATGTGTTTCTCAAAGATGTAGCTGCTGGATTACGCTGTTACAGATGTTTTTGACTTTTGAGCATCCAGAGATGCTATAATATCGGTCACGAACATTTATTCTGGAGAGCCTACAGGCTACAGCTAGATGCTTACTTGCTTAGTGATCTTGTACATACAAATCTACTGACAATTTTCATGGTGAATTTGGTTTGGCACCTTAGACCTATCTCTGAATGCGATGTTGTTTGTTTGCTTTCACCTTAGACAGTGCAGTTACGCTCATAATATGTTATGATCTGACTGAAATGCCGACGATATCGCGCTTAGCTTTCGTCAGTCACATGGCATGATTAATTTACACCTGCTTTCGGTGCAAAAAATATATTTTCTACATGAGGCGTTCTTCTGATCTGCCGCATCTACTATACTTCTAAGCTTACAGAATCTTGCACATGTACTAATCATGTTGTCATGATAATGATTGCGTAAGTCGGTTCTGTTTTGGAAGAGAAATGAAACATGATTGGGATACAAATTAAAAAGCACCCAAGCTGTCATGCACCGGCAGTTGGAAGATTCAAGATATTCCCATTTCAAATAACTGAAATAAACAGAATGAATCAATCATCAAGTAAACATAGGATTAAACCCTGCTGAGTTATCCGTTATGTGCAGTAAGTGGTGTATCTGTGCCTCAAAATGCTTGAGCGAAATATTTCCCCCCAAAAAAATGCCTGAGCGAAAAATGTATTCATTGGCCTTCAAGACCACCTCCTGAGTCTTGACATTGTTCCATGGCGTGCTCTCTCTTTTCAGAACCAAAGATTCATGGCGTCTGCACTAATTTTCAGTTCCCGCAGCTCCATCTCGAGGTAGGAACGCAACTGAGGTAGTGACACCACTGGCAGTGCTCGTTCGCGTTCACTCCTCTGAAGAGCATCCCCATCGCAACCGCGAATCTGCGCAGGTTATGCAGCACAATCATGAGTCGAAAGATGGATCAAACCGACCTCACTGACAGAAGTATAGATATAATAGACTTGCATCGATTGAAGCACAATAAGTTATAGCAGGTAGCACGTTACTCTTGGAAGCCAAAGGCCAGCAAGAGCACACGAAGAATGATTATCTAATGCAGCACGAAAAGCTCTAGGGGTTCGTGAGTTGCTGTGCTGTGTACTGCTCTGGCCTGTCATTTCACATGAAGCTCTGGACAGCCAGGAGGCAGGAGCAATGGCATTGCTACCCAACTGGCTACTAATTTAGATGGGAACGATGTGATGTGATATAATATGAACTTATGAAGATGCAAAGTTGGGTTAGACACAAGTCAAGCCATTGGTGAATTTAAGCTTGTAAACCAAATGCACTGAAAACGACATGGCTTAGGCAAAGCAAGTGTTATTGAAGAAGACGTGGTTCTTGCAATGATAAAACTTGCCAAGTGCAGAAAGGATGAGGCGGTGGTCTATGTGTGTTTGCTTTGGGAAGAACTAAATGCTTACCCGATGACAACTAGGATCGAAGCCACGGCCAACAAAATCCATTGATAAGCCAGATACTTCTTGGTGGTGTACTTGACGGACGAAGGCAGGACATAGCGCTGCATCCAGCCATAGTGTGGGCGCATCAGGAACACAAACCCGAGGAGAAAACCGGTCAAGAACCCTCCAATGTGGGCGAAGTTGTCGACGTGTGGAAGAATGCCGATCGCGAGATTGACCGCGATGACGAACAAGAGGGTTACCAGAGCTGCAACCTGTAAATTGCACAGTGCCAAAGAGAGACTTCGATTTCAACACTAATTTACTAGTATACAATTGGATTGCGAAGTGAGGAGGATTTTTTGTTTTTTTGGCATAAGCAAGTGGTGAAGAAATGCACCTTGTTTGTGTATATGGTCCAGTTAGTGAAAAGCTCCGACAGCATGGCTCCAAGGAGTCCAAACAGGGCACCAGAAGCGCCAACAGAGATGTTGTTTCTGATAAACAGAGATGAAAGCACGCTGCCTCCAACACCAGAAACAAGGTAGATAATACCAACTCTCACTGCAAGGAAACTGGAATGTTAATTCATATTCAGATGTACTAGTCGAGTTAGAGGTATATTGGACGGTTAAATGGGCATGTTCTCAAGAACTGTACATATACCGTATCCAAACTGCTGCTCAAGTCTGAGTCCAATGAGCACAAGGCTGAGCATATTGGCTAGCAGGTGGACAACACCAGCGTGCAGCCAGATGCAGGTCACAAGTCTCCATCCCTGGTGCTCATGCACAACTTTGTCCCATACAAGTGCTCCCAGCTTCTGCAGTCTGGAGATAAGAAAATGTGCCAGTAGTGTAAGAAATCGTCCCCATCTCATCAAGAAGAACACATGGTAAAAGAATGCCAAATCTAAAATCTGACCAATTACAGATATATATACATATACATTGGTAACAATTCCACAGTACAAGCAAACTGCAGCATTGAAACTTCTACATCGGCTCAATCGAAGCAAGTAGCAAGACTGCAAGAACCGAATGGAAATACGAAATGCTAACTAAAGAGAACTAGAGAACGGCGCTTGCACTTACGTGGCCGAGGAGGGCCCGAGGAGCGGGTTCTGGCTAAGCGGCTGGAAAGCGAAGCGGCGGAGGAACCCGGCGACGCATTCGCCGCCGCGCGGCGAGGCGTGCGCGGGGCAGTTGTTGACGTACATTGCCACGGCGAACACGGCGATGTTGGCGGCCACGATGGCCGGCACGATCCACGGCACCCACTCCCTCTCCCCCTCGCGCTGCGGGTACTGCGCCGGCGGGGACGACTTCCCCTCCTCCCCCTCGTTCCTCCCTCCCTTCTCCACGTCGTACCGCGAGGCGGCCATGGCGACGATGAGCTAGTTGGCGTACGCACCACCGGCGTCGCACGTAGCTTAGGACGCTGCTGCTGCTGCGTGGTGGGCTGTGGCCTGTGTGAGCTGTGGCGTTGTGTTCTTGAAGCGGCGTGTGGAAACGGCTACGAGGTGGTGGTGGTGGTAGTGGAGCGGTGGGAGGCGAGGCGGTAAATAAATGGCGCGGCGGCTGGGTGGACGCAGTTGCTGCGTTGTTTCCGGCGCGTGCGTGGGGTGGGGGCGGACGCGGTTAGCACGGGCTGGTGGTTTGCGAGTTGGCATTCAGCCAATCAGCCGTGGACAGTGGAAGCCTTTTGGAAGGAAGGGACGTGCGAAGCTGGCCGTGCCGAATTTGTCGGCGCGACGCGGCAATGCGGTTCGGCTCTTGTACGCGGCGCTAGCGGGCCGTGCGCGGCCCATGTGTAAACGGCGTGGCGCGGCCTATAGGCTCGGCTGGTGGAGACTGGAGAGGCCTCCGTGCCCGCGTACCGCGCTCCGGTGGCCTGGTTACTGGGTGGGTTGCCGTCACAACTGGCCCAAATCCACCCTTGGTGACTCGGGGAGCTTAGAGCATGTACACAACGTCAGCTGGCTGTTTGTAAGTGACGTTGTTTGAGGTCTGAGAGGGTGGATCGTCTCTACCTACGAATGATCGATTATGTCTGAAAACGAGACATATTATACATGAAAAAGTTGTATATAGAAGTTATCTTTAATACTGTCTATAGATAATATTGAGATTTATTATAGACAGCAGTTCCCTATACCATTATAAAAGGTCACAGGAAGGCGCCAGGACCGAGCGGACGGGGAAACATGGGCTGAGATTGCCGTGCGCACGGCCCTTGTCAGCTCGCCACGGCCGAACTGTCCGGCTAGAGTGTCGCCCGGGCCACGTTGTTTCCGTACAGCCCAACTCCGTGGTGGCCCGAGCTCTAGAAAAACATTTTTCCTTTTGACTTCTTGATGTGTTCAAATTAAAAACGCTACTACTGCATTCCTTTCAAATGGCACAGTCCGTGTGAAAGAGACGTTGTAATCCGACAGAGCATGTACGAGTAGTAGATGAACGGTACTACGGAAAAACACAACGGAGCTATCATGGCGGTGCGGCGACTTGACTTCTGATGGCGGCAGCGGCCCTACGCAGGACGGCGGGCCGGGGCGGGGGGAGATGGCTTAACAGTGAGACCGCGACATCAGTACAGAATACAGAAGGTTCGGTGCGCTCGTACAGTAGCTACGCGAGCTCCGACAAGGAGTTTTTCTGTGTTGAAGTCTCCTCGGCGCCGCCTGCTCGCACAGCGGCAGTCGATCGAAAGTCCATCGGTCGACATACGGCGTGCCGTGTTTGCTCTCATCCCTGTCACTCGCTCGTCACAATCAACGGCGGTGACTGGCGCTGCAATTAGCACCGGCCATTCTGTGTCTGTCCTACTCCTAGGTGTAGCCGCCGCCCGCCGCATCGTTCTCTGATAGGAGCCAGTTTCTACCCTGATGATTGCCGGTGGTTTCGTCGCGGTAAGAGTATCTCCAATAATATATTTATTATCGTCTTTTAGTTATGTCGTGTTAACAAAACATACGTAGAAGAGAGATGAGGAGGAGAGAGAGCACAGATCGTCTCTTCCTGAGGAGACTGTCGTGCACGCGAAACAAGATATGATACATTAATTTACTCTAATCAACATGTAGGCATGTTTCAAAGAAAAATTATAAGATATAAATATTAGAGAGTGTGATAGAGACTATTTATTAAAGGCGTTGTCTCTAAATCATTACCTGCGAAATTTCACACCCCGATATATACGTTTTGACATGATTTTCAACGTTGTTGCCTCCACAACGATCGGGAATTACTGAGCTTTGGTGTGGAAGGTTCCTGGCCTCTCGTTTCCCAAAACATGTATGACCCAAAGCATCTGAGAAAATTCAGAGAAACCATGGTTTTTTGAAAGCTAAATTGAGAAACCTTATTTATTTATTAAAAAAACACCGTTAAGTTTTTGTAAGTATTACTTGTCTAATGAACACTTTGGTAGTTATTGGTAAGGGTGCAAACAGGTTGGTACCAAATTCGAGAAGGGAGTTCAGTATCCGACCCGGATTCGATATCGGTACCAGATAGCTAACATCAAATTCAGTAGCGAAATAGGGAGATATCCTATTCGATCGAATAGCATCGGTAAGCGGTAATCCGGATAATATCCGACCGAATATCGGGTAAACAACTCTTACTGCCCAGCCAGCCTAGCCCATTGACACACCTCCCGGTCCAGTAATTTTTACCCTAATTCCCTAAGCTAACCAGCTAGCAGCAGCTACTAGACCTATTCAAATGCCGGGCCGGGCTTCGGGCCGAGCTTGAAAAGCCCGGTCTAAAATCGGCATGCCCGAGCCCCGCCGAATATTTGAATTTCCTATTAAAATGCATTATTTTTAATCTTTTTCAGAATAAAAAAATATTTAATTCATTTTCAGGATTAAAATAATAAATTTTCATTTTTTAATTGTTTTTTTGGGGATTTCGGGCCGGGGCGGGCTTCTTTCGGGACGAACTTCCAGTCCCAAGCTCGGACCGGACACAATCAGGCTCGGGCCGGGCCGCCTATGAACAGGTCTAGCAGCCACCCACAAGGCCACCACCACGCATACCTCCACCCGTCGCCGCCCACCATTGTCGTCAACGTCATACCACAGAAGCTCTTCATTGTGCCTACTGAAGCAGTGAGAGGAGGCAACCGTCTCACGCCCAACTCCTTTTGGTTAGTCCTCTAGCACTAGAAGCAAGTCAAATATTATTCCTTGTTCTTGATTTCGGTTAGTTGACTCCGCTAGTACTAGTAGCACATCTGCAATTTGTTCTTGATTTTCGATGGTGATTTGTTATTCCCCTTCAATCGATCTGATTGTTTCTTTATACTTGATAGGAACTAGGGCGAACAAATTCGTTGTAATGGCATCTGGAAGCGGAAGTTCAAGTGTAAGTCAGAGTGTGGATGTGGTTGCATCATCTATAGCGCCTTCACCTTCAATTGAAGGGGGGTCATCGCCACTGAAGGGACACTCTCCATTGGTAGTGGCAAACAAGGGCATGATATAAATGCTAATGTTGTAGCTGTAGAAGGAGAGAGTGCATTAGAGGATGGTAACCCTAGTGCGAAGAGGCAAAAGAAGAGCACATCGCTTGTCTAGTATCACTACACTAGGATTACAAAGACGGTTGTGGAGGATGGAAAAAAGGCTGTTCAACGCTGGGTGCAATGCGGCCATTGCAAATACAATATCAGATGTGAGGCCACCAATGGCACAACGTGCTTTTGGAACCATTTGAACAAAAACATAATCTACAGCTAGGTCAGTAGCAGCTCAAAGTAAAAAAAAAATCATGAAGACAACATCACTGTTATTAAACCGTATAGGTATGATCAAGAATCTAACTTGAAAAAAAAATATTTGGCGATGATCATGCATGAGTACCCTTTCAATATTGTTGAGCATGAGTATTTTGTTGATTTCAACAAATCCCTATGCCCTAGCTTTCCGATCTAGACCCACGCCACTATTAGGAAAGATATAATGGACCTCTTTTCTGAAGAAAAGAAAAAGGTTGTATCAATATTTTAAAACCATTGAGTGTCGCTTTAGCACACGACATGTGGACATCAAATTGGCTTGTCGGTTGTCAAACTTGTGTATAAATTTATCGGTTGTCGAACTTATGTGTGAATTTACCACTTATGTTGAACTTGTGTCATGTCGCTTGTCAAACTTATGTAATATATATGAATTTATTGCTAGTTGAAGGATTGAAGTCATAGTTGTATGGTTCAATGTATGTTCCTTTCTGTATGTGTGTACTTGTAATGCCTCGTTTATTAAAGAATTAGAAAGATAATTACGGAAAAGGAAAGAAAGAAGAGAGAAGTGGGGAGGTAGGCTTGGCCAGGCCGACCTGGGTCTAAGCTGGACTCAGTGTGCATGCCCCCTATGCGATGCATAAAAGGGGCGTGGAGGGGGTGCTGCCCTAGCCCTAGCCACCTTACCCTGCCCTAGCTGCCATCGCGCTTGCCTAACTGCGTCGCACACGTCATCGCTGCGGTACCCTAGCCGCTGCTGTTACACCCTTCTACGTTGGGTTGACGTGCGCCCTGCCACTGCCATGCTGATGACATTGTCGCACCTTAGGTGAAGCCTGCTGCTGCTGCCTGCGCTACCGAGGAGGATGCAAGGAAGAAGGAAGGAGAAGGGATAAGAAGAAGAAGAGGAAGAAAAGGGAAGAAACTAGGGTTTCACGTTTCGGTCGTCTGATTTCAAGGGGTAACAATTTGGAAACTTTTGCTGCGGTGTTAGATTGGCGTTTCATCAAAGTTTATGGTAGATCGATAGTGGGAATTGGTGGTTTGGTTCTGCCCTATTTTGGTTCAGTGTGCTGTTGAGCCTTGTGAAGGATTATTGGGGGTATCTACGTCCTATTTCATAGCTTTTTTAAAAGCCTGAGAGACCTTAGCGTGATATTTCGTTGGAGTTGTTGACCATCGAGCAAGACCTCAGCTTCGAGTCTCGTCCAGTGCGTATTCTAGAGGAGTCGGAGGAAGTGTCGAGGGATAAGACGTTGAAGTATGCAAAACTGTTGTGGTTGCATCAAACTAAGTGGAAAGTGACTTGGGAATTGGAGTCTCGCACACACGAGAAGTATCCAGAGTTGTTGACGATAGATATCTGTGAAAAGTTGTTTCGTTCTAGTTTTGTTTGCTCTCCGTGTAGAAAGACAAGTGCAGAATTCATGGTCGGGTTCTTTTAAGAGGAGTAGAATAAAATACCCCGTTTATTAATGAATTAGAAAGGGAATTAAGGAAAAGGAAAGAAAGAAGAGAGAAGGGGGGAAAGGTGGCCCAAGCTGGGCTGACTCGAGTCCAAGCCAGACTCAACGTGTGTACCCCTTGTGCGTTGCATAAAGGGGTGTTACCCCTGCCTAGCTACGCCACCGCTATCGTGACCTAGCCGCTGCTGCCGCACCCCACCGTGTTGTTGTGCCACCTTGCTACTGCCTTGTTGCCTTATTATCGCGCCTTGGCCAAAGGCTGCTACTGTTGCTTCCTGCATTGCTGAGGAGGAAGCGAGAAAGAGCAAGGAAGAAGTAAGGATAAGGAAGGACAAGGGAGAAGAGGAAGAAGAGGGAAGAAACTAGGGTTTCACGTTTTGGTCGTGTAACACCCGAAAATTAACTTTTTAGCTCGATTGTTTAAAAATGAGGGATTTTTGAAACTTTTCGTTACGCTTCGTCGATGTTTGAATTTCTGGGTTGTTATTTGAAACGTCAACCTCAAAAGTGCGGTCTGGGCCAAAGCCCGACCCATCCATCTTTTTACTTTCCCTTTCCCTTTTTCTTTCATTTTCTTTTTCTATCTCGGTCCACTCCCAGCCCAACCACCTGTCGTCCTTCGGCCTCTTCCCCCTTCCTAGCTTCTCCTGCTCCCTCCTCTACTCAGGCATGTGCCGACGGCCCCATGCCACTGCTCCTGTCTCAGGATCGTCGATGTAGCCATGCCGCTTCCCACGTCGATGTCGTCCTCGCCTAACCGTCATCCTATCACTGCCACTGGAGCCGTGTCGCTCACACCAACACACCACAGCGACGCCCATGCCTTCCCGTCCCGTTGTCGCCTCGCCAACAGTCTCCCCAGGGCACACCATGCCCTAGCCACGCCAGGGAAGTCCGTGCCACCCGCTCCCGCCTCCTTGCTCAACCACTCTCGTTCCACCATCCTCGTGCCACTACCGCCACGCCATCGTCGTGTCGTCCCCATCCTTGCGCACTGCAGCCAGCGTATGCCCCATCCCATTGCGGCCCATGCCTGCCCCGTACCTACTTAAGCCGTGCTCGCCCCCCTCCCCCTTCTTTTGACCTCCCATTCTGCCCACACTGGCCTCCGCCTTCGTCGCTGCCTGGCCACCCTTAACAGGCGCATCATCATCGCCTCAGCAAATGCATCCCCGCGCCCATCTTTTTCTCCCCTCCCTCGCTCGGAATCACCCAAACGGTCACACCGTCGTCACCATGCCTGCGTCGTCGAACGTGGTGAGCTACTCCCCTTCCTTTCGCATCAAAATGTGTTCCAAGACCTCCTATACATTCCCCCTCACTCGATTTTGTGTTGCATCCACCGGAGAAACGGATGTCGTCTTTTTCCCCAACCCCGGCCGAAAACTGCCACAACGGTCGGCATTCTTCGTCCGGTGAGTTTCTCCCCAATTCCTCTCTACCCATGTGTCGGGACCCAAAATATGCAATTCTGGACCCTCTGTGTATAATGCACTAGTCTAAGATCACGCTAGTTCACACAGTGTCAACACAGGTGAATATCGATCCATACAAGCGATTAATAACATAAACGAGTAATTTGATAACAAATAGTTGTTTTGACCTTATGGTCGAGTTTACAATTATTAAGCCACGCAGGGCTAACAAAGAGATAAAATAGCAGCGGAATAAAGAAACTTAAGCGGAATCCCATCAATTCACCACAGGCAACTGACTAGGATCAAGACCCTACGATCAAGCACCTTCGATGAACTCCTCCTCAAAAGCAGGCGATGACTCCTCCTCTTCTGTTGCATGTTTTATAACAAGCACGAGTACACAACCGTACTTGCAAGTCATACCACAGAATGCAATTTATAGATGCATGCTTATTCCAGAGGAATGGCTTCTGTGGCTCTTTTGCAGAAATACAGCATTTGCAGTTTAAATACAAGTAATAGATTGAAAGCATAATTCAAAACAAATAGACAATAATAATTTGACAGTTGTATTTCACAAAGACACATAGCCTAAACAAGTTATTCACATAGCCATATGACTTAAGTCACACAGCTCCCTTCCCAAGGTTTTCATGAAAATCTACCCCTCGTGTGAAATCCCCGAGCATGTCCATGACCGCGGACGCGGCTATTCGAATAGATTTGTTTAACACTTTGCAGAGGTTGTACACTTTACCCACAAGACACAACTAGTGTAGCTAGCACTAGCCGTAAGAAAACAGTTCAGAAACTTCATCTCGACGTTGACACTCCCGGTATGCTTAGCCGCCACAGACGCACACCATTGGACAGGGAAATGACGAACCGCCCCGCGATGTGACTACTTGGTAGTACACACCTCCACCCAATCCGACACAGCTAACCTACAACCTGAGTAATCAATATCAAAACTCCATAACTTACTAAGTTAGGCCCGTCCCATACCAGGCATGTGGTTGTACGAAAGGCCCAGTTCAATGCGCACAAGGTGAAATCCTTAATTGACCGGGGCAAGACTTCCAAATTCTAACCTATCATTCTAACCAACACAGATCCACTGTAAAGTATACCAGACCACTTGCCCCTGTCCAAAACCTTTTTCCACCCTGTTGGTTAAGTGCAACATATGCTATCAACGAGTAATAGCACATAGTACACATAGTTCCATAGTCCCTTAGTCAAGTTTATATTTGCAACTTACATGAGATGATGACTCGTAGCATGGCTAAGCAATCTAATCGCATCTAACCATCCCACATTGGTAATACAATAGCACCAACTAAATAAACCAATCTAGGGTGACAAAAGATTATGGCATACAATTAGACAAGGAGGTCATAACAAATTGGATATTAACTAATCCCAAAAACATTGAAATAAATAATTAAAGTAAATGCAATAATTTAAATCAATATAACTTTTAAAAACTGGGTTCAATATGATCAAAAGTATAACTTGCCTTGGAATAGGTCTAAGTACTGATCTTGCTCTTGAGGTGCTCCTTCTTCTTCAAATCTTCCCGAAGTATCGACGTCTACTCGCAAACGAAAGCAAATAAACAAAACAAATAAATAATAGAGGTAAAACAAACTCCAAAAACCAAATAAAAATCCCCAATAAATAGATCTTGAATTTATATGAATTTAGAAATTTGAATGGGCTCAAACGGAGTTCGAATGCAAAAGATATGGACTTTGGAAGTTTGAATCTAAAAGAAATCCTAATAATTGGATTATTCCGAATTCCGAATTATTTCTCTAAAGAAAAATCGGATTATTGCGCAACGATGACGTCAGCAATAAAATTTCCGGAATAAGAAAAAAAAGAAAATACTGACATGTGGGACCCACATGTCAACCTCACGGTCCACGGTAGACCAAGTCCACCGAACCGGCGCACAGGTTTAGATCTGGACCGCCACGCGTACGCACACATGGACGCTGACGTGGCTCCACGTGGTTGCCACGCAAGCATAGAGGACAAGGTGGCGCCGACGCGACGCTGATGCGGACAGAGGCGACGGCGGCGGCGCACGGGAACCAAGGTTCCGGCGAACGGAGGCGAACTAGTGGCGATGGGTGGTACCAAGGGATAGAGGGGAACGCGGGGATCACGATGGTGTGCTCACGGGTGGACGGGAGTGACGAGGATGGGCGGCGGCGAGGTTGAAGCGGCGGATGGATCTCGGGTTCAACGGCGACCGCAATGGAAGGCTCCTCCGGCGAAACGAAGGCCACCACGAGGTAGGTCTCATTCTTGCGACGCCGACGATGCTGAAGTCGAGGACCCGACGGCTTCGGTTGAGGCGGGAGGGTTCATCGGAGTTGGCAGCGGTGCAAACTCTTCCTTGAGCTCTCCCGGCGGCTAGGGTTCGGTGCGAGGGCTAAGGCGGCTAGGACTGGGATGCGGAGGTCCAGGGGGTGCTCTCCCCTTTATACCCGGCGGCCAAGGGAGTCCGGAGCAGAGACGGCGTCGAGAAGCTCCGTGGCGACGGGAGTCCGGCTCGGAGACGGCTTGAAGATGATGACAGGGGACAGTGGGACCCACTTGACAGCGAGAGAGGCTCGGACGAGTCCGCGTCGCAACAGCGTTCTTTGCGGTTGGACTGTGGGGCAAGGGAGAAGGCTGAGAGAGAGAGAGAGAGAGAGAGACCGACAGGTGGGGACCACCTGTCAACGACGGCAGACACACGAGCGCGGGGGAAACCGGGCCGTACAGGAGATGGGTCGGAAGTGGATAGGGTTTGGGTTTCGGCCCAAACACTATTCCGGGATTTTAAATAGGTTTTCTATTTTAGAAAATACCAGAAATTCCAAGAGGCAATAGAAAATAGCAAATGAACTTGGAAAAATTTAGAAAGTATATCCACGCACATAGAATCCAAATAAAATAGTTGTGACCATTGTTCATGTTGACTTTAATCATATTAGATTGTTTTGATGCACAAGGTTCAATATTAAGCTTTTGAATTAAATTCAAATAAATAAAATGGTGAATTTTATCATACTAACTATTCAAAGGATTTTTAAAGCTCAGAAAATTGGGATGTTACACATGTGTCCCTAGACGTCCCTCTACGTTCCCCTGTCATTCATTGGAGCTCCCATTCACCCAGGGCACTGCCGCCGTTGAGCTACCCGTGCCGCCTCGGGCTCCCGTCGCCGGACCGCCTTGCAACCCCTCTACCTCCACCAACCAGTCGGGTGAGTTCCCCATGCTATCCTCATGCCCATTCCCCCTCCATTTCACCCCCCTTCCACCCCGACGCCGTTGCGTCGTTTCCTCGCCTGACTCCAGCCGCCACACTGCCGCTATGGCTCACCTCCTGCCGCGACATCACCACCACTAGAATCACCTGCCTAGCCTAGTCCCATTTTTGCCCCCACTAGCCGCTGACCTTTGTCTTTGTCTAGGGGGTATTGCTTCGGGTTTAGTGCTGCCTTCGCATTGTTCCGTTTTTCATGGTTAAAAGACAAGTGCATGGTAGAATGGTAAACATCGGTTTGTGTGGCATTTATCTTTATTGGTTAATTTGTCATGATATATTTGTGTGTTATCCATGCTTATCACAATGACGATGACGTTATGGTAATGATGATAATTGATCATGTTAATGGATAATGAAATAAAATTGCATTCTTGCATCATGTGCACAATCATATCATGAAAGAAAAAGACCACCTTGGGTGGGCACGTGAGATCTACTATAGTGGTAGTACTCCACGGGAGTGGAGAGATCCTCGGTTCTGCGAGGGACAAGCTAATGAAAGGGTGGACATTAACGGTGTTCACTTATGCTATATCGGTATGTGCCATGAGATGAGCAAATGAGAATGTAGTGTAGAATTGCATTGCACTAACGAAAATATGATGATGATGATAGAATACATGGATGATAAAACTTCTTATGTGTATATTTATTGTTATATTATGTACTTGCTGAGTTCTAGATTCACCCTTACTTTGTTGTTTTTAGATGAACACTGAAGGCGACATGCATGAGATGTGAGTAGTACTTACACATCACATGCTATCAATCACGGAGCTATCATTATTTAGTTGCTAATTATATCTAGAGACTTGGTGCATTTACCTTGAGTTCATCTTAATGATGTGGAGCATGAGCGGTATTAGATCGCATAATAATGATGATTTATGACTATGTTATAGTAATAGTTTGTTTATTAGTATTGTTGCTAATCAATATTCCCGGACGCATGGCCCCGAGCGTTCTTGGACGCGAGATCCAAAGTTGTGTAGGGTAACTCGTTGTGGGTTTCTACTCATGCATAGGTTGTTATAATTATAAGTAATTATGGTTTAAATTTTGAGTGAAAAAAGTATAGGTGATATTCTGAGCTCTTTGTGGAGCCGGGGTGTTACAATACTATCCGCCTACATTATCCGTTTCTGATCCGAAACCGTCATGCGGCGTCCGTCCCGATGATACCATGTCCGAGACTCCGAATTCATATTCGTATGCAACCGTACCATATCTGATCCCGAATCCAAGGGAAAATGTGGGTTAAGATACGGTATGACAATATCTGTTCAAATTCGACCCGATTACACCCCTAGTTATTGATTTGTGTGTAGTACTTATACTAATGCAATATTATAATGGCAATTGTCAATATGTAATCCTGTGATTGATGCGAGTGCAGCTAGGACATGGTGTCCAAGGCAACCATGCCATTCCAGTTTGGGAGAAGACAAACAGCAAATGCTAGACAGCTAGAGGAGGTTGGTCTAGTTGGGCCGGCCGCGGACCGGGACTTGCGGACCGGCCGCCACGCGCGCTCCGATTTCGAGCCCAAATCGCGAGCAACCGGCGGGAGACCGCGGCCCGGATATTCCGCATCGGTGGCAGTCTCGTAAAAGCCACCTCTCCTCCTCCCGGCCGTCCGATCAGGACACCTGGACGATCGGACGGGTCATAAGGGGAGGGAGCAGACGCGCGGGGCCCAACCGTCGTGGCAATGATTGGGCTCGCACCTGCGACCTTTGACTGGCGACTCCCCTCACCTATGCCCAAAAATTCTAGCTGGGATCGCTTTTGCACTTTGCACCCCGGCAAACTCTGATAGTTGCCCAATATCAAGGTTTCGTATTGTGAAACATGCCGTACCGGTTTATGTATCAGATACGGTAGATATTATGATATGGGAGTGGATTATCCACCGGTTGGATTCGTTATTTATGAAAATACATCATCGCTTCAGGTAACATTGCTATGGGTGTGTTTGGTTCTCTGCATACATCTAGTCTGGTCTGTATAGGTTATTCAGGCTTAAAGCGATCCAAGTTGTGTGAATGCAATATTGATTGTTTGGTTGGCTGTTTCTGTTGGATCAGACTATGCTGAGATGTTGTTTAGTTGGGTGCATAAAGACGTTGAACGTAAGTGTAGATGCAAGAGACGGTGAAAAAAAAGTGTTAGCATGGCTTTAATTTTGTCTTAATATATTCTAATAGCCCTCATTTCACCTTAACCCACTTTAATCCACTCTAATACTACCTAATATGCACTGATCATCTCTTAATAACGTCATTAGCAGAGTCTGCATCTGGAGAAACAGAGAAATTGTGCGTTTCTGTCTAGCCTGGCCCGAAGGCATCTTTTGCATCTGCTCAATCAGGTTGTTTTACGTGCGTAGCCATCCAAACAAACGAAACCAAAAAGATTCTGCATCTGAAGAGCTTGACCTAAACTTATACATCCAACTAAACACACCCTGTATTGTTCAATACAAATTTCACCATATTTATATAGAGTCCTTTTGCGTTGAGAAATTATTTCATTGTTTGGTTGGAACTTTCAATGCTTCAAAGGCTGCTGCAATACCATTGCCAATGTACCCCATGCTCTGCTCCAGTACTTATGATAGTCTGAAAGGCTCTATTTCGATCCAACAATACTAAAATAAACAGCCCAACACAACACTTTATCACCTTATAATTAAAAACAGTTGAAAACCAAGCCCCTTTTTGCAAAATTATGGCAAACCAAGGGGGCAGGATGCAAAGATATCCCACCTTTGCCATTTTGGCGACCAACAATCGGAGGAGAGAGAGGGAGCCGGTCACAATTCACAAAGCTAAAAAAAAGCACCGAGAAATCTAGTGGTGCTGCGGGCGAACCCTCCTGCCTCCCCTTCCTCCATTTCCCACTCCAAAAAATTTTCACCTCACGCCTCTCCTCTCCCCGCGTCGACGACCCCCGAAGCTTCCAGAAGCTTCTAGGGCCTCCCCCCGCGGCCCCCCTCCCAGATCGCCGCCTCCGGTAGCGGCGAGGCTGCTTCGCGACGGCGGAGGCTGGGGTGACGGAGGTGGGGCGAGGCTAGGTTTTGCGCTCGGGGTCGGGGGTCGGGCTGCAGCAGCCGGCGCCTGGGGAGGAGGATGCATATGATGCGGCGGCTCAAGAGCATCGCCTCCGGCCGCTCCTCCGTCTCCGATCCGGTGAGCTCGATCTCCCACCCCCCGACCAGAGATTTGTGGCTCGAGTACCACTCGAGCAGCTGCATTTGGTGTTAATGACGTGAAACCAAACTGTGGGTTCGTTTATGCACGATTTTCTCAATCTCGCTCGAGCAGCGGCGTCGTGGTTCATTCATTGATTTGCTTGGTTGCTATTGCCTTTTTATTTCAAAATTTTTTTAATAAAGAAGTTGTTTAGCCTGTTGCGGTATCAGGTGGCAAGTGCTTTTGTTTGCTTTATTAGTTCAATTTGGCATTGATCTCCTTGCGCTTTAAAGGCGACAGCTTGGTTGCTTCTGCTGAGCTACTATTTATTTGTCCGGTTGGTTCAAAAGGATAATGTCTTTGGCTGTAATGCTGTAGCGATGTGAAACATTTATTTACTAATATGCATGCTTCATGCGTTTTGTAGATTCATGTAGAGAATTGATGCTCCATTGTGATGGTTGGACGGTAGCCTAGTTGTCCAACATTTACTAGAAAAGGAAAAATGGTCAATTAATTAGTTAATTGCCTTTAAGTTATTCACACTGGAATATTTTTTTTCTGTGGATTAACCAGGAAATGGCTTAACATCTAGTGTAACTGTTTCCAACTTGCCATTGCTTCCGCTTTGCAAGTGTCTTGCAATCTTGATTATGCTCTGTGGAGCAGCCTTAAAAGGCTTCTCGTAATTACATGCTTGATGAGGTGTTTAAAACTGCAGAACATTGAAAGGGAACAATTATTCCGGGCAAGCATTTTTTTAAAAGTATTGGGCAGTGTAATAGTGGATTGGTGGAAAAGTTTGATGTACGAAGCTTGTTGGTTATTGATTGGGACTGCTAGAAAACGAATTTCAGTGTTGCAAGATTTTTTCAGTTCTGTGATTGCTAAATCGAGGCAGCTTTTACTTTGTGCTTCTCCAGATGTGAACATTGGTTTGAAAATTTGCACTGTTCTTATCAGGGTGGTGACTCTGGCTCTAAAAGGCCAAAATTTGATCAGGATGGGGCGGGAGATATTGTCATCGAACCACATCTATCTGTCGACAAACCTGTGTGTACAGACCAAGAATCGTCATCATCTCATAGAGATGCTGAGGCAAGTGCATCCACTAGTATGAATCCTGTTAGAACTGAAGAAACAGGTGCAGATCTTCTTCCAAAAGAAATGAATGATATGACAATAGGCGATGATAAAGTTGATGGTCATAATGATAAGGTTATTTCAATTTCATCCCACTTGTCACTTGTTGATTCTATGCATTTCTACTTTTGCTACTTATGTCATGGTTTTTCTGATTATAGGAAACTGAAGGTGTTATTGTTAATGGGAATGGAACAGAAACAGGTCAGATCATTGTGACAACAATAGGAGGTCAAAATGGGAAGCCAAAGCAGGTGATACATTAACCCATATGTTCACTACTCTCTCATGTGTTCTAGAAAATTTCTGGGTGATCCATTAGCAGGGAAGCTATTTTTTTTCCTTTCAAAATCCTCTAGGGAGAACATTTTGACTGTGATGCCTGTTACGGGTATGGGTAGTGATATTTCTTTATGATGGCTCTGAATTACCGCTCTAAAAACTATTCTCTTGAATATTTGTCTGACTAAATTCTTTCCTTAGAATATTCCATGGTCAAACACTGATGCTAGTGCTAATTGTTTTACAGAAGGTCTCATACATGGCAGAACGTGTTGTTGGTACTGGTTCATTTGGTGTAGTTTTTCAGGTATGTTATTTGCCATCTTTTACCCTCATATATGACTGTAATTTCCGTTAAAGAAAATCTATAACGTTGATGCCATAAACTCATTGATCACATCTGGTACAACAGGCCAAGTGCTTGGAATCTGGAGAGACTGTTGCCATTAAGAAGGTGCTACAAGATAAGAGATATAAAAACAGAGAGCTCCAAACAATGCAGTTACTTGACCATCCAAATGTGGTTCAGCTAAAGCATCACTTCTTTTCGACAACTGAGAGGGGTGAAGTTTACCTCAACCTTGTACTTGAATATGTCTCTGAGACAGTTTATCGTGTTGCCAAATACTACAACCGGATGAACCAGCGTCTACCCATACTATATGTTAAGTTGTATACGTATCAGGTTTGTGCAGATGTTTCATTTCACTTTATAGATTGTCCCAAACAGTCAGATTCGATGATTCTTAAAAAATTATTTGTTATTCCATCTTTTCATAGATTTGCCGTGCCCTTGCATATATCCATCGAGTTGTTGGTGTATGCCATCGAGACATTAAGCCTCAAAATCTTTTGGTAAGTTTCATGAGACTCTTCTTTTTCTTAGGTAGTTACATGTAGGGGTGAAAATCGATTGGATAGTTTCCGACCGATCCGGTGGAAATGGATTCTGATTATGATTTTTCTCGGATAATTTTCGGATCGGAAACGAATTCGGTTTTTTTTTTTCGGAAACGGAAATGAATACGGTAGACATGCTATCTAGTGGATACGGATGCAAATATGGATTGTCTGGATAAGATGAAGTTCGGATATCCGGATTTCGGTCCAAAAGAGAAAAGGAGATTTTAATTGATTTCCGAATTTTATAAAATGCAACAAATCAAATAGCCTTTTAGAAAATAGCAAATAGAGTTAAAAAAATTCTAGAAAAAATCACAGAAATTCCTTGAATTATTTTGAACTTAATAAAATTAATTCCAACTTAAAGTTGGTTTTTATTTTTGCACATAAATTATTTTTAATTTCTGAAAAATAGGAAAAACCTTTTTAAAATCCAGAAAATTCAAGAAATTAATTAAAATTTCCTTTTTCACTTTAAATTCAATAAAATCCTAGAAAACTCAATAAATTTTATTTTTGACATTAAAAACTAGGAAATTAAATAATTGACTTTATTTTATTATTTTTCTTTTTTCACCAAGAAAACTCTTTTAAATCTCAGAAAATCCAATAAAATAATAATTTTATTAATTTTATTTTTGGTAACATACTTTGGGATGTTACAATCATTTATGTATAGATTAACCATCGGTCGATCAATGTTAGTTTGAACTAAGTTTTATATATGTATGTGGTGAACTAAGTGTGAATGCGTGATGACTTGTGACTTTGTGAGTTATGACTTATGAGCTAAATATGGTAAACTAAGTGTTATATTTGTGATGAACTAGTTAATGTAGCTTGTTAGTGCCGATATTATGTGTGATTACTGAAAATATGAACAATTCATGAATGTTTGCATCATATAAACTAGTTATATGTTTTCGTTAATTTCTGGCGTACAATTTAAGGGGTTTTCATGTTCCGAAAAATATCCGCGACCGTATTCGATATTATTCGTATCTGTATTCATATCCGGGGTATTCGTATTCGTATCCAAAAAAAATATGAAAACAAATATGGCAGAGCCATTATCCGATCCGTCTTCATCCTTAGTTACATGGGTGTTGTTTTTGCAAGCTTTCCCCCCTTGTACTGTTAGGATATCTTCTTGCGTTATACAAGCTGTGTAGTGTAAGTACATGTTTGCAGGTTCCCTCATGCAAAAGTGTGAATGGCTGCAATTTTATTTATTTTTTGATTCTATTATAAGTAAACCTGTTGTATCAGCAATTATCTTACTGCTTATTAATTTTTCAGGTCAATCCTCATACACATCAACTTAAGCTTTGTGATTTTGGAAGTGCTAAGAAATTGGTATGCCTCTTTCGTTTAGTATGTCACGTTGTTGATGCTGTATTTTGTCATGTATTTTACAATGTAAACATTCCATTTCAGGTCCCTGGAGAGCCTAACATATCATACATTTGCTCACGGTATTATAGGGCTCCAGAACTAATATTTGGAGCTACAGAGTATACCCCAGCAATTGATATCTGGTCTGTTGGTTGTGTACTAGCCGAGCTTCTGATTGGTCAGGTATAGAATCTCATCGGGAAGCACAGTTTTCTTCCAGACTAGTTCATGAGCTGTGTTTACTTGAATAATACCACTTGCTTTCCGAAAGATAGATAGTTTTGATTTATCATTATAGAGTCTATTGACCTCCATTTTTTTTTGTTGGAGATCATGATATTAAATTACAAGAACTTTGGACTTTCTGGACATTAGGGTGTGGTAGCTTTGTCTAGAAGGCTTTGTATCATAGCCATCGAATCATTTTAGTTCAGTAAATACTGCACAAATCAAACTCTGTTAATTCACATATATTTTTATCAATTTCGAATGCAAGTTACTGCTTTGAAAGTCATGGGGGAAATTCCAGTTGACGATGACTGTTCTGATGACACACTCTTTCCTGCATCAACTGACTTTTTTTGTTGACCTTTCCTTTTTACCCCTCAAATATGGACAATTGCAGCCTCTGTTCCCTGGAGAAAGCGGTGTTGATCAACTAGTGGAAATAATAAAGGTTCTATCTCCTGTCAAATCCAGTAATATATATTTGTAGACTGAAGTCACTGAACCTTTGTTTGTTTCTTCCTATTCTAGATTTTGGGTACCCCAACAAGAGAAGAAATCAGGTGCATGAACCCAAACTACTCTGAATTTAAATTCCCTCAGATAAAAGCTCATCCATGGCACAAGGTTAGTGGATCTCTAATCTCTATGGATGTTAGTTTAGTTCTAGACTCTACTCACCTAATTTTCTTCTGCATTCAGCTTTTTGGCAAGCGCATGCCACCTGAAGCTGTTGATCTTGTGTCAAGGCTACTTCAGTACTCACCAAATTTGCGCTGCACAGCTGTAAGACGGATTTCGGATTTGAGCTATTTGAACCTATTATTGAATGGATTAGTATAGATGGACTGCTTACTAACGCTAGGTTCCTCATTTTCCTTAAGTTAAAATATTATTGCTGATATAGGCTAAATTATCTTCTTGACCCCACTATATTTGGGAACAAAGAGAAAAACTTTGAAAGTTGAGTAATGCTCTGATTAAACATATTCGAATATCCTTCCAGGTCGATGCTTGTGCCCATCCATTCTTCGATGAACTGCGGGATCCCAAGGCCTGCTTGCCAAATGGACGACCATTACCACCGTTGTTCAACTTCTCAGCGTCCGGTAACAATTCGCTACACTTCAATTGTTGAACTTCTTTTATACCCTTTTCCTATCCAACCATTGGAATGGTGGGCTGCAGAATTAGAAGGCCTCCCTGTTGAGCTAGCCCACCGCATCATTCCTGAACATATGAGGAAGTGAAGTGGTGGAGTGGCTGGAAAAACACCATTTATCGCTGTTAGTACGGCGGAGAAGTGTGGGACGGGCAATGCAAACATCCATATCTGATGGATTGATCTGGAGTAGACTTACAGCTAGTCGCTGCGTTGCTAGATGTAAAGAGGGCTAAAAGTTTCTCGTTGGTGCGCCACCAAAGCGCGTGGGCAGTTGTACAACCTGATGGAAAACCGATGGTAACGAGTGTGAGATCGGCACGGCACCTCTCACATCCTCATCTTGTGCCCCCCAGACGTGCACTCCTACTAGGCTGTTGTATTATCAGGTTCATGCTGAGTGTGCAGTTATTTGTAGACTCTTGTTTCGTGAACAAGCGATGAGAGAATCCAGAGTGATTGCTTTGCTGAGCTGGAAAGCCCGGAATGTGTCAATTTTGATTAATGCACGTCTCGCTTTCCGATTTCATTTATGTAGCAGAAGCCTCAAATTCTGCCCAATTACGGTGACTCGCGTGTCTTAGCTGATGATTTCATTGCGCCTATTCCAGTTGGATGGTTAATTATAAAATCACCTAGGGTGATACCCATCTGTAGGGATTCAAATTCGAAGCTCATCTCTGAGACTCTGAATCTCTCTCTTCTCTCGTTTGTCGATGTCTGAATCCTTAATGACTGATACCGTTGACCTTGACAAGTTGCCAACAGTTGCGTTTTCGACGATCAAGGCTGTATAACTACGCACTGCTTCTCTGCAATTGCAATACGACCAGATCTGGTATTGGCAATTTGGCTTCATTTAATAGCAAGAACCGTATCTACTTACATGTGCCTTCGTTTCGACCTTATGCGCTAGAGATGCAAAATGTTTGTTTGGCCAATTTAACTTTCCGGTCCACCGATCTGGAAAGGAAATAGGACAAGTTAGTAGCTCAACGAATCCTCACCGATAGCCCAAAGAACACGAATGTCCTTGTCCGGGAGACTTCACTTGGTAAGGTTGGTGTCTTGGTGACAAGTTGGCACGTAGTACTGGTGATATCTTCTTGTCGTGTTAGATAATTGCATGTAAAGAGGACATGGTAATATATTAAGAACAACCTTTTTATAGACCATAAATCATCCTGCCATCCATCCATTAAAGCCATCAGAGTTGGTAATGTGCTGAACTCACTTGAAAGATCGATGGAATGCCACTTACGATCCATAACTTGTTCAATAGTACTGTGTTATATAAAGAAAGAGGCTATGTCCGAAAAATGGGTGCGTAGCGTGTAGCGTATGCTTTTCGGACACGGCTCTACAGAGAAGACGCAGTTTCGTGGGGTTACAAAATATTGTGGGTTGCGGGTTGCGGGGTGCGGGAGGCGAAGCCTCCGCGATACGGACTATGAGTCCGAGTCGAATATGTAATTGGGGTATAAATATATACCTCCGACCTCTTGTAACCTTAATCAGAAGAAAAAAAAACTTCTCATACGGATGGAGCCACTGCGGTTCGGCTTTTAGAGACGCAGGCTTTGCTGAACCTTATAAATAAGTTCTCGTGTTTCTTATATGTTTGATGTGATTGTTCTCTAGCACAAAAAGTTATCGTCGGTCCCAACAAATTGATACATTAAGAATTCCAGTAGACGAATGATCTTGCGTGCATGTGTTCAACAGGCAGCAGGTGCCGTCTGTCGGTATATGTGAGCAAACATGTCCCACCCAAAAAATCTTTTCTTCACCTCTGCATTCTCTGCTGCTTGGCCCCATTCGCGTCAGAGGACAAACCCACAGTCCACATCAAAACCTGTGATTTGCCTACCACATTGACGATTGACCCTATTTTTATTTCGCATTGTAAACATTTTGTTTCACCCAGAAAGTTGGCTAATGGGTAGAGTACATTAGGCACATGCATGTAAATTTCATGAAGGAAAATGATGGTCTTCTTGTCATATGTAATATGGTGGTACATATTTTTCTCGATCAATTGATCAAGTGTCTACAATTTCTCCGCCCCTGTGGGGCTAAACGTACACATCACCATGAGGAAAGAGATTTCTCTAAAACTATTTTAAGCGTGTATAGATCGTCGTGACCCATCAGTTTAGTTTTTAGATGTTGATAATCACTTGTTAGTCAGTAACACCTTTATTGTTTTTTTTAAAAAAAAGTGCAGAAAAAATTCATAGAAAATTTTTGTGGCTTATGTTTTATACCACTTCTTCCTCCAAAACTAAAAGTAAAAAAGTTGGCACGTGAATGCTATCATCTAAATCAACTCTGCCAATCACTAAGCACAATCACAACTCACATGATCACATCCACACAAGCTTTACTAGTACTACTCAATGACTATAATGGCACATGAGCCAAACCAAAAAGTCCGGTTAAATCCAAGCATTTTAAACCAAGCTCTATATATAAAGCTATAGAGAACTGAGTGCACATTAGTTGGCATGAGGGGCCGTCGGGCCTCTGTTCGTTCGTGTTCGAACGCTGCTCGGCATATGTACGTGCTCACTCTTTAATGTAGCCAGATATTCTGATCATGAAATAAATAAATAAATAAATATTATATATATATATACACACTCCATCCAGCCCCATTTTGTGGAGTTCGGAAAATTTGAGACCCGGACTGAAGACGCGAAGACCACCCACCACCCCCTAAATTCCCGCAATTACAAACACGACCCTCGCCGCCGGCGAGCCCGGATCCTAAGCTCCGGCGATTCGTTGGGAGCGGGCACCGCTCGAGGATCCATCGGCTGCTCCGCTCATCTGCTGTAATCTCGTGATTGCGGAGACGCCCCTCGCCGTCGCCGACGGCGACCGGCGGCGATGGGCAACTCGCTGGGGTGCTCCGCCTCCGGGGAGCGGCTGGTCTCGGCGGCGCGCGACGGGGACGCCGTGGAGGCGCGCATGCTGCTGGAGCTCAGCCCGGCGCTCGCGCGCTATTCCACCTTCGGCGGCCTCAACTCCCCCCTCCACTTCGCCGCCGCCAAGGGTCACCTCGACGTCCGTGCAATTCCTTACACTGTTCTGTATTTTGGTAGTTTCCGTTCGATTTGATCGCGAATTGGTGGTTTGTTTGGTTCCCGTGCAGATTGTGACGCTGTTGCTGGAGAATGGTGCGGATGTGAACGCGCGGAACTACTGCGGTCAGGTAGATCTTCGGGGGATATTCTGGGTTCAAAAGTTTCGATCTTTGTGTTTTAGTAGGCTTTCATGCGTAGAAATTGAACAAATGTAAGATCTGTCACGTAGACGTAATGAAATTGGCAGCTCTTATGTCATGTTTCAAGTATAAAAGTAGTGTGAGGATTCAGTTTTTAGGTGATTTCTTATCTTGCTCTGCTCAGCGATGGGATAAAAATACTTGATTTTGCAATCTGGAGCCGAACCAAGATATTTTTTAGTGCTTTGTGGCGTCCTGCTCCTTGCTTGGCCATGGCATAGGTGTTACATTTCTATTCGTTTCTTCACTCTTTATCTGACTTGGAACAATTGATTGCTTTCGTTTATTTGGATGGATGGATGAAGACTGCATTGATGCATGCGTGTCGGCATGGGCACTGGGAGGTGGTTCAGATGCTTCTGCTCTTCGATTGCAATGTATGATATTTGTAATATGGTGTTTCTGGTGTGTTCCATTTCTGCCCTGAGTCCTGACACAAGGAAGGTGCTGACTTCTGTGTGTGTTTGGGTTGCTTGGAAGGTTACCAGGGCGGATTACTTGAGTGGTCGAACAGCATTGCATTTTGCAGCACATGATGGACTTGTTCGGTGTGTAAGGCTTTTACTTGCGGACTTTGTCCCAAGTGTGCCCTTGGAGGATAGTGCCTCTTCGATGGCAGATGGCGGTGATTGTCAGATGAATAGCGGGAGCAGTCCCAGTTCTTTGTTGGGACTGAAGTTTAATGAACCGTACGTATTGTCAATTGACCGTTGGTTTTTCTGTTTGAAATAACTAGCAATTAATAGTAAACCTTGTTTGTTTTAGTGCTCGTGTGAGGTACATCAACAAACCTGCTGATGGCGGTGTTACAGCACTTCACATGGCTGCTTTGAATGGTCAGTTCAATTGCATGCAATTGTTGATTGACTTAGGTGCGAATGTCTCAGCTGTCACATTTCCCTACGGCACTACGGCAAATTCGATAGGCAAGTGGTGGTTCTTAGCTCAGATGACATGCATTAAATAATGCTGTTTTTTTATTATCTCAAATAAGGTTTTAATTATGCTTTTATGGAGCAGGAGCTGGCAGTACTCCTTTGCATTACACAGCCGGTGGGGGTAGTCTGGAGTGTTGCCAGGTAAGTTACTGCCATAAAGCAGCATCGCTTTTTGGACAAGTACCATTTTTCAGTTGTAGTTGTCTCATACTGAATTGATTTGTCCTCTTATTTAGTGATGCCATTATTGCAGCTACTTCTATCGAAAGGTGCTAGCAGGTTGACACTCAACTGCAATGGGTAAGAATTTGTCGTGTAATTGCTAATGCTAAGTGGTATTCCAAAATCTTTATTGACCTTTCCATCGTAATTATTGATTAAATTCACTTGATCGGCTTTATGTTTATATTAACATCCATCCTGTTGTTTAGGTGGCTTCCCGTTGATGTTGCTAGGATATTCGGACGTCGTTGCTTGGAGCCATTACTTTCTCCAAATTCACACTCGAGTATCCCTGTATTTCAGCCATCTAGTTATCTTGCCTTGCCACTCATGAGCATACTTAATATAGCCAGGTTAGTGCTTAACAACTCATCACTCACTACTTATCGATTTCGTCTGTTGGAAGTAAAATATACTGACAATTCTTACTTTTCTGGACAACAATGAGTGCTGCCTAATGTATGCTCTATTGCTCTATGCTTTCTGAGAAAGCAAACAAGGATGCGATGAAAGCAGTTTCATTCTATATACCAGCTGATCTGGTATTTATAAACATTCGGGCCAGTTTATGTATCTTGTAAATTGCAATGGTTTCAGAAATGGTTACTTTCAGGAAGGTAACCACCGAACAAAGCAACCACTGAACTACGTTCTTGTGTTGGGTTGGATATGGAGCAAATATCTTCACTCATCTTCTTGTCTTTTGTCACCTTCAATGAGTTCTGCCTTCATGGTGTAGTTAACCTTTTTTTTACTGAGGAATTGATTGTGTTTGGTTTCCAATTACCTGAAATCAAGCATATTTGAGTCTGATTGGCTAGATTGAATTCAAAGTGCTTTTGCTGACTTACAATTCCAGCTTTGATAACATGTGCTTGGTGTTTTCTTACTATATAACGGTATCAAGCATGGACGCTTCATGTGAAAGATTCAAAATGATAAATGTACTTGTTGGAACCTTCGTTTATAGATTTTCTTTTATGTGCATTTGCAGAGAATTTGGGTTGCAACACACCATATCCTCTGTGGATGATAGTGACCTTTGTGCAGTTTGCCTGGAAAGGTCTTGCTCTGTAGCTGCTGAAGGTGGGGGCTGTGCTCACATTACACACTTGCATAAACATTATTTCATCTTGATTAAGGGTATAGATTTATTATGTAGACTGCTCTATTGATGCCGAGTCGGATAAATGTCTTAATGATTTTGTCAGGAGATGGACATGGTCCATCTGTTCTAATCTAATCTCCATTTGTTGTTAGTTTAGAAATGTTAAACATGAAGATGGACTAGCGCTTCATCTTCTCTAGCCTTACATTTTTTGTTGGAGAATAACACTATGCATCGTAGCACTTGTATTTTAGTATTCTACCTGATAAAAATACCTGAACTGTTTTATCCGATCACTAACTCAAAACATAAAAACATCGAAGTGTAAGGATTGCTTTGGCAAATAGACCTTGCTGTATTGATACCTTTAGGCGATCATTCAATGGCTTAGTAATCTGAAAAGGAATTTCAAATTTCTATTTCCTTACAATATGTTGTACCTAGTAAAGAGCTCTGGACACTACTGCCCTCCTACATCACCTTAATTCCTAAACTAGCTCTCTCACCCATGAAATTCCGAATTTAGCCCTCTCTAGCCACCTGCTGCTGTTGGGTACCCTTGCTGACAAAGATCTTGCCATTCCCACGGCAGCACCAAGGTGCTGCCCTCCTCCATGGCAGCACCAAGGTGCTGCCTCCCACACGGCATGAGGTACAAGGAGAGAAATAAAAGAAAAGAGGAAAAAAAACCAATTTTTTTTAAAAAAAATCAGAAAATTCCAAAAAAAAAACTTGGAACATAAAAAGATTTAATTTAAAAAAATTTAGACAATTCCAAGTTTTTTTGGAATTTTCTGAAATTTTTTTAAAAAAATGCGATTTTTTCCCACTTTTTCTTGTTTTTCTTTCTCTCCTTGTACCTCATGCCGTGTAGGAAGGCAGCACCTTAGTGCTGCCATAGGGGAGGGCAGCACCAAGGTGTTGCCGTGGGGGATGGCAGCATCTTTGCTGTTGCTGTACCCAACAGCAACAGGTGGTCAGAGGGGGCTAAATCCGGAATTTCGTGAGTGAGGAGGCTAATTTAGGAATTAGGGTGGCGTAGGGGGCCAATAGTGTCTAGATTTCCCTAGTAAAGGCTCACAGCATATGATGCCATGTTAGAAAACATTTTCTAACACTTGTATAACCTGAACCTTGCCTGTGTGGAGTGCTTTTAAGCCATCAGAAAGCTGTATGTTTTCTTAATAGGATTTCACTTAATCATGTACATCACATTACAGTACACCACCATGTGAAAAATGTAACGCTGGTATCCAAACATTACATTCTGTTCTTTCAGGTTGTGGCCATGAGTTCTGCATCAAATGCGCTCTCTATCTTTGCTCAACCAGCAACATCCGTGTCGAGTTCACAGGCCCACCTGGGTCGATCCCATGCCCTCTCTGTCGGAATGGAATAATATCATTCACTAAGTTACCGAGCACACCAACAGAAGGGCTTAAATCAAGCTCAGCACTCACATTCTGCAATCCATGCATGCTAAACACCCGATCTGTAGACTCACCAGCAACTGTCTGCAAAGCTGAAATCAGGCGCAACCGTGTTGCAGCTGTCTCTTCTGAGTTAGTCTGTCCACTCACCTGCAGCCCATTTCCCTCGTCCGCCCTCCCAACCTGCAGGTGCAACGACGATGATCCATGCGGTGCTGCAGAAACACCGGATGGTTCCGAGGTGCAATCTCCTCGACCCTCACACAGCGCAAGTATGGATCTGGATAAGAGGGAAGAGCAGGATCTTGACCGGACCAGCTGCTCAGGCTTGTTCTGGAGTCGAAGAAGCTGTCACAGGGAGCAGCAGTGTAATGCAGAGATCAATGCTTGATTCTTTCTGCTCTCTGGTTGTGAATATATTTGGATTTATAGCAGCTCAATGCGGGAGATGAGCGGCGGTTATTTTTTCCTCCCCAGCTGTGTTTCTTTCTCCTATTTACAGCCAAGATTTTCGCGATTGGTGATCCTGCAGCGTTGGCTGCCGTAGTTTTTGCTGTATTGTAACATTTTGGGTACAAACTTACAATTATTGTGTTATGTGCCTGTGAATCTAGATAGCTTAGAAATCACTAGTCAGTTACTGTTCTTTGTAGCTGTATGTAAATTACAGGACTTGGATGGGATTGTTTTCTTGTTCTGAACTTCAGATGATAAAAGTTATGTACAATGACATCGAAACGCTCTAATGATATATAGAACTGCCATAATTTCATCAGTTTTCTTTATAAAGTACAGTAGTGGCTCAGCTGAGCTCACACATAATGCTTTTCTTCAGCATTGCTTCTACGGTTCTACCTATAGCGGATCAGCCATACTTTCGAGATGCAGAGACGCGGCCGTCTTTGAGCTGTTACGCCGACGCCGGCAGGAGCGTGCCGACGATCCTGTCGCCGAGCCCCGGCACCGCCGCCAGGAAGTGCCCCACCCCGGCGAGCTCGTGGTAGTTGATCCATCCGAGCCGGCGGCATATGTGCCGCTGCAGCTGCACCGGCACGACGCCGTCCTCGTCGCCCTGGAACAGGTGCACCGGGAACGGCGGCTCCTTGAGGTCCGTCGGCTCGAACTCCCACCGCCCGAACATCACCGCCATGTCTCGGTAGAACGACTCTTGCACCCCCTGCTGCGTCGCCATCCTCGCCTTCTGCGCATTGCAAAACACACAATGTTAACAAGCGCGGTCGGTCTCTGCAAGATGCAAGCACATGGAAAGGAAGTTTCGGGATGGCGAAGGAGCAAACGAACCTTCTGGAACATTCCGTTGGACAGGGCCATGACGCGGTTCTTCTCGTCGAGCGCGTTGGGGAAGGAGCCGGAGCCCTTGATGACGGTGGAGGTGGGCAGCCAGGTCTGGTCCATCCACCAGTGCAGCAGCCACGGCGCGTTGTAGGCGACCCTGAGCGACCACTGGTCGCCCAGCGGCTGCCTCCTGTACAGCTGCCGTGCCAGCCCCCTCGGCAGCCCCGACCACCGGTAGTTTATCACCGGCGCCATCATCGCCGCTCCGGCCAGCCTGCATACATATCGCCATTGCCAGAGTGTAACCAATCAGTGCCAATGAAATTTTAGACATTGTACGGTCTGTAAGATATAACTTTGACGAGTAGAGCACGCAGTTCCGACGATGACGGTTTACCTGTGTGGGATGTACTTGAAGGAGGCCCAGGCGGCGTGGCAGCCGAGGGAGGAGCAGATGAGGTGGAACTTGGGGCCGAGGTCGAGCGCGTCGGCGAGGTCCTGGATGTCCAGTGCGGCGCTCTTGAGCGACCGGTGCGGGTCCGGGTCGCTCTCGCCGTACCCGGCGCGGTCGAACGCGACCATGTACACGCCCAGCTCCTCCAACAACGCCTGCACGCGGCAAGTAATCCATCAGGGCTGTTCAATTGGTTAGTTGTCCATCGTGTGCTACACTCGCGCAGGGGACAGAGACATAATTTTTTTTTTTAATCTAGAGGCCAAACGGTGAGAATTAAATACCAAAGGGTGCTAAGTATAAATATTTTGCTATTTTACTCAAACAAACTAAGAATTATATAGAGGACTTCATCAACCATAAAGAACTAGGGCTCCTGCTAGTCCACTGTGTCCATCCCTGCACTCACATGTAGTAGAAAAGCTAATTAATGGAACGCATGTAGAATTTTTTTACAAGGGTGTCTCGAAATGATTAAAGCCATACAGGAAGCAGCGTACACGTTTCAGGTAGGAAAAACAGTGCAAGTTTTACCGTGCCTAGCCATTTTTTTGTCGACGCGCGAACAGATTAGAAGGCGATCCTATCGTTTTTCAGGGAAATTAGGCGAGCGAGCAAGCGCAACGGCGTTGGCGTTGGTTGCCTTGCCGTCGCCATCCTTGGACGAAACGCCAACGCGCGCGGTTGGAGGTGGAGTCGGTGTTGGCTACCAACACGATTTTGGCGTAGGCGATTGACATTTGTCAAGCCTGAATTTACATTCAGATACTACATGTATATTGAGTTAGTTCTATGATTAGTAGCTAGCTCGTTTTTATATCTTAGCACATGCGCAACCACTTGATAAGCTAGTCCCAAATGTTTTGAAGGACAGCTGCAAACTTCCTTCTTAGTGCTAATTTATATAACCTATGGATTATCATTCGTTCGATATTGGGAACCCGAAAATGCTAACGTCCCGTTATCAAATTCACATTCAACGAAATAGTATACTGTTACCTTCGAGAGGGGGAATTTGCACCTGAAACATGCGTAAGTTAAATACTACACGTGTTATCAAATACTCTTGCTTTGGTCACATTTTTAACTGGCTACCTCGTTAACATGAACTTTTTTTTTCATTAATTAACCTTTTTTTGAATTTTATTTTAAAGTTAATTCCGACGCACTTTATTTCCAATTCTGACCCTTTTAGTCACGCCGCGGGTGATGGCGTGACAAAACAACACTGTCAAAAGCCAGAATAAATACCCAAAATAGCACTTTTTGTCACGCCACTGGTTATGGCTTGACCAAATAACACTGTCACGTCACTTTCAGTGGCGTGATAAAAGTTTGACTAGAAATAGACTGACGTGACGGTTATTTTGTCACGCCACGGGTGGTAGTGTGATCAAAGGGTCAGAATTGAAAATAAAGTACGTCGGAGGTTAACTTTAAAATAAAATTTAAAGAAAGGTTAATTAATATAAAAAAATCCGTTAACGTTCGTGCGCTGATCACGAATCGAAGGACAAAAAAAGAGGCATAGGCGCGGAGATCAACCTGAGAAGCACGGGGCGAGTCCATGCGGCTGCCGGAGAAGCCGTGCGAGTACACGACCTTAAACCGCGCCTTGTCCCTGCTCACCCCGGACTCCGCGTACGCCAAGAACCGCCCGTCCCGCATCCGCACCCTCGGCGCAGTCACCGGCGGCCCGCACGGCGTCGGCGGTGGCGGCCGGACGGTGTTCACGAACCACCCCACTACCAATGCCGCCGCCATCAGTACCAGCAGCCCCACCGGTGGGCTCCCGTTCCCTGCCCAACCAATTGCACACCATAAAAACAAAGCAAACGCCTGACACATGCATGCATGTGCTCACCAAAAACTGCTGCATTTTTCAGTTTTGCATGTAGAGCTTGTGCAATTAACTACCTGTGGAAGCGGCAGCCATCGGAGACGATGCTGGAGCTGGAGCTGGAGCTGGGAAAGAATCAAACGGATGGGGTTTGTGGGGGTGTTGTTGGCGCAGGAGGACTGCTTGTGGGGAGGGTTCTTAATATGTGTTAGGTATACTGAGCTAAGCTAGTGCTAGCTGAATAATGGTGACGCTGTGCTGAAATGCTGTTAGTGGAGGGGCAAGCCTTTCACCAACCTACCAACGTCCCTGTTACCAACCTACCAACGTCCCTGTATATATACACATATAGATGAACATTATCGATCACACTACTACACTAGTGCGTGCTAGCTTTTGGTAATGCCAACTAGCTAGAGAGGTCTTCCCAACCCTACCTCTTCCTGACAAGCTTTGTTTTCTCTGAAAAAATTATTGCCACTAGATGTGGGTAATGTAAAACCACATATCTTTTAATTGTATAAAAATTTGGGTTCCCTGTATATATATACATATATATGAACATTATCGATCACACTAGTGCGTGCTAGCTTCTGGTAATGTCAATTAGCTAGCTACCTATTTGAAAGAGGTCATCCCAATCCTACCTCTACCTGACAAGCTTTGTTTTCTCTGAAAAAATTATTGCCACTAGATGTGGGTAATGTAAAACCACATATCTTTTAACTGTATAAAAATTTGGGTTCGTATGAGTTCTAGTCTTTTGTAGTAGTGATTACCGAAAAGACACTCGGTTCTTCAACCATATAACCGATGGATGCTACACCGGTTGGACTATGAACTACGCGGTACTCATTGCGCCCACGATGATTTCATACTTAGAACCTTATGAAAATAGCGCATATTTTTATTTACGTGGGGCTGACGTAGGTGATGATGTTAAACAAAAAGTTGCATCCACTGTTGCATTTCGTGGAGGAGTGGTGCCACCAAGAATCTATTTTGCACCCTTTGATTTTGTCTCTCCGACTTTCTTCAGGAGTAGCCCTTGAAATCTTGTAGTTGGGGTGGGTGGAGAAGTATGAATCGAGAACAATCTCATCCTTTTGGCATCTCGCGTCAAAGCAGTACCTTTCTAGGATCTCCTCACCGACTCCAAATGCTGACCTGCTTGAGGGAGCCTGTAGGCTAATGACCAATGAGACGCAGTCAGCCTTCTGGCTTGGTCGGCAGTGATCTTGGTAGGTGAAGACTTGTTTTGGAAGTTCCTCTTGTACACAATAATTTGTCAATCACTACGTTTGTGATAAGTCACAACACAGACATTTTTTTATTGAAAACCGTTTGTAAATGCCTACTATCACAGACAATTTTCACCAACAACCGTCTGTGATATGTAGGATATCACAAACGGTTCTATTTACAAACCGTCTGTGATTGGAGGCATATCATAACCGTCTGTGATATCCGATATATCACAGACGGTTGTTGGTGGAAACCGTATATGATAGTAGGTTTTCATAGACGGTTTATACGATAAAACCGTCAGTGATAGTTCGTTATACCTAACTAATTTTTTTCTTCTGATTTTCGGCTAGCCTCAGGAATTGCTAGCTATGCCCTCTAAAAACAAGCAAGCAGAAAACAGATAAATCAGAGATGAATCCATTGTTGACACTCAAAGTGATCATTTACAACTCAAAATCAATTAAAGAATATGTTCAAGTATTGTCGATAGAATTACAATTGAATTACAACTACTCAAAGTGAATTATAATTGAATCAATTGTTTGAAGGTCGTTCAGCGGTGTCGACGGAGTGAAACTCTCCGCTAGCGTTAATGATCTCCGTCTTGATGAAGTTGCAGAGCATCCCTCAAACCTCTGAGATTTCGGTCATAACCAATGCATCTAAATCGAGTATCAGGCCCTGTCACTAGTAGGAGTAATGTAGTAAGCATATATATTTAAATTTATAATTAGGAAATAATTATCGCGAGATTGGCAAACCTCTGGATCATTCATCTTAGCAACCATGATTTGCTGCATATGACGGCAAACGTAGAATGCACATAGGTGATCTTGTTTTTGCTGATGCCACTGCAAAAATAGAATTACATATATAAGTATAGTTGGTTCGAGACATATTATTACGAAGTGTGATATATGATTATTGTATTGTAGCGCGTACCAGAAATCGCACCTTGTGTTGCAGTTTGACGCTCGAATCCTTGTGTGTCCTTCCCTCGGCAACATAGGCGCTGAACGACCTACGTGATTCCAAAAATCTATCCTCGGCCATTTCAAACGAAGGAAAACTACAATAGAGTTATGTATGGAGGAAATGAGCATACATGTCGAGTATTCATTGTGGAAGGGTGAAGTCGTGGTTTTTGTTGAGTAGGGAATCAAGGTATATTATCTTGTTCCTCTTTGGTACAATGAGTAAAAGGATCCAGTGGAACCTACTCATGTATCTCGCTATAGTCATTAAATATAAGTTCGTGCTGCGTATAAAGTACAAATGAAATTTGTATAGCAAGTAGTGAAGCACTTACTTCTGGTTGTAGGGCACCAGTATATAGTCCTTGTCACCCTGAGCAAGCAATCCCATCTTTATGTATTTCAAACATAGGATGCGTCTTCGGTGATGCATTGCTCACTTGATTGTACACGCTTATAGTGTCCAACATCATAGAAGCGAGGCGTCGAGAGCATTGAGGTTGAATATGTCGAATAAGTCGTTGAAGCCCACGACGAAGTGGCCCAGCTCATGGATGAAACTCATTCGTGTATCTAACGATGATTCCATTATCACATCCCTTCTCTTTGGTGTTTCGCATGTACCAGACATGCAAAGATAACCTATTCCAGCGCAGGCTAATACTGTGTTAGGGGCCAACAGACTTCTGAGGGAGTATGTCACAGGCTTAGGAGACGCCTTAATATTTTTTATTTCGATTTGGCCTTAACGACTTGCCCGCTACACATCTTCCTGTGAGACGACTCGGGAACCGATACAGTGATATGCTTTTCTTGTTCCTTCGACGTCTTCTCCACGGGAACCGATGAGGCGACCTTCTGCAGCGAAGGATGAGGTGGAGTCATCGAGAGTCCTGTTGGAGAGGCATGATCGTGTCGACATCGCGGCACTGTAGGGTCCAGGGTGATGTCCTTCTTGGGCCACTGGATAAAAGTGTACATGACACCTCTTAGTGTTCTGACGTCTTCGTTCGGGCGAATCTCCAGCGGGATGGCCATGAAATGGTCATGTACCATGTCCACCTGGACCCTAGCGTAACCCTGCGCCAGCTGGGCAACGTGTGACGTTGTCCCTTCCTGGCATGGATACGCCATCCCCCACTTAGCCTCAATAGAAATGGACCCAACCAGCCTCACTTGGAGCTTGCAGGGCGTCAGCTCCTACAAAACGATACACAATTAGCTAAGGCATCCTATAAGTCTATCTTTGGAGTATTCTAGAGATGTACATTACCTTGACATCGTCGATAGGTAATTGGACGTCGCCATGTTCAGAATTTTGCGTGGATGCGATGCTATTCCGATGTTGAGGAGGACTGGCTCCCAAAATAACAGGGACGGCTTGTGATTGGTTGAGGAGTTGATTCATTTGATCCTGCAATCTTGTTACCTGTCCTTGAAATTTTGCAGTAAGCTTCTCTACCAGCTGTTCCTCGCGCTCAGCCTTGGATCTCTTCCTACTCCTATACGTCTCAGAGTCGTTTGGGAATCCCTCCCTCCAAGGTACGTAAACCCCAAGGTCTCACGTGCGACCCGGATGCTCCTTATTTCCTAGGGCCGTAGATAGTATATCCTTCTCCCTGACTAAAATTTCAGAATTCAAAGTTTAAATAAAATGGATTGCAAGTTGATATCCACTAGGTATTTTCGAAGATAATTTCCCTTGAAAACATATTTTATATAGAAAAAATAGAAGTTACCCAACCAATGAACTAAAAACATAATATCCCGCATAAAGAATAATATGCTCAATACAATAATCATGTATACAAAAGAAATCAGCATAAAGCTAAGATTTAAAAGATTAATGATTGCACTCAGACGGCTAGATGTACAAGACAAAATCTTGGCCATCACAGCACACATGTCAATATCTCTTCATTAATTGAATATGACAACTCTAAAATAGACCTTGAGCTTAAATTAACAGAATGTTTTTGCAAATGTACAGAGATAAATCACAAATATTTTGGTACAAAGCCTCTCAGACAAACTGAATATAACAGAGCAAATGTATCATAGAAGATTAACAAGATCACAGGATAAAAGATCAAATTTCATCCAGTCCGAACAGGACTACAGTGAGCAGCAAAGATGCTAGATCAAATTGACATTAGAAAGCGATTAAATTTGGTTCAAGTCTGTTTTCAATTATCACTTGAATTTCAAATTTAAACAATCATCATCGAGCTATCCAACAGAACCCACTAAAATCTCTTTGCAATATATCTCCCAGTGCTAGTCACAAAAATAAACTCAATCACAGATCAAAGCCATTCACCACGTCTTCGACCGGAAAGGGAAACGCAAACCCAAACCCAAATGATTTGAGTGAATTTATAATTGCTCTCAAAAGTAGAGTTGCAGAAGAATTTAATCCCTGCCTCCTCAAAACTTAGTCTATACTCTTCATTAAATGATCATGACAAAAGTTTCAATTCTTGAGCTCTAAACAAACTTTACTAAACTGTCAATATAACCCAACTGATATAGACCACAAAAAGAACTTCCAGTTTAAACTTATACTTTTTGTCAGCAACAGATCACCAAAGAAACTAAAAAAACACCAATGTTGTTTACAAAAGACCATAAAAGTGATCACAGAATTCATTACTTCAATCTATAAGCCAACAGATTACTAATGAACTCACAGAAAACATAGATTTCTGCTTTAAGCCACTCGGTTAACAAAAGAACCAGCAACACAACTATTCAGAATGATCAGATTGACTATTACAGAAAGAACAGAATAAACAAATACAATATGATAGTAGCAAGCAAACCTTTAGAGATCAAAAACTGAAATAGAGATCCTATCAATTTTAGTATTAGACTAATATCATCACTGAGCAGTTTAACCGAGCCCACAAAACCCACTTTGCTATATCTTGCTATATCTCTTAGTGCATGAATCAAATCAATACATAATTTGAAGCCAATTCAGCACACACACACACACACACACACACACACACACATATATATATATAACCAAAGTGAACCAAAATGGATTGCAAGTGTTTCGCTGTAACTTGCCAGGGTATGGAGACTATGGATCCAAGCCACTTAATTACAAAGGAGCGGAGACGTACCTTGGGAGGTGGCTTCGAATGGCGGTGGGGGAGGAAGGGGGTGGAGGAGGCCGAGCGGCGTGGCTCCGGCGTAGAGGAAAAGGCCAAGTGTTGCGGCTCAGGGTAGGAGGCGTCGGGAGGGGGTTTCGGGCTGCACCGGCGCGACTTGGAAGCGGCCGTCGGGGAGGAGGCTTCGGGCAACGGCAACATTGTCGATATCGAGGGCGCTCGGGTGTGGAGGCGAACGAGCGAGAGCAAGGGGCTAAGGGCGCTGGGGAGGTGAATAGGCGAGAGTAAGGGCGAGTGACGAGTAAGGGCGCAAACCCTAACGGTTCCCTACTAATAAAGGGATATCATAGACGGTTCCATAATAGAACCGTCTGTGATATGCTACTATGTGATAGTTCATTCTATAGCTACTATGTTTTTCGGCTAGCACGGGGCCAATTTTTTTTAAAAAAATTAGAGATATGTGCAACAAGTATTCTATAGCATACTAGTTTATAACAATAGAAATCCATAATTTGGCATGAGAGCACATGAACCTTTATAAGCCATACAAGAGCAGGGAGACATTAAGTCCATCATTTTTGACATATTTGGATATGAGACAAATAGGTCGTACAAGTGCATAATATTACCATTCCGCATTACAATGAAGTCCACATTGACAGCAAAATCAGAGATGACAAATCCATAACACATTAACACAGGACAACTCCACATTGACATCAAAATAAGATATTACAAGTCCATAACACATGGCAAGTCCACATTGAGAGCGAAATAATAACCAAGAGTAGAAAACACAAATCATGCCTCATGTTATGGAATAAATTACAATGAAATAAATTCTTAATTAAAATATATCCATTCATGATAATCGACGCGTATATAGCTAGCTTCCTCTCTAGGTTCTTCCTCGAGCCTGATGTCATCTCCGAAAGGAGGCAACTCTTCAAATTGATTGTACTCTTCTTCATCCATGACATTCTCAACTCCGACAATCCTTCTTTTTCCTTGAAGAACTACGTGGCGGTTCTTATTTGCCGGGTCCGTTACATAAAAAATTTGAACAACTTGCTTAGCGAATATGAATGGTTCGCCCTTGTATCCGACACGTTTGAGGTCCATAGTAGTAACGCCATACTTGTCGACCTTCACACCCCGCGGAAGTTTAACCCAATGGCATCAAAACATGGGGGATCTTGAAAAGTACGTAGTCGAGCTCTCAAATCTCCTCTATGAATCCATAGTAGGAGTTCAACCCACGTGGCCCGGCGGTATTGAACTGCTCATGAAACGCATCTATGCGGATACCGCTATTCTAGACTGCGCTCTTCCTATCCTGAGCTGTCATATAAAATATGTACCCATTTATGTCGTATCCTTGCCATGTCATAATTTTAAATTTTGGCTATTTTGTCAACCATAGCAGCGTATCATCACTTGATGATCTCCCAGTGAATCGCACATTTAACTATTCGTTGAATCGACAGTTGTGCTCTCTCGTGATCCAAACATCCGACCGGTCTGGATTCTATTGGCGTACTATGCCTTTGTGCTCGTCGATGTATGGGGACACTTGGGTCATGTGTTGTAAGACCGTGAAATAGGCTTGAGTGTATGTATCTAGATCGGGAGTGATTGCTTTCCTTCCGATGGTCCCGATACCCTCTAGTCTCTCTCATGACGAGATAGAGGTACACCTATCAGTTCCACCTAAGCCATGTAGTCGACGCAAAACTCAGTGACCTCTTCAGTTGCATAACCTTCGATGATGCTGCTCTCCGGTCGAGATCAATTCCGTACGTAGGACTTGAGAATTCCCATGTATCTCTCGAACGGGTACATATGACGTAGGAACACATTGCCGCATATATTTATCTCTTTTACAAGGTGAACAATGAGATGGACCATGATATCGAAAAATGACGGAGGAAAATACATCTCAAGATTACATAGTGTCGTCACCACCTCGGCGTGCAGAGCATCTAGTCCTCCGGAATCGATGACCTTCTGTGCAATTGAGTTAAAGAAATAACACAGCCTCAAGATTGCCACTCGGACCTTATTTGGCAAGATATTCCTAATTGCAACAGGAAGCATTTGTGTCATCAGCACATGACAATCATGAGACTTCATACCAATTAATTTTAAATCTTCCATAGAAACAAGTTTCTTAATGCTGGCAGAGTAACCGGACGGAACTTTCACACCATGCAAGCTTTGGCACAGTTCAGTTCTCTCGGCCTTGGACAGAGTGTAGCAAGCTGGGGGAAGGTACGTTCGGCCTTTATCGGTCTCTTTCGATGCTAGCTCGGTCGTTATGTTCATATCAACTAAGTCACATCGTGCGTTGACACCATCTTTTATTTTGCCACTAATGTTCGGTAAGAGACCAATCAAGCTATTACATACATTCTTCTCTACGTACATGACGTCGATGCAGTGATGAACTTCTAAGTGCTCCCAATAAGGCAAGTCCTAAAAAATTGACCGCTTTTTCCAGATGTTCTTCTGACGGGTTCTCAAGTTACGTCTATTTCCAAGCACAACATCGATATCCTTAACCATATCATAGATATCTTTCCCTCTAAAAGCCCTTAGAGCTGAACTGTCCTCGTTATTTCTGTCGAATTGTTTTTCATCTTGCGGTATGGGTGAATCCTGGGAAGGAACCTACGGTGACGCATGTACACAGTTTTACGTGAGTTGTTCAGCCATACACTCTCGGTACCATCTAAGCAGTGCGGACAGGCTTTGGCTCCTTTTGTACTGAACCCTGACAGGTTACCAAGGGCAGAAAAATCATTGATGGTGTAGAACAACATAGCGCGTAAAGTGAAGTTCTCTCGTTTGTACGCATCCCATACTTGTACCCCTTTGTTCCACAGTGTCACAAGATCTTCTAGCAATGGTGCTAGGTACACATCAATATCATTCCCAGGTTACTTCAGCCCTTGGATAAGTAGTGACATCAAAATATACTTCCGCTTCATACACAACCAAGGAGGAAGGTTGTACACACATAGATTCACGGGCTAGGTGCTATGTCGGTTGCTTATGTTACCGAAAGGATTCATTCCATCTGTACTCAACCCTAACCTTATGTTCCTCGGTTCCACACCGAACTCTTTGAAGCTTCGATCGAAGTTTCTCCACTGGGCAAAATCAGCAGGGTGCCTTAGCTTTTCATCTTTCTTACGCTCCTCCGAGTGCCAACGCATCAATCTTGTCTCCTTTCGGTTCGCAAATAAACGATTCAAACGTGGGATTACAGATATATACCACAACACCTTAGCAGGAGGTCATTGCTTCACCTTAGTAGGATTTTTACGCTTGTATAGAGATACTTTGCACACGGGACATACATGCTTGTTTGCATACTCTTTATGGTAGATGATACAATTGTTCGGACATGCATGTATTCTTTTTTACTTCCATTCCCAATAGACAAAGAACCTTCTTGGCTTGATAGGTGGTACTAGGTAACACGTTTCCCTCGTGAAGGATGTCCGCTAGGAGACCTAACAATGCCATGAAACTCTTGTCGGACTAACCATTGCTTGCCTTCAATTTCAACAGTTCAAGTACGGATGACAACCTTGTGTATTCCGGCTTATAGCTAGGGAACAAAGGTTTCTCCGAGTCCTCTATTAAGCCCTCGAATTTACCAAGCTCTCTCTCACTGTAGTTCCCTTCTGCATCACGTAGCATTTGATCCAGATTATCATCGTCCGACCTATCCCCATCAAAAGCACAGTCCACATCTAGTATATCGTTAACTTCCTTGGTGATGTCGTTATTATTAACTTTCTGTATAATCTGTTCTTCACTATGACTGGTCCAACATCTATACCCCCTTTTGAAACCCCTTCGAATCAAGTGCGCTTCGATCTACGCTGGGTTATTAAACATCTTCATATTACCATCAGCTCTTCTAAAAGCAGACATGTCATTAATGTACTCTTCACTCACACGATTCTCACCGTACATCCAGTTTCGGTCTATTTACGCTACGCACGTAACAAATTAGTGTTAAATTAGATTAATAAACCGCAAGTACTCTTCCTATTGACTAAATATACTAAAATTGATTAGCGATTAACCTAGAGCAAATATAAATGGTTACAGATTGTTATCTTCGGAGCTTACGACGAAAATCCCAAATATCCCGCGAGATCTTCCTCCCTTTCTTCCTCCTATCCTTCTCCTCTCCTTAGCTTCCTCCTTTCCTTCTCCTCCCTGCCTCCTTCCTTCCCTTCTCCTCTCTAAGGTGGTGCAATTGGGAGGAGGCAGCAAGGGTGGCGGCTTAAACGGGAAGGGGGTGGAGGCGCCAGGGGCTGGGGTGTTTGTCGGGACGGCTAGGTATATAATGGTTGTATATCACAGACGATTCTTATTAAGAACCGTCTGTGACGTTTGCACTATCACATATGGTTATTTTTTAGAACCGTCTGTGATAATTTACAGACGTTTTTTTAACAATAACCGTCTGTGACATATGCGATTATCACAGACGGCTATTCTTAAGAACCGTTTGTGAACCGTCTGCGATAAGTACAACACAGACCGTTTCAAAGGAACCGTCTGTGATGAGACATCCAATATAACCTCTTTTGTGGTAGTGAATGCACATTGTGTTCTGGTAAAATTGCAGTGGTACCATGACCTGTTTGCGTATTAGAATCTTTCTTTAGACTTGGCTAACTCCTTGTCTTATGCCAAATCTCCTTCTGTTTTCACGTCCAAGTCTTTCTAGTAGTATATAATCTGCTTACGCACAAGAATACCAAGCCAGTAACGTCAATGGATCATTATTTCTGTCAAGAACAGCGTGTTGACATTTCTGAGAAAAGAAGGACACGGCTTTATCAATTTACTAGTTGTGAATTCTCTCAACTATTGTTTTCACCCTTGACCATAAATATTTTGGGTCTTCCTGATGAAGAATGCCAATGTTTCAGTTGTTGTACATTATACCACCAATGATATTGTCAATGACAAGAAAGAATCTTTGCCTGAAATCGAATGGCTATGCAAGCCCAGTCCCTTTCTCTAAATTAAATGAAACACCTAAATTTCTGCAACCTCCAATCCTGCCCGCTTGCTTTGTTAGAAACTAAAATTTTCAACAAACAGTGCCGGTCACTGTCTCAATTTATACGGCATTATCAGGACATGTGTAAGAGATATCGATGGTTTTGGTGTTCCTCCGAGAACGCTAGCCTACCAAATCCCAATTAAGTGTTCAAAGGATCAAGGAAACATGCCTTCTCGTGCCATCTACTCGGCATGTCTCCAAATGTTCGCTCTCTGTACCTACACCCGCCAAGTCTGGACTTTGATCCAAGGTTGGAATAATATACCCTTTAAGGTACCACCAGCACATGAGCTCACGGTGAAGTCGTGATGGTACAATACTTGAAAGGGTCTCCATAAGAAATTCCGCAAAGCCTTCGACTCACTTGCAATTCTGGTGCATTGGCTCGTTTGGAAGGAGAGAAACGTGATGATTTTTCGTGCAGAGCATAGGACGCCGGCCGAGTTGTTATGGGTGATCAGAGAGGAATTGTGGGCATGAAGAGCTGCGGGTTTCTTCAATGAACAATCGACTAATGACTGATCTAATGTCTGAACTGGTGTGTTGAGTGGCGAGTTTAGCACTATTGTTTGATTTAGATGTGTTGCACGGTAAGTTTCGTATTATTGTTTATTTTCTTATTGGTTTTGTACTCTGTCGATGATCTGTAATACTTTGTTTTCTCATGCTTCTTAATAAACTTCGGCCGGCCTGATCAAGGATGCACGTACCATATCCAAAAATTCAGGATTGTAGAATCAGAGAAGTGACAGTAAAAGAATCAGAAAGGTATAGTATCACTATCTGTTAAATTTTCACTTTTCCGGGCTTCTTGACGGCACAATTTCATTGCAAAAGAAAGAAAGAAGAAACAAAATTAATCTACCTGCTGCCTCATGACCCCATATATCATGTAATCATAACCAAACACTGTACGGTACTCTGCATATCACGCCAAGCTGTACCCAACTCTTCTGTACTTTCTTTGACTAGTACTGCCAGCCATGTCTTTGCGGCTCAGCCGAAAAGTGTCCGGAGAACGGTGTCTCCGAGCCCGGGAACGGCGGACAGGAAGTGTCCAGTGCCGGGGAGCTCGTGGTAGTTGACCCATCTGAGCTTCCTGGCGACGTGCCGCTGCAGCACGACCGGCACGAGCCCGTCCTCGTCGCCCTGCCAGAGGTGCACCGGACACGGCGGCTCCGGCAGGCCCATCGGGTCGAACTCCCACTTGCCGAACATCACCGTCATGTCCCGGTAGTACGACTCGTGGATCCCTTGCTGCGTCGCCATCTCCCTCTTCTGCACACACACATCGCAAGAATCGGAATGTTAGGTACGTGTTGCAGAATCATTAACAATGGCGTACATGTATACTACTCGTAATTCAAGAATGGATGAGTGTAGTGTAGCTGAGCTGACCTTCTGGAGCGTGCCGTCGGCGGTGAGGGTGCGGCGGATCTCGGCGTCGCGCTTGTTGGGAAGGTAGGTGGTGTTGTCGGCGACGGTGGAGGTGGGCAGCCAGCTCTGCTCCATCCACCAGTGGAGGATGCCAGGGGCGTGGTGCGACACGCGCAGAGCCCACTGGTCGCCGTTCTCCTGCCTGCCGTACTCCTGCGCCGCCAGCTCCGCCGGGAATCCGGGCCACCAGTAGTTCACCACCGGCGCCAGCATCGCGGCTCCGGCGATCCTGCACGTACCATGCGTTCAACGTCAATCATTAGCTACGTACTCGTCCGGCACAAACTAATTACTACATGTAAGTGTCACGCACTTACCTTTCGGGAATGTGCTTGAGCGCGCCCCAGACGGCGTGGCAGCCGAGGGAGAAGCCGACGACGTAGAACTTGTCGCCGAGCCCCAGCGCGTCGGCGAGCTCCTCGATGTCCAACGCCGCGCTCTTCACGGAGCGGTTCGGGTTCGGGTCGCTCTCGCCGTAGCCGGCGCGGTCGAAGCCGACCATGTACACGCCGAGCTCTTCAACCACTTCCTGAGATGTACAGAGGGTATATATAAACATCTTGATAATTTAGCATCCCGTGAGGTAAATCAACGTTAATGATCTGGAACAAAATTAAGGAGAATTGTTCGTTGGTCTGACTTGCTATTCTTGTTCATGACGTTGTGATAGCACGATCGACGATAACATTTAGTGCAAGTGGAAGAGTTCAGCAAATGTTATGATCAAACAGACATTCGTTCTTGACCGTTGACGAAATAAACGGCGTGGATGCTACCTAATACCTATATACATGCTGTTGACAGCCTTCTGACCAAACCACCCTTCGATGAACTACTTTTTGGCTTTGGCTAGAAAACTTATGGCTGTTTTTTTTAGTTCAAAACAGTCACACTATGAGTCGTTTGATATACGTTGAGATGTGTGTTGACTTTCTTTTTTAAGCATGTTTCTAAGATGAATAATATCTAATCTCATCCTACGGTTCATAATGTGACCGTTTTAAACTTAAAAAACAGTCGCAAGTTTTCTAGACAGTTCCCTATTTTTTCCCCTAAAATTTATCGATGATCTAAACTTCATCAAGCTTCAAGAGCTGGATGGTCCAGACTCTAGACGAAAAAAAATTAGCATATGTTATTTTCTTGTAAGAAGATTTCAAACTATCAATATCTCCAATCATAGCAGCACAGCTGGACAGCTGCTATTTTTTTAGCGATTAATTGACAGCTATTCATTTGGTTTCGAGTTTTTTCCCCAGGTACGCACGAGAAATTTGGTTTCGAGTTTAGACATGGCCTCCTTACGATTTCAACGCTCAAAATCCCTTTAAACAATGACCCTTTCAAAGAATACGATTCAGATGCCTAATTTCCCCGAACTCTAAAATGCAGGGAGAGAAAAATCTCTCATCAACGCCGAGCCATTCGAAAACTAGACAATCTGCCGCGCCATTCCACGTTCTCTCTCGCGAACGAAAAGCCAAACGGAGGAGAGGCAAACGACTCAAGAAAATCTCAAGAAGAGAAGAGACAACGAGAGTACTGCGTACTAACCGGCGAGGCGCGGAGGCTGTCGAGGCGCGACCCGGTGAACCCGTGAGAGAAGACGACCCTGAACCGCGCGCTCTCCTTGGGCACCCCGGACTCCTCGTACGCCAGGTGCCGCCCGTCCCTCAGCCGGACCCGCCGTGCGGTCACCGGCGGCCCGCCGGGCGACCCGCACACCCTAGGCGCCGGCGGCTGCACCGCCCGGCAGAGCCACTCGCCGAGCTGCCCCACGAGCGGGCCCTCTTTCCCGGCTCCCCTCTTGCCGCCGCAGCTCAGCGACGCCGGCGTCGATGCCCACAGCAACTGATCCATGAGATGATGATGAATCTGCCGCCGACCGTGTTGGCTTCGGCTGGGTGTTCTTGGCTTGGCGTCGTGTTGGTTTGCGCGGAGCGGTAGGTGGCGAGCAAGGATCGCGCGAGAGTGTTATATATTGCACGCATACGTGTGGACGTGGTCGTGCTCTTCAATCCTGCTCGTTCCCTGCCAGCTTTGGTGTAATTTTCCTTGTAGTTTCCTTTGTTTTTTCGCTCGGGAAACGTGGCTTTGCGGGCTATTTTGGCGTCGCGCCGGTGGCTCACTCGGAAATAAAACAACGCCGAGTTGGAGAGAATCTTAGTTATACACACTATGCTAGTGCTACAGAACTAGGAGTACTACATGATTCTGCTAGTGGAATTTTTTTACGTGTTAATATGGATCTATACATAATCGACTTTGGCTTCTTTCCATTGCATTTTCCGCGCGTTGCAGGCTTGCAGGCAGCAGCTGCGGCATGAGTCTGTCTGTATTCGAATGGAACCCGCGCGTCCAGGAGAGATTGGTATGTTAACAGTGGCGGACCTAGGATCAAAATTTAGAGGATGATAATGTGACTTTATCACTTATTTGTGGTTTATCGAATGCCGAGTTGTCGGTCAGCGGTAGTCTGTCTGACACGGTTGAACTGTGGGTGCTAAGAGATACACCATGAGCCGATCATCGATAGAGGGGTGCCAGCCCTAGCTACCCCTAGGATCGCCCCTGTGTTTTAACGATCACAAAGACCAAATGCATCATGGACAAGTTAGGGGGACCCTCCGTCGACGTCGACTACATACGCGTGCACTTGGTAGCCATTGAGTGCACTCGCGCACCGCCCACTTTTCTTCTCCACCTCCGGCCGGTGTCCTTCATTTGTTTTGAGCTTTTTTTTCCGCGTGTTGCTATAGTGCAGAACAGTGCCTATCCTGCGGTGATTTTCGACACGATTAGTTTTTGCCTTTCTCACTCACACATTTTTCAGAGTTTTTGGCTCATATGACACCATTCACCATGCTAATAGTAATTTTGGTCATCTCCCTACGTCAATATCAAAAATGGCACCCTCTATCGTGCCCCAAAGGGCTGGACTCCTCACGATGCGTCACGTGTGAAATCCGGGCCCCTAGGGCATGGACCATACCGAGTCCGCCCCTAGGGGCACAGTAGAGGGCACTGCCGTGCCCTAGAGCCACGGAAGGTCGGAGTCCGTGCCTCCCTAGCACGGAAGTGGCGAGTGCTACCGTGAGAGGAAGTGAAAATAGAATTAAAAAAATTATTTCTAACACTATTTAAAACTTTTAAAAATATTTTTTCCTTTGGATTTTTTTCGTTGTTTTTTTACCTCGCACTTGTGGTTTCAAATGTATTATCACATGTACCAGAAAAAATTCACAATTTTTTCACAAGAAATCACGGCGTAGCACAGCACACGCAGCTTCAAACACATGTGTCAACCGTTGCCATCGCCACCCTTCGCAGCCCTCGGTGGCTTGGTGAGTCACATGCACCATCAGCCCTGTGTTGTTGCTCTCTCGTGTCGCTGCCTCCGATGATGGTGTAGTACTGCCTGCCGCCGCGTCGTCAAATAGTATTTCACATGCACCGTCTATCGACCCACCAAGCCACCGAGGGCTGCGAAGGATGGCGGTGGCAACGGTTGACACCCGTGTTTGAAGCTGCGTGTGCTATACTGTGTTGCACAATGATTTCATGTGAAAAATTTGTGAAATTTTTTCTGGTACATGTGATAATATATTTGAAGCTACGAGTGCGAGGTAAAAAGCAAGAATAAAAAAATCCAAAGAAAATATAATTTTTAAAGTTTTAAATAGTATCAAATAGCGTCAGAAATAGTTTTTTTATCCTATTTTCGCGGAGCCTGACCCTCGGCGCCATCACGGGCGGCTTGAGCACTGCGCGGTACAGCCAGCTCACCACCGACGACCCGTCCCCCCGGTCGTACCCGCACGCGCGCGGCATTGCGTATGTGTTCCGCGCGTTTGGCACGTCCGCGCGGCGCACGTCTCGGACTCTCGGCGTTGCACGTCTGCGCGCGCGGCCGCTGGTACGTGCACCCATGAGTTTTTGGGGTGTTTTGTTGCGAGCGTGGATCAGTGGAGACTATCTGTTGTGGACGCTGGGGTTGGGTTGCCAGCCAAACGGTCTTGATTGGACCAGACCGTTTCTCTTGATTGGACCGGACCGTTTCTAGTGATTAATGGAAGGTGTCGATGGTTTTTGACTACTAATTAGGTTGGCAGACAGGCAGATAGGTGAGGGGTTGGAAAATGGACTCGGCTGTACTTAGATAATGTACAATGGGATTACATCAGTTGTTTATAGTCTCTGTCACGTAGGATTTAAGTTGATGTAGGTGAAAGAGAATAAGGAGAGAGAAATATGCTACCTACAATCCTGTAGCCGACTGTAGCACAAGAACTAAAAAAAACATTAAAAGATTATGTGTTGTCTACAATCCTGTAGCCAATTGTATCACCACAACCCATTGTATGAGCTGTCTTTAGTGTGTCTACAGGTGACATGGAGAGTTGCTATAGATAGCAGCTGTCTATACCATTGTACATGCCCTTAGCTGTATTCATTCGTTCTTCCGTTTCATCTTACATGTGTCTTTATTCTACACTTCTATAGTAGTATTAGAGTTTGTGTGAGGAAATAATGGTTCAGGTACAGGGTCGCGTTCTGCATTCACATACATCTGCAAATACAAACATCTGTCTAGTACAATATATGGGAGCGACTAGCGGCTAGACGTATGATGAGAGCGTTCCCTAGCCGTCAGATCTCATTTAGATAGACCACTATAAAAATTCTCGATTTGGCGTAACAAAAATTCGTGAACTGCACAATCAGTTCCATAGTTGCAACAAAGTTCCCACTCCGATGTAACAAATACAAACACAAACTAAACATTGTGCAACAAATGAGAACAACCGTGACAACAAATACAAGAATCTATTGTAACAAAACTGAAACATTGTTGCAACAAAAATGAAAAACCACTAAATCAGCCCCAACATTTTTAAAGAGAGTGTTGCAACATTCGAAAATAATCACTGCAACAACTCAACTTACTGGTGCCAATATTTTAGATATGCCTGGAGTACGAGGACACAGCCACCTTGTCACCGGCCGGATCTAGTGGCCCCGGCACCACATCCTTGTCGCCCTCGATCCTGATCAGGCCAATATTGTGTTTGCCGTCGGGGAAGGGGGGTCGCCGTTGCTGGGGATGACAAGTTCTACCAGTGCTAGATCAAATATTTCGTAGTAGTGTGGGCGTGGAACCCAAGAGAGGGAGGGAGGCATGGATTCGGTGGTGGGCTCTGAGGGGTGAAGTATGGCCATCGATGAGCCACCAGATCGAATGGGAGCATTAGAAGCGGTCGAGGTAGATGGAGAGAAAGAGGTAGTAGAGAAGGGGAATGAGATAAGATTAGGAGTGGGTGGCAGGGAGCGAATGTGATACGAGTGTGTCCGATCTTCATGACTTAGAATCTTTAGTACATGTAGCACGATAACTCAAGAACATCAATGCAATCTGAAATTAGGGTAATCTTACGTCAAGCACAAAACCTCCTCAATGACAATCACACCACAACTCTCACGATGATCCAATCCACACAATCAGCACGTAGGCAATTGCACGGAGAGGTTAACCACGACCGATCAATCCAAGCAAACTCAAAGAATCCGCAAGAACAATAGAAGCAAGAACACTTGGTTCTGAAAACAAGCAACTAAACAATAGATTGGATCTATCCAAAATCATCAAATTTTGTGGTCCCTTTACATGGTGCGGCCATGGGGCTTAAATAGCCTCCCATGCAAGCACAATGGTTCGGATAAATAGTACCACACATGAATAGTACATGTGAACAGTGTCCAAAACTAGCTCAAACTCCTAAACACACACAACTCAAACCCTCCTAAACGCAAACGACGTGACCTCTAGTGTTCTGAAAGAAAACAAAAGATACATGACTGAAATTATAAGTATAATTCGGCCTAAATACTTGACATGCAAGTCCACACAATTTCCTAACACATAAGGCCCAATTCGGATTGAAATCCACTTCAAATTCGGAATTGAATTTGGGCTGAAATTGGGAGAGTACTCCAATTTGAATTTTGAGTTTGTGTTGTAGTCCAATGACCCTCCATCACGCCTAGGCCTGGCCAAACACCTCCTTGGGCCATGTGCCACCCCTTCTTGGGCCCATGTGCCTCCTTGATCCTCCCTTGGCTTGGCCCATGCGGCTACCCACCTTAGATTGGCTTGGCCGCATGCTCCTTGGTTCGTGGGCCTGGATCCCTTAGTTCCTTGCAGTTGGTACTCCACCCTTGGGTCACCTCCTTGCCTTGGCTTGATTCTTTTCTTCTTTGGCCGGCTGAGCTTCATCGTCTTCTTTTCTTGGCTGAAGCTAAGACAAGTGTATGCATGTCTTCCTCACTTGTGGTGCCTTCCTCCCTCACCTCCCGCTGGACACCGTAAGTCGATGGGATGTCCTCATCATCTCCCCTCCCTTCAAAAAAGTCGTCCTCGGCTTTGGTTCATTGCAAACCTTGACCTTGGTCTTCTCTTGAACTTATAGCTTACACGACTTGGATAGAGAAATTTGACGTGTCCCCTCTTGTTGTGCAACCTGCACATCGTCACAAAGAATATTAGAAATAGATGACAAAGTGTTGGTTTCCTCACACCTAGCATCTACGTCTCTCAAATCATGCAAGTTAGCTAGTAGAATAGATTTACCCATGGTGTGGTGGTTCTTTTTCTTACTACTAGCATCAAGTACATCTTTAGGAGACATGAGAAATAAAGTATAATTCTTTCCCCTAAGTGTGCATGTGTACTGATTTGTCTTACCATCATGTATAGAACCACGATCATATTGCAATGGTCTCTCTAAAAGTATATGACAAGCCTTCATTGGTACCACATCACAAATAACCTCATCTTTGTAATTCCCAATAGAAAATGGCACCCGAACAGTATGTGCTGCTTTTAGAATTCCACATTCATTTAACCATTCAATTTGATAAGCTTTAGGTTTCTTGAATGTACATAATCCTAAGCTCTTAATCATGTCAAGACTAGCAAGGTTTTGACTACTACCACCATCAATAATTAATGTACATACCTCACTCTTGACTTTATCTTGTGTATGGAAGATGTTGTTTCTTTGACTTGTGTCAATGCACTTATCACCTTCCTTGTGTACATTTCTAACTAAAAGTGGTTCGCCATGTTCAAAATCACAATATGTAGGCTCACTTGGTTCTTGATCAGATTGGTCATCTTATTCTTTCTCGCTTTTAGAATGGTACTCTCCTGCTTCATCAACTATCATGGTGTGTTTGTTTGGACACTCGCTCATCTTATGCCCTTTACCATAACACTTGAAACAAGTAATAGTGCTAGTTCTCCCTGTAGAAGCCATAGAAGTGTTAGTAGAAACATCAGATTTTACCTCAACTTTTGGTGTTACCTTTGATGTCGTAGGAGTGGTGGTTGACTTGGTAGGGATGAATGTTGACTTAGGAGCAACACTTGATGTACCCCGTTGATTGGAACGCCATGTGGTGTTCGTTGAACGAACAAGCTTACCATCTTCCTCCAATTGGCGTTTAGCTTTAGTAGCTTGATGCACAAGCTCAACAATTGTGTTGTATGACTGAAATTCGATGATGCGTTGAATTGGACGGTACAATCCCTTAAGATACCTTGCCATTGTAGCTTCTTCGGGTTCATATAATCTAGCACAAATCATGGATTTCTCCATATACTTGTAATAATCCTCAACGGTTCTATCTCCTTGAGTTAAGCGCTGAATTTTGTTGAATTACTCCCTCTTGTAATGCTCAGGGACAAAACGCACCTTCATCTCGTTCCAACTAGCTATGTGATATAGTGCTCTCCTTTGCCTGTTTGTACGCAATTGATCCCACCATATTCATGCATAATCAGTGAATTCAAGAGAGGCTACCTCAACCTTTTGTAGCTCGGTGTAGTGGTAAACACAGAAGTAGCATTCCATCTTGATCTCCCAATCAAGATACTCATCCGGATCTGAACTCCCCACAAAAGATGGTATAGACAATTTGAATTTGTCTATTGCATCTCCCCGTTGGTCACCATGATGATGGTGTGCGAAAGGATGATTGTCATCATGCTCGTCATAGTAGTCATCGTCTTGGAGGTGAGCAACGTGGTGTGCACCTCCACCATAGCCTCCAAAACCACCTCGGTCTCCTCGACCACCGTGTGTAGTGTGTTGGGGAAGAAACAGTGGTCGCAGCCCATTGGGAACAAATTGGTTATTGGGGAGAACCAATCGCTCCTGTTCAGCACGTTCAGCTTTAAGTCGTCGCTGCAAAGTGTGTGGTATTTCTCCTCCACCACCATGCACGCCCGAAAGATCATCACCCACATGGTGATTGTCGGCGCCCAAGGCACTTTGATCAGCAAACATAGACCACGATGCACTAGCACCAGCATTACCCATGTTGTGGAAAAGTTGTGCCATCTGCGCTTGTAAGTTAGTGATGCCCAATTTGACGTCTCCCATGTCCGAGTTCAGCACTTCAACTCTATCATAGAGTGGGTCAATGCACTCATAGAATTCACGTCGAAGTGTATCCTGTAACCCATTGAAGTGAAAACGGTTCATCACTTCATTAGGATCTCCATGCTCCATATAGCCATCTGCTCCGCTATCTGCCATTGCGAGTGAAAACAAGCAAATAGGAAATAAACAATGATATGAATAATGTGGTGCTCACTCACAACTCACCCTCACCTTCCAAAGTTCATACTTATTCTCAAGTTGCACTTGCATGCCACGACGGTTCGTGTGCGGCATTGGAATGAGAGATATATAGAGTGATTATCAATGCTGAAATCAATGTGATGACACAAGTAATATGTGGAGCTTGGTAGGTTAATCAAAGGAAAACAATCTGAATTCTAGACTATTGTCAAGTTAAGTAATAATCCAAACTAGAATTCAATTGCCTAGTTGCTAAGTGTATAGCAACTCACACGCAAAGATATATGAAACTTGATGCAATCAAAGGAATAAGCTAGTTGAGAACAATCTGAAAATTGAACTAGCTTGTATTGCAACAAGTATAGAAAGACACTTAGCTAGTTGCAACAATGAACACGAGGGCATAAGATTGCATAAAATAAGTGTATGCTCACAATTGCACTAACAAGTAATGGGGTTTTTGCTCTAGTATGTATTTCGACCAACTTTTCTTTTCACCTTTTCTTCTCTTTTTCTTTCTCTTTTTTCTTTCTTTTTAACAATGGCCAAAACAATGATAGCAAGATGATAGCAAGTAATGAGCTAGCACTTCCCAACTTTTAAATAATCCTTTTTTATTTTGAAATACAGTAATATATCTCTTTTTTTATTTTACAGAAATAATCTTTTGTCGCTCCACCATTGAGCGACTTGTGCTAGTCGCCCAACGGTTGAGCGACAAGTGTACAAGTCGTCCAGCAGTTGAGCGACTTGTGCTGGGTTGATCGACTTGTGCTAGTCGGCTGCTCTGCCTCTGTTGAGCCGAAGGGACTTATTGCTCAACTGTTGAGCGACTTGTACACTTGTCGTTCAACCGTTGAGCGAATAGCACTTGTTGCTCAACCGTTGAGCGACTTGTACACTTGTCACTCAACCGTTGGGCAACTAGCATAAGTCGCTCAACGGTGGAGCGACAGAGGATCATTTCTATATAATAAAAATACGGATGTATATTACTTTATTTCGGAATAAAAAGGATTATTTAAAAAAATCGTCTTAAATAGGCGAAAAGGATGAAAAGGCTATCAAAGATGATAATTTCACAAACCAAGATATAAGTGATGTATTCAATTTCGGTTTTGGATGCAAAAATAGCAAGGATATAAGATGATATTCAGTTATGTTCAAAGATCACACATGCAATGCTCTTGTCAAGATGAAACCCTAATTGGATGCTTCGGTTGGTTCAAAACAGCAAGGGTTGCAGAACATGCGCTAGGATTTGCTAAGAACATCAAGCAAAGAGCAATATGCGCAAAGAACAGCAAGCAAGTGATTTGGCTAGAGTTTGCTCTCGGTGAATAGTACCCACATGGGTGAACAATACCCAAAACCCTAATTTCAACAAGGATTCACAAAACAAGATGATAGATTGAAATTCAAAGATTAAAGCTATGCAAATGAATTAGATCAGCAAGCTAGAACAAAAGAATCTAATGGACTAGAGCTTGACCTAACTCACTAAAATTTCAGATTGAAACAAAAGCCTAAAATAAAATATTTTTTGTATGGCTTTTTCGGTGTATAGGGTAGCAAAGAAAAGTAAATGCAACCTACTATTTAAGATAATGATTCTAAGGTGTCAACAGAGCTCTGATACCAAAATGATACGGGGGTGTCTGATCTTCACGACTTAGAATCTTTGGTACACGTAGCACGATAACTCAAGATCAGCAATGCAATCTAAAATTAGGGCAACCTTGCGTCAAGCACAAAACCTCCTCAATAGCAATCACACCACAACTCTCACGATGATCCAATCCACACAACTAGAATGTAGTCAATTGCACGGAGAGGTTAACCACGACCGATCAATCCAAGCAAACTCAAAGAATTCGCAAGAACAATAGAAGTAAGAACACTTGGTTCTGAAAACTAGCAACTAAACAATAGATTGGATCTATCCAAAATCATCAAATTTCATGGCCCCTTTACATGGTGCGGCCATGGGGCTTAAATAGCCTCCCATGCAAGCACAATGGTTTAGATGAACAGTACCACACATGAATAGTACATATGAATAGTGCCAAAAACTAACTCAAACTCCTAAACGCACACAACTCAAACTCTCCTAAACGCAAACGACATGAACTCTAGTGTTATGAAAGAAAACAAAAGATAAATGGCCAAAATTATAAGTATAATTCGGCCTAAATACATGGCATGCAAGCCCACACAATTCCCTAACACATAAGGCCCAATTCGGATTGAAATCCACTTCAAATTCGGAATTGACTTTGGGTTGAAATTGGGAGAGTGCTCCAATTCGGATTTTGAGTTTGTGTTGGAGTCCAATGACCCTCCATCATGCTTAGGCATGGCCAAACACCTCCTTGGGCCATGTGCCACCCCTCCTTGGGCCCATGCGGCTGCCCACCTTGGATTGGCTTAGTTGCATGCTCCTTAGGCAGTGGGCCTGGATCCCTTAGTTCCTTGCAGTTGGTACTCCACCCTTGGGCCATCTCCTTGCCTTGGCTTTCTTCTTTTCTTCTTTGGCCGGTTGAGCTTCCTCCTCTTCTTTTCTTGGCCGAAGCTAAGGCAAGTATATGCAAGTCTTCCTCACTTGTGGTTAGGGGTGAAAACAGATCAGATAGTTTTCAACTGATCCAGACGGAAACAGATTCGGATTATCTCGGATCGGATTTTTCTCGGATCAGAAACGAATATAGTTTTTTTTTCGAAACGAATACAAATATGGTAGCCCTAGTATCCATCGAATACGGATTATCCAGATAATACGAAGTCCGAATATCCGGAATACCAGCCCAACAGGCAACCTTCTAGACGTTCGTTCTCCCTCATACAAACTCCGATTCCGTCAATTCTTGTTTCTAAATTCAGTACCTTTATTTTGGTTCTAATTCGATAACTTTTGGATTTTATTTGGAATTTTTGTGTTTATTTGGCTCTTTTTCGCGCGTATAGATTTCGGTGTTTACAAAGAATTCTTGGACCCATCCACCGAAGTAGCTCAAACCTTCAACGAAGGAAAGTCGTAGAACTTTGATCATGTCATACCCATTTTATAAAAATTATATTGTTTTATATCAACATGCATTGCTAATTCTATAATAACTGCTTTCGAGAACAGTTAAAGTCCTTTTCGACGTTATGCTACCTTGAATAATTGCTATTGACATGTATCCTTGAACACCATAGGTTGGTTAATTTTAGTTGGACATATTTTATTTTCATCATGGGTATCGTATTATGCTTAGCCATGCCTAGGTCTGTTGCTACTAAGTAATATTAATTTGTCTGCTTCTTAGCTATCTTGTTATATGGATATGATTTCATTGATGTTGCAACTGTGTAAACTAACTACTGATAATAGGACTAGTTTAGAATACACAGAAGGCTCGTATTCAGTGATCTGGGGTCCCAACACAATGTTATGTGTGGTTGCTGAAAATATGAACAATTCATGAATGTTTGCATCAAATAAATTAGTTATATGTTTCTGTTAATTTCTGACATACAATTTAAGGGGTTTTTATATTCCAAAAAAATATTCATGACCGAATTCGTTTCGATTCGTATTCACTCCATACTCGTATTCGATATTATTCATATCTGTATTCGTATCCGAGATATTCATATTTGTATCCGTATCTAGAAAAAAATATGAAAAAAAATATGTCAGAGCCATTATTCGTCTGTATCCGATCCGTTTTCACCCCTTACTTGTGGTGCCTTCCACCCTCACCTTCCGCTAGACACCGTAAGTCGATGGGATGTTCTCATTAGAATGGCTAGTCGGTCAGTCAGTGGGCCGTCCGAGTGTCCAATTTTTTTTCTTCATATCGTACGTCCTCATCGTCTTAATTCCCATAATATATACTTCCTTTGTTCCCCAATATAAGTTCATATTCTTGAGAAGCGTTGTTCCACAATATAAGTCCATTGTGGAGATCAAATGTGTAGTTATTGCAATATTTTCATCATATACCCCTTCTTTAATGTTGGTAAAGTGGATGAGTAGTATGTCATTTAATAGGGGTATGCATTGTCTAATAACATTATTTTTTCTTAGATTTAGTGTCTTCTTGGTCTATGCGTACAGTGAGCTTTAGACTTAGAGCATCTACAATAGTCCACATCAGCTGTTACTATGGGGTTGCCACATCAGCATTTAGGTGATGTGGAGGACAGAAGGTGAGGTTGTTTCTAGATGAAGAAATTAGCAAATTGTTAATACCAAGACACAAGAAACAACCAAATACTCTATTGGAGACTTACTTGTTATCTAACACTACTACATAAAAGGTCTTCACAGACGGTTCAAAAACGTCATTACAGACGGTTTCTAGAGCCGTCTGAATTTATGGGTCGATGATATAATGAGGTCATCATAGGCAGTCTTGAAGGCTATGATATATATATATATATATATATATATATATATATATATATATATATATATGTGTGTATATATATATATATATGTGTGTGTGTTTATAGATATATATATATATATATATATATATATATATATATATATATATATATATATATATATATATGTATGTATATATGTATGTATGTATATGTATATATATATATATATATATATACATATATATATATATATATATATATGTATATATATCGTTTGTAGTCCTCAGCCACTTTCGGGGGGTCGTGAGGGAGGATGACACAGCTGCCACGAGCAACCTCATTGAGCCCCTGCAAATTCAAGAAGTAAGGCTGCAAGAGAGATCACGTGGATATACAATTACCTGGATATCGTCGATAGGTAATTGGACTTGACATCAAGGAATGGTTGGTCGCAGATACATGAAACCACTTCGATCGGATAGAAGTGGCTTCATGTATCGCAAGCAACCATTCCTTGATATCAAGTCAATTACTATCGACAATATCCGTGTAATTGTATGTCCACGCCACATACCATTACTATGGGGTTGCCACATCGGCATTTAGGTGATGTGGAGGGCGAAAGTGAGGTTGTTTCTAGATGAAGAAATTAGCAAATTGTTAATACCAAGACACAAGAAACAACCAAATACTCTATTGGAGACTTACTTGTTATCTAACACTACTACATAAAAGGTCTTCACAGACGGTTCAAAAACGTCATTCAGGCGGTTTCTAGAGCCGTCTGAATTTATCAAATGATGACTAAGGTCATCATAAAGCGGTCTTAGGAACTATGCATGATATATATATATATATATATATATATATATATATATATATATATATATATATACGTGTGTGTGTGTATATATATATATGTGTGTGTGTATGTGTGTGTTTATAGATATATATACATATATATATATATATATATATATATATATATATATATATATATATATATGTATGTATGTATGTATGTATGTATATATATGTATATATACATACATATATATATATATATACATATATATATACATACATATATATATATATATATCGTTTGTAGTCTCGGCCACTTTAGGGAGTGCGTGAGGGAGGATGACCTGTTGCCACGAGCAACCTCATTGAGCCACAAATTCAAGAAGTAAATTTGCAAGAGATCACGTGGATATACAATTACGGATATAAATCGATAGGTAATTGGACTTGACATCAAGGAATGGTTGATGGCAGATACATGAAGCCACTTCGATCGGATAGAAGTGGCTTCATGCAACCATTCCTTGATGTCAACCATTCGATGACAGGTAATGTCAATCAATACACCATACTTCATGAGCTCAATGAGATTGCCATCCCAACCATCTCGACCTCCTCAATGAAACACTACAAACACACACACACATCTACACATCATATATATATACACACACACACACACGCATATATATATGCGATCTTTTGGAGGTTTTATAGAGAAGAGATCGGGGAATGGAATGGTAGGGCGATATCGTATCTAGGACACAAATCTGAAAAGTTAATTGCGCTAAGCTCCATCCGAACCACATCGATCTCATGTAAGCTAACCAAGTAGAAAGAAGTGGCATAAAAACCCTCGTTACCCATCGAGCATTAATCAAACCCACCATTTTGCCCCCCCATTCATTTTTGTCAATCTTGAGTCCACATCGCCATGGATTGATCTCCAAAAGCGGCAAGGACCCTGATGAATTTCTTCATGAGCTTGGCAAGATCATACTTGGACTTGCCCTTGAGGCTTCTTCCGTGCAAGCTTTCAATCTTGTGGTTGCCCTTACCCTTCACTTAAAGGGGGTTGTCGGATGTGATATAGCTCTCCACACTCATAGCATGTCACGGGGCCACCTCTCTTCGCTTTTCGACATTGTTATATGCCCGTGACTTTCTTGGCTAAAAGAGCTAAATCAGCCTCGGGAAGACTCTCAAACTCTTCTTCTTGAATAGCGGATAAACACGCAAGAGAAAAAACGTAAGAAGACTCGGAAGAACCATCGAGTCCCCTTGAAAGGATCACCACCAAAGCCATGTTATCCTTCTTAGGATTACTGCCTCTCTTGATCTCATGAGTTTTAGCTTGCTATAAAGCAGCTCCAAAGTGAGATTAGAGAGATCGACGTTCTCCTCTATGGCGCTTGCCTTACAGCATAAACTAAGCAAGATGCACAGAATTAATGCACATACACCAATAGCTCTCAGTTTACATCACAGAGCAAGAGGACTATTAATATGAGCTAATTATCAATTCAATTTCAGTATAAGACTATTAACATCATTACATCATAAAGCAAGGGATTATTAATATGAACTAATTATCAATTCAATTTCAGCATAAGACTATTAACATCATTACATCACAGAGGAAGGGGACTATTAATATGAACTAATTATCAATTCAATTTCAAAGATAAGACTATTAACATCATTGAGCGTTCAACACCTAGCAAGGTGCCACTAGCCAACAAGCATCTGCATGATCATTGCATTTATTTATATTTATGATTTCTCTATACTTTCTCTACATGTATGTATTACACATTTACACTCTCTCGCAATGATGCACTTATCTTCATGTATGCATGTATTGCATATTTAGCATCCGGCTCGCCAATGGCCATCAAAGATCAACCAACAACCGGACAACATCAAGAAAACAAGAAGGGACTTACGCGTTAGTGGGAGAGCAGAGAGGTTGGAGGCGCGAGAGGTCCGAGTAGCGAACGAGCCGACGGCAAGAGAGGGAGGAGGAGCTGAGTCTGGCGAGGGAGGAGGAGGAGGCTGGCGCAGGCGAGGGGTGACGGGAGTTTGATCGCGCGGCGCAGGAGGAGGGAACTTGATCCAGAGGCGCGGAGCCGGGCGGCGAGGAGGAGGAGCTCGGTTCACATGAATACCAATAGCATAAACCAATAGGTGATAGATCGTCTTACTCGACATCGCCGGTGGAGAGGTAACGGGGTCACGACGGGAGGAGGAAGAGGAAGAAGGTATATGTCATCAGAGTTGTGGCACAACGGTGACACTGCAAAAGACACTCTTATCGTATGAGTGTCTTGTGTAGTGAACCGTGGTGTCACAACCATCGGCGACGGGAAGAATGCATGGCGGCGTCGGCAACGAGGTCACTCGGGTGGGGAGGGGAATGGACGAGAGTAAGGGCGACGCTAGGGAGTGATGAGTTAGAGCGCAAACCCTAGCGGCCGGGCTCCTACTAATAAAGAGACTTATCACGCACGGTTCTATTATGGAACCGTCAATGATATTTTATCCTGCATTTGCCCATTATGGAACCGTATGTGAAATGTTTTTCTCAAGTATATTTATTTTGTATATACACTTACATGACATGAAGAAATTACATGTTTATATGTCAATTTTGTCATTTAAATATTTGCTTTGATATATATATATATATATATATAATATATATATATATATATATATATATATATATATATATATATATATATAAATAATTTGTTCCACTAAACTGCTCTCGATAAATTTGGAGCGTGAGACGAAGAGACGACGGTAGCCAAGCAAAGATTGATGCTATTTAATTGAGACGACGCGCATTTAAGAAACTCATCGGGCTTCAACTAGGAGTCAGAGCGATATTATCGCAGATGGTTATAACAAAAAAACCGTCTGTGATATGTAGTAATATCACAGACGGTTATTGTTAAGAACCGTATGTGATGTTTCACAGACAGTTCTTTGTTGAAAACCGTCTGTGATATGTAGAATTATCACAGACGGTTATTAACAATAACCGTCTGTGATAAGTCACAGACGGTTTTAGCTATGAACCGTCTGTGATATTACCTCTTCACAGACGGTTTTTAGCGCAGCCAGTAACACAGACGGTCTCTAAACCAAAACCGTCTGTGATTGCATGTAATACAGACGGTTTTGGTCAACCGTCTGTGATGAGGCGTCCAGTATTAGCCTTTTTGTAGTAGTGTAAAAACGCGTTTTGTGGGTCCCACTGCCTTAAGGCAAAGTATTCACCAGATCATTTGTGCAGCCCGATTTCATTATTGATACGATAAATGAGCTAAAACATATAGACCACAAAGTTGTACTTCATTATTGATCATCAAGAATTATGCACACTTGTAGCAATTAAAGTCTTAGACACAAGCTCAAGAAATAATCTATTGGAAAACTTGTTTCTTTTTATTAAATTGAGTTCTCTCTTCTTTTATTAACAAATTAAGAAACAAACTATTGTAGATGCTCTTATATTGTGGGGCGGATGGAGTATATTGGAATGTGGAAATGCAACCGGGTTCATGACATGCATGCTCTATCAAATTCGGGTAAGACTGCCGTTTCATCTCACTTTGCGCGTTATGTTTGGATCACCTTGATAATACGGATAAATGTACTTCCGAACTATTTTAAACATATATTCTATATCCGTTGATATTGGAGAACTGTCGGTAACAACACACTAAGTATAGTACTAATATAGTTTAGCAAGCAACGAAACATGCGCAGAGAGCCCATGGCATTGTTATTCGGTGTTGGGTTAATACTCCATCTCATTCTAAATATAGATCGTTTTGGTTATTGACACGGTCTTCTAGGCGACACTTTACTATTATTTTTTTAATAAAAATATGACGTTTGAAATAAAAAAATATATTTTATAATGGATATAGTAATACCAATTTTATGTTGTCAATCTTAGTAGCTCTTGATATATTGATAGTCAAAATTAAAAATATATCACCGACGAGGATTCTAAAACGATCTACATTTGGAATAAGAATAGGAGGTAGTACTACTTAATAATATTCCAATGTGAAAAACTCCACCCCGAAGAGATCTAAATTCCACGGATAACATATACCTGGGCCCTGGGCACCAAGGTGGCAACTTGTGCAGATTATACTACTGTACCACTGTGTCGGGGCAAATCATATCACAATTTACAGGCACCGGTTTGTTCTCCTTGCTCTGCTGAAATTATTTTGAATATGCCTCTTTGGTATATCAGTTTAGTCCAGTCGTTCACAAATAGATGAAATCATCGTTTACATCAACTTGAATCAACATCCTGCCAACACCCAAGGAGGGAGAGTTCGGTGCTTTACAAAAAGCTAAGACATTCATAGTTCGCATCAACTTCAGTTTGTAAAGTGCAAAACTGCTTGACATAAATATCTTTCAATGAAAAAGAGAAAAGATCAAAAATAGCAAAAAAAATCAAAAATCAAATTATTTGTATTAGAGATTGTATATCAAATAATTTAGATTTAGAGATAATATATCAAATAATTTAGATAAGTTCAAAATAATTAAGAAAAATTACAATTTAACTCAACGACTCTTCATGCCTTTGAAGCACATGTGTTATCTGAACTCTAACGTATGTAGCCTTTGTGCGCCGATGCAGTCCCTGCATGCCTCGCCCTTGCTAATGGAGGAGCCTCGTCGCACTCGATCTCCTGCGCCAGCTGCCAGCGCGCCACCCGATTTTGGTAAGGAGTGAGAAACTGAGAAAGATAGGATGTTGTTTAGAGTTTGAACTTTGAGGTGGGTCTTTGGATGGGCCAATGGACCAATTCAAAGAGGGGTGGATGGGTTGTTGTGACACGCTACTTGAGCGAATTGGGGAGTGAGAGGTGTGAGAAGGGGCTGAAATCAATTGGGGGTACACATATAAAGTATTTTTTGCGTTTGCAAGATAGACACGCATGCGCACACATACACACCACATATACACATGCGAGTGCGCCCACCTTAGGCCTTAGCACACTCCTAGACATACAAATGATAGGGATAAATTTGTGACCTGATAAAGTTTTTACTGAAACGCACTTGCGTGTGTATAAAAGCGGGTACTAAGATTTGAATCTTGGTGGGTGAAGTCGTACACCTACAACTCTACAACTCCACCAAGAGGTACAAATATAAAGCATTTGATCTAATTATCACTATATATATTTAATACACATAGTAAATAATAGGTATTTTGCAGAAAAAAAAAGTTGGGTGTTCAAATTAACACCGATGAACCTTTGTAGGTCCGCCACTGCTTTTATGTCACTGCTCTTTTCTTTTCTTTTTTGAAAAGGGTGTCTTTGCTCACATTGCAAAAGTTTTGGCCCGTAGAATTCTGGGCTAGGCAATCTGCCCTCTGCCCAGACCCCAGTGCTATGCGGCCTGTCAATTCAGTAATGATACACATACAACTGTGGCGGAGCTAGTATAGGAGTATGGGTTCAGCTGTAGCCCAAAAATTTTATGAAAATGTCTGTTATATATAGTGTATGTATATATATACATGTAATAAATTTTGGTACAATCAATAACATTTGTGATTATGTGTAAATGTTAGATTGTATGTTAGTATGTATAATTGTATATATTATGTAGTAGAACAATTAGTAGTGAGTTAGTCAATTAGTCACAAGTTAATAGAATTATGTGTTACTTAAGTTCACACACTCAGCGTGAAAATCCTCGCTCTGCCACTTATACAAGATGTCCTTTATTTAGTCCCTACTGAAAAGAAGCATTGGCATGACATATGTGCATGCAATTGCGTATTTTTACTATTACCCGACGCCGGCGTATGTATCAATGCATTCATGTGGTTGCAGAGGGAGATAGAGAGACGGATTGTCCTGAGCTGAAATGAGCTTATCTCCGAAGATTTGCAATCTGTCTATATTCCGCAGGAGTGTTGAAAAGGATCAGTGACTGAACACCAAACATTGAATTGATAGAGAAGCAATCGAATTGTGATGGATAGGAATGTATTGAAGGCCTTTTTTTTCAGGTGAAGTCGTTGCTTGCTTCTGTAGCCAACAAACGTCACAAAAGTGAGCTGATGTACGCGCCTTCACTTTTTACGCTTAGCAGGTTTGTGAATAGGAAGGTATTGATATCACATCTCAGAGTAGGTGAACGTCGTTTTGAAAGGGGAAAAAAGGAATTGAAAGAACGCCGTTTTGAAAGGGAAAAAAAGGAATTGAAACACAAATAAACAAAGTGGTTCCTATACTCGTCGTCAGGTTGGCAAGGCTGTTCCTTTCCGCTTGTCATTAGTCAAAAAACTTTAACAGGATCAATGAAAACTAAAATAAAGCATACGACAAATAAAACACCACTGGCAAAACTGAAAGAATTTATAGAGGCTCATGTATATCAAAGGTTATTCTGGAAAGAGCAAATGAGCAATCCTTTAGGTCTGAAAACATCATAAAGGCACAAACATATCATCACTGAGACATAAAATTGACCACAATGTTTTAGTGGCTTCACGAACAAACCACAAGAGCAAGTGCGAACAGATACATCAGGATTGTTTCGGTCGCTCTATGACTTTTTATTTAGGCGCACAACTGCTGCACAATCCCTTTAAATCCATACTTAGCCATCATAAATTGAACTTCACATAAGCGCAAGCGCAAGCGTGTGCACAAGATGACAGCATAATCCTCAAAATAATCTAGAACTACACTAAAATTTTCCTACATTTCCATCTACAACCGGAAGCATTCTGATACAAACAAATATCACTTGAAGTCACCAACCGACAGCTGCTGCCACTAAACAAAGATACTTCTCGATGATTTGAAATATTGGTGTCACTGAACTACAACATTTTACTCCCTGGTGTCAATGAGACTCTCCAGAACTCCAGAGGAAGCAATTATTGTTATCTCAATCCTTGGAAGACGAACACCAAGGTTAATTGTCGTAAGTTACTGAAGTTACATTTGTGAATAAACTATTCTGTCTACCAAAATTACTCTGGCTTATTCACTAAAAAAGCAACAGCAGCCTCATATGATGAAAAAAGAATGACAAGCTCCTTACGCAAAACCTTCTCCCACCAACCCCAAGGCCAAAGGACAGTTTGCTCATTTAGGGCCCTGTGTGTCCACAATTTACCCGCGTCTCCGAGATTTGCCTCTGGATTTCACCTTCTTTTCAAGATTTTTGACCCGATAGCCAAGGGCAGCAGCGTCAGGTTGCTCCAAAGTAGATCGCTGGGCTCCCATGATTGCTAAAGGTGACTCTGCTGCAGGTATTGCCTTGGATCCACCAAACAAATTGAAAGTTGGCTTCTGTGCAGATGCAGGCTGAGCTACCAAAGCAGGAAGATTAAAATACTTCCTCACAGCCGGTCGCCGGATAACTGATAACAGTCAAAGTAACACACGTTATGAACTACTAGACTATGAAACAGAATATAAGGTCCTATAGCTATCTTGTCATAAAGCCTGGGACCATACTCACCAATACCATATACAAGGGAGAAGATGTTTGACGTGATCCAGTAACAGAAAATTGCCTGGAGGGAAAAAAGGATGAGTTTTGGAAAATGATGTGAATACTGTGAAGATGGATGTATCTACCTTACTTGACTAGTTGGAATAACCAGTGCTACTGTCTTAACATTCCAGCCTACCTTTGTTCGCTATGCAGACTAATTGCGTGTATCTTTGTACATTTGGTATACGTATTATATCAAACAGTATAATTCACCCAAGCCCTAAGCAAATAAGATTTTTAATTGGAAAAAAGATCTTGTGAATACTGACAAACTTCTAGTACTACATCATGACCCTTACTTCCTGCTGTTTTCTTAGCACCAATCCGAGCAATAGACTAGTATCTGCGAACACCGAACTCAACCTCAACAGCCACGTGAGACAATGTCTTACATAGTCTTTAGTTTTATCAGCCATATGCGACAATCTGTGTTATATTGTCATTAGTTCTCAGCCACGTGAGAAAATATGTCTTCCGTAGTCATTAGTTTTCTCAATACATTTTCCTCTTGATCAAAGTTTCTGTAGGAAACCTGTTGATATTCACAGAATTCCTAACCCATAAAACCAAAGGCCTAACAAAACTTAACAGAAGTTTCTGTAGTAAATAGTAATATTGTCATACCTTAGCAAAATTCATTGTGAATGGGACTGTCATAACAGCCATTCCTCTAGAAAATTTCTTCATTTTACCGGCCATGGGATTTCCCTCCATTCCTTCTTGCAAGTTAAGCTGAAATAGCATGAATTTTTCGCTAGATATGACTACAGTATTGGCAAACAAAATAGCCAACACAGTAGATGTTTCAAGTTAAAAAATTGGCAGTTTGAAATTTGGATGTTGAGTAAGGGCAAAGGTGCACATGAAAGCAGAATAGTTAACTAGATGCATAGTCATAAAGAGTGTAATTACCTTCGTAAATTTTACAAATGAATGCACAATTTGATTGTGATACATGCTTATGCGGACAAGATGGTATTAAATGGAAGTAAACTCAGGTACAGATTATAAAAACAAATAATGCGTTCACCCAACAACTGCTTATGGGGACAGTTCAATCACACTACCATTCTACCAATTCAAGCATTCGAGCAAGTAGCCGCAGTACACTATGTTATTTGCACAATGATGAACACAGAGACCACAATCACACCAGACAAAGTGCATACCTCCACTGTAGCCAAGAAGGTCAGTGCTGTTAACACAGGGAAGATGTAAAGAGCATCCGGAGTTGTCAGATCAGTAAACCAAAATGCCCCACCTCCTTTCAATGAAGGGACTTTCTCAACCATGTTTGATATCTACAATTGGAAGAAAATAAGGATAACATTACAGAAACTAAGGTAAATAATGTACAAGAGAAGAATTGGAGGGGCAGCAAGATGTGTGTGTAACTCACAGCAAAGAAAAAGCTCATGAATATTGGCCCTTGAATCAGGAGTCCTTTAAGTGGAGTAAATGGACTAACGCCATGCCTAAAGGAAAAATACCAAAAGAAGTTAGAGGAACTGGAGGAAAAGGCAGTATTTCTAATACACCGCGTACAACAAAACAAAAACTATCTTCCATACAAATTTCATGATGAGTTCAATTGCAAGCACATAGACAGAGGAATAAGAAAGAAGGGAAAATGCTCTCCAACATTTTAACATTAGGTCATTCACACAAAAAGAATTCAAGATTCTTAATCCATCAGCAAGAAAAATCTAGTTAACAAATTTTGAGGCCATGGGCAGTATATATTAGCCGGGAAATACACCTCAACATTTCATTGTGATTAAAATAGAGATAAGAATAATCTACTCAAAGTTACATACTTTTTGAAGAGTGCAGTCATTTTATCTTTCCCCTCTAGCGCTGATTTTGGATCCATAGTCTGCAAGAAATAAACTTGAAAGGTTAACGTATTAGCTATATTATGCATTTAACTAACAATAATTAAATGACTGTTCTTCATGACCAATTCTCTCATAAGTCTAGACAAGCTAAGAATATAATCTCACATTCGTTCCCTCCTTAATGGCCTCCATCTCTGGCTTTATTGCCTGCAAAATGCAAAAGTTAGAAAGCAGCAAGGAAGCATTTGAGACTGTAGGAAGAGCAAAGAGCTAAAAACAGTGATCTCAAGTAACTTGCTAAAGATGTCTTCAGAAATACCATCTACATTATGCATAGTCAGGTTGGCTGATTGGAATCCTGGAGTTAGAATCAACGAGCCATTCTCCAGATCAAGGTATTTGGATTTTCACTTAACCACTTGATGCGCTAAAATCAGGAATTAGACAACTTACTCCTTATTTAAATAGACTTTCAATCAAATTTCAATTGTTTTTCCAGCCATGAACGAAATGTCACCTGATGGTAGTGTAATCCAAACATCTAAGTGCCCTTAAGCATGCCACTATGCTTGAATCCAGTCTCTTGAATCAAGGCCGCTCAAGCAACATTTATAAGTGCAAAAGAATTGGAGGTAGATCCATCACACTGCTACACCACTTGGCTCTGCTTATGTGTTGGGCATGCAGGGAATATAGTGGTTACATAACATTTTCCCAAATGACACTAGTTACATGGTGCACAACATGTCATTTCTGTTATTTGTGTATGTAATGTATAGCGGTATAGGTAAATTTAAGTTCTAGAATACCCCTTTTGTTGTTTTAATTCATATATCACCAATATTTAGCACATATCACATAACATTATACATAAATTTATCTTTTTTATAATAGTTGAACCACATAAAAGGCTGCATACCGCAGGGTGGGGTGACCGCTCCCTTACTGCCTACCACTTTTCACAACATTTTCAAGAGAACAATGCCACCAGTCAGTCAGCACTTACAGGCTCTTTGCAACACAGGCCACACACGGAAAATTACAAACCAAAACAAGGGAACCCTATGTTGCTAGCATTATCACCATATGACACAAGGATTTCACGAGAAGCTTTTGGCCCACACATACATTAAAACATCAAACAGACACTAGGGCTAGAAAATGCTAGTTAAATCGCATGAAGGGCACTTTACATTTAGCTTCACCGTGGCCCTCAGCTGGTTCATCAGCAGCGGGATGGTCGCGCTCCGGATCAGCACTGTCGTCAGCGCAATACAGGCCCACCTAAGCACACCCCGCGTGAGAACCGAACAGAGAGCAAACCAAGCATACGACCCAACGAAACAGATCCTGAAGCTTAAAAGCCGCATCACGAAGCTTACCAGTTGAGCCCTGTGAAGGTATGGATGGCGTCGATGAGGTGCTGCAGCGCAGCGACGGGGAAGAAGGAGTCGGCAGCCGCCGCGGTCACCTCACCCGGGAACGGCGCCGGCACTGAAGCAGCCGCCGACTCAGCAGCGTCGGCGAGGACGCCCGCAGCAGCATCAACCTCACCGGATGGGGCCGCGTCGGGGGCGGGGGCGGGGGCCGAGGAGGAGAAGCTGCGGCGGGATGGCCCCGCGAGGTGGAAGGAGAAGGGGAGGAAGCTTAGGGTTCTGGAAGGGTGCGGAAGCGGGGAGTGGAATGGTGGGAGTGGGGGTGGGGGTGGCGGCGAGGGGTTCGGGGGCTCGTCGTGGGTGTGGGAGGTGAGGATGTGGGGGATGGAGGGGTGGAGGCGGCGGGTGAGGTGGCGGGAGAGGCGGGAAGCGAGACTTCTCCGCGCGGCGAACGCCATGGGTGGGTGGGAGCTGGCAGGCGGCGCGCGGAGGGGAGCGGAGGCGGCCAGGCGGGGGTAGAGCTGGCCAAACGCATGGACCGGCACGAAACACGGTACTATTAGCCCGATACGGATCGGCACGGTACGATATTATTCATGAGCCAGATCGGACGCAGACGATAACCCATGTGTTCAAGCCGACACGACGTTTATTACTCAAGATTTATTACTAATAGTCTTGGATCCAAATTATTACCTACCTGCATATTTATTAACTATTTTAATATACATATATAATTTTAATTTTATTTATTAATATTTATATGATTTTCTTTCCATTTTAATATTTATATGGTTTTATTTTGTAGTTTTTAAATTTTACATAATTCATTTTATAAGTATATATAAATATTATTTATATATATATATATATATATATATATATATATATATATATATATATTCTAAGATTATGCTTTCAATTTTTCATATCTTATGAGCTAAATGACAAATGTTTTAACGAGCTAGCTATTTGAATATTAATAAAATTCTATTACATTTTTAATATGGTTATCTCTTTTTTTTTCCAATTTTCATGTCAACTTCTGAATTCTATATATTTTTTCTAATTTTTTTATTTTTTTGGAATTTTTTTGAATTTTTTCATTCTGCCGGGCCAAATGAACTAAACAGGCCACATTTGACCCGATGGGCTAAACAAATGCGTACAAATTTTACCCAAGACAAAAGGGCAATAGGCTATGCTTGGTCATCACCAGTCAGAGCCAACCCTACCAAAGATAAATAGTAGCCAAACCAGAATAGACTAAGCCAAAATAAGCCGGGCCACGACGGACCATGCCGAACCGGACCACCCATTTGACCAGCTCTGGGTGGGGTGCTAACCGTGACTGCGCCGGGAGCAAGGAGGGTCTACCATAGTACCATGGGCTTTGGCCTCTAGAGTTCCGGGGCCTTTCTGACTGGGGAATTGATTATTTACTCTTTGTTGAGGACCGAGCGATGCTCGCAGGTGTGCGTGCAGCAGGATCATTTGAAAGCTTTGCCATCATTGTTAAACCCATCATTGTCAAATATCATGTAAATGCTAACCAACACAGCCCGCGATACTTAAACTAGAACTCCCTCGGTTTTTTTAATATATGACGTTCCCTTACCTTTTAGTACACTAGCCGGCGTCAAATAAACTAAAACGGAGGGAGTATAAGATAAACACGTCGAAACTCCAGTGTAACTGGAGTCAGATGAAGGGTAAGACGCCAGTTCGCTAGTACATTGCTGCTGCCTGGCAAGTGGCTACTGGTTACTGTACAGATTGATCGATACGTGAGGATTGCATCTACATTTAACTGTCTTTTGCTGATTTCTCATCAGACCGGTCCCTGACCCGTTGAACGCTACCATCAGAAGATTTACGTGTCTCTGAGTGAACATGTTCTTTGACAAAAAATGGAGAATCTTCAGCAGTTTGGCTTCTTTGGTCCATCAGAAGAGGAACATGTTGTTTTTATGGGCTCGCCATATAATATTTTCTTCACAGCTGGCTGGCGAAGAACTGAAAATAACAAATGCATGTGTATATCAAGTAAAACGGAAATACCAGTTGTAAGGTACAAGAGCCTGTGACAGGACTCACCTATCGTTTGTGCAAGAGATGCAAAGCTCCAACTGACGAAGTAACAACAAATTGCCTGGGCAGGAGATAAATTTGGGAGATGTTCTAAAAAAAATTAACATAAGAAAGCGTGACAGAACCAACATGTTTACGAGCTTACCAGAATCAGAAGCATTTTATAGTTAAAATGTCTGAATTATTTATATCAGTTCAGATCAATAGCTGCTACTTTGAACATCAAATAGTAGTAGTTGAATTCAATAGTTGGCATTGGTACCCAGTAAAAGTAGACACACCATAATGTACTATTGGAGAAAGAGCACACCGACAGACCGACTAGCTGCTAACACGGTACTAAAACCTAAAAGTTACACGGAATTGGGACTTTTGACGGTGCAGTGATGAGTTTCATGCACCAGCCAACAAATCCAAAAGCTTAAGCTGCTGGGATAGATATGGGATCTACTCATACAATGGGAAATGACTATTGAGCCCACCAAAGACCTAAAAGAATTTGAAGGAAATTTCTTGACAACCTGCCTCCCTCTCCTAAAAATGGTCACAGAAACAATACATCACAGTGATCCCCTTGTGCACAGCCACAGCATATGCTCAATAATGTCAATTATATTAACATATCAGAAATTCAGGAGCACATATCCAATACAAAAAAGAAGAACAAGAGCATGTTATGCACTTATACTATGCTTCTATTATTGAAACAGAAGGTCTTAAAGGAAACCAGAAGTAAGATCAACAGTAAGCTGGTTTACATGGAGAGACCATCCACCCCAGGTATTGCATCACAAAACCAGAAGCATACAGCAAACTGAAACATATATCGAATACATATATAGGGTTCATATTTTAAGAGTAAAGAGTGTCCAGGTTAAAATGTCCCACCATGTAACTATGAAATTCTTTTGTCTGATTAGATCTATAACTACTCGGATACCTCACCAAACTAAATTTAATTAATAACGAAAGGTTACAGGCATGAGCAAGTACTACACAATACCTGGGGAAGGCTTGCTGTCAACGGGGCAGCTAGAAGAAATAATACTCTGCAAACATCTCTTGCTTGGACCGTCTTGTGAGATTTTGCTGTCCTTGAAAAACGGTGTTTTAACTAAAATGCCAAAGACTCTCATTAGTTAACAGTTAACACTGAAACTGTCCAAGAGAACAGAAGGAAATTTAACAAAAGATGAGAACAAAGCTGCCTCAGACTCCCATAGATCAGTTCATTTAATATATAATCATGAGAATAGAATGTCCTAAATTAGTGGACCAACTATAGAAGTAATGAGCCTTAGAAAAAAAGAAGAGGCTATGTTAAAAAAATATCCAATGAGAAATACAAAAGTTGTCAGGTTATCATTTTATTGAACACGGTTGTGCAGTATCATAAGAAAGATATCGGATATCCTAAAACTGCCAAGGGAAATATGCAACTAGTGTTGTATATTACCTAAACCTAGTGATATTAACATATTATAAAATAACACAGATCAAACTCAACAAAACAGTCAAATAATACAGTATACTTCAAAGTGATGGGTGACGGTATGTAAATGAAAAATGTTAAGTGTACCTTCAAGATTCAGGTCAGACATGCTCTAGTCAAACAATTAGATCCATACATTAAATGAGAAAAATATTATCTGGACTGCAGATCAAATGCATTACATATTGCAAAGCATGGGAATTGTGTGCAAAACATGCCATTTTGTAAGGCCCTTTCCTGCTCTTTCAGACCCCTTACGAACCAAACTGCTTCCTGCTAACTCATCATACTTTATACTCATGTGGCAACAATCATGTCTCCATTCAATTAAAGTCACTCCGAACAACCAACAACCAATGCATGGACATCTGAAGCGCAACAGCCAACAGATTGCTAACTAATCTGAATGTGGGCCGTGGGGACATTTGCAATTCTTGAAAATAGTAAAGAAACATCAGCACTTTGCATTAATAGAAAAATACCTCAAAGATCTAATGTTAGAACATCTTACATAAATAGCACATTATTGCCAAAAAATGAAAGAAAAAAACCCCGTTCATTCACAAACAGAACTTAAGCAAGCAGACACACAAAACGGAAGGAAAGAAAAAACTATGTTTTCCATCTACACTCCAGTTTTGTACACTTAGCTAACACCATTGGCATCACTCATAAATAATGTAATGGAACTGTTTGCAAGTTCAAAATATAAGGTTAATACTTGAAAGAAAAAAATTCTAATGAAACTGTGCTTCTGATAAGTGATAACAAATACATCATGTAATAATCTTTCTGCAACTCATCATGACATTAACAACGGGAGCATTGACAAACTAAAGAAAATCAAATGAGCAAATATTGAAAGCATGAAGCCAAATGGAACCTCGAATTTTATAGCACAAGATGAAACTCACATTTAGATCAGACTAAAAGCTGAGCATACCTCCAAGAGTCCAAGTTAAGCATGAGTAACCGACTAACAGTAATGTTATTATGGGAAAGATGTACATTGGGAGCATTGCCAAATTAAAGAAAATCAATTGAGACAATATTCAAATCATGCAATCAATGGTATCTCAAATTTAATAGCACAATATCGAACGTACATTTATATCAGACTAATGCTAAGCATACCTCCAAGTTAAGCATGAGGAACAGTGATGTTGTCAAGGGAAAGATGTATAGGGCATCAGGAGTCGTCAGGTCAGTAAACCAGAATGCTCCACCCCCTTTTAGAGATGGGACTTTCTCAACCATGTTTGATATCTAGAAACGTGACAGAACAATGAAATAGTCTGAGACAGAAAGAAAGAAGGTGGTGGTGGTGGTGGTGGTGGTGGTGGTGGCAGAACTATATGCATCAAAAGTTAGTTAAACAGATGATTCAGCGGGTGAGGCCAACTTACAGCAATGTAAAGAGTTACAAAAGTGTATGGTCCCATAATCACTGGAATAAATACCGGAAGACACAACCTGTGTGAACAAAGTACTTTAGATTTTAGAGAAACCCATGCGACCTCCCTAAAACAACAAGTAGGAGCAAAAAAACAAGTTAGGTATTGTTTACAGCATGAAATACTTATGAGGCACATAAGGACATAAGGTTAAAAAAGCACCCATTGCCAGCGAAAGGGTGGTTGCTCAACACAATAAGAAAGCAAACAATACCTGGGGAATATTTCCAGCTGTGAACCACAACCTTGTTCACAAGGCCTCCTTATTTCAAGTGTTTCTGCTGTGAATTACATAAACATTAAACAGTTCAAATGTCTTGAGTTGCCACTGCAGCCAATGAATCCCCCACCCCCTCCACCCTCGAATTAAAAGCGGGACAAAGAAAGAATAAAGGTTCCCACCACGATGTTCTGATCAATCGCATTAATTGGGAAGGGGAAATGTCAAATAAGCCTAAACAGGCATAATGCGTTTTTTTAGTCTAGCGTCAGGCACCCGCGCCAGAGGATTATTAAGGCCAAGTATAGAAGTCAGCAATCAGCATTACAACACTAATGAACTTATTAACATCTATAACAGTTCACATGTTATGCCTGATGCTTGTGTGCCCAAGTATCCAAAATCCGTTTCCGGGGGAAATCCTGGTCGCCGGCCGGGAAAAAAACCGTCCGGTTACCGGATTTCACAGAAAAAAATCCGGACGAATTTCGCTTGAATTTGCTTAAAAACCAGCTGAAATTCGAAAATTTGAATTTGAATTTGCAAAACCCGGAAAAAACCGGCCGGTTTTTCTGTTCCCGGTTACCATCGGTAAATCCGGTTACCGGCAGTAACCGGCCAGTTTTTTCTTCCCTGTGTGTGCCCATGCACTTAGCTTTCACAGCAAAGAAACAATGTAATCAAAGAAATCATTCTCATTAAATTGTCCAGCAAAAGTGACCCGACTGGCCAAAGGAGGTATGGAGTATGGACACAACACAACTACACAAGTATTTGAGTGGAACAGCACACTCCTTTTCTGTTTGGAATTGCAAATGCAAGTACACAAATAACACGGTCTTAAGTCCTAACTAAGTTTTTATGTTTACACATCCAAGCTATGTATAGAAATAATCAGATAAACCATGGATAAGCAAGCACGTGGACTGTCTCTGTCCGTGGTCAAGACATGCAGTCATGGTCATGTGTGTCAAAGTGGACGAGATTAGCTCCATTGTTGCCGCTTCTTGCGCATAATGTACAGAAAGTGAACTGTTTAGAGTAACAAGTCTTGTGGCCTGATGCTGTTTTCCCTGGTGATAACTGATGAGTGATGATCAACTCCATTATGAACTGAAGTGCTAATTAAAAAATCTGATGTACTACATGCCACTAAGGGTGTGTTTGGTTCCTCAGATACCCCTAGCTGTCGTCCAGACGGCTCATCCAGCCGAGTTCACCAGCCGAGTGGATACAAGATGGGGATACAAGATGGGGTGTTTGGTTGGTCAAGCATGCGGCTTTGAGATGTTGTTTGGTTGGCTGCATCAGGAGAGTAGATGCATGACTGAATGCAATGTTAGGTTGTTTGGTTGCCTGCATGTAGGAGTTTATGCTCACCTCTTGTATTGGGTGGTAAGAATACCCCCTTAGTAGAATGTGTTAGTAGGATGGAAAATGGATAAAGACCTCATGCATAAGCTAAATATCTCATCATCATCATATTTGAGGTATGATATGGAGAATCAACATTTTCTACAAATTATTAACTTACGGACCAAGTACTCAGCGTGAATATATTGTAAATTTGACTCGCGTTGCATAACCTGATGACCTAAGCATTTCTTGGTGATGATGAACTCGACATGAGTGCCAGTGCAGTTTTTTTTTTTTGACTTATTTGCTCTCTAAGAAGTGATCAGATTTACATTTTGATTCCTTTTTCTTTCTCCGGTTGATCATCAAATTTGTTTTACATCAGGTAATGATAGGAAAACAAATCAAAGCATATCTGTTTTAGATCAATGACATTTCTGGTTAAATGGGTTTTCAGCAGATGATAGTTCAAAAATTACAATATAGCTCCTCGGTTTAAACAAACAAAAATGGAGTGTATTTGTCTTGAGTACAATAAATACACACCAAAATAGATACGATTTTATCCTTTGGGGAACAGAAGACCACTGACAATCAACTCATTGGTATACTATAGCAAGTGACAGCAATCAACTCTTGAATTATGCAACTAGCCATGAAGTTTCATTAAACGCCGAAAAAACAGATACACTGTGCTAGCAGATTGTTTGTAAGGACTTCGATAAAATTTGTAATAACGAAGAAACTCTAGCGAGTTCTCGCCGCATCACATCAAAAAGGTAATGTACAAATCCACTAGACACTTCAACGCCATCGCTTTTAGTTTCATAATTCCAAGAATCATCCTCGCTATTAATCCGCCATTGGGTGTAGAGCTTTAACGCTAAATAGAGGATAAATAAAAGATTCAAAGATAGTGGTCCGTATGACCGCGAGAAGAGGTGCCCATGATCCTTTAAAATGTCAAAGAGTACTTCCATCGCACCTTTTTCGATAGTTGATCTTGTGTCACCGTCAATCTAGCTAGACTCAAGAATAGAAAATTCAAACAAGAACCACGTTACAAATGTGATGCATTTCCAAATTGAACCAAAAAGACCCATGTAATTTTAAGTAAATAAAAAGTAACATACCAAAGAAGCAAAGGAACCCGTATAAACATGATCATCCTTGTGCATCTGTGGCATTCCGTCTCAAGAATCTAAATTATTTGGTTGATGGTCAAGATCCTTGTCATGACAAACAAATCCTTCCTCGGCAAGTTTAAGGGCATGAATCAAGAAATGCAATAGCATTGAGACCGCATCGCCGCTAAATTTACTACTTGTGAATGTAATAAGACATTTAACTAATCAAGAAATGTCGTGGTTTCATCTCGATTATGTATGGAAAATAATCCCGAACAATCTTTTCCATTGTCTCAAATGCCAACAGAACAATACAGAGGTCAGCAGCACAATGAACTAAAGAATGGAAAAACTAAGCATAATGCATATGCGAGAAACAAGTTAGAATATAGATTCTTAACTATTGTAGTATTTGAGATGCCTTGAATGATAAGGTCTTTCTAATCATGAGATGCATTAATTGGAATCTTAAAAAAAAAAGTATCATGTTTGGCTTTCCACTTTCCTACCTTAACAGCATCCACATTCTTATGTTTCATGTCAGCAGCACAATGGAGGTATGTGAATTTGGCTACAGATGTATCAAAGGCATCTCTCTGCGTCTGCATGCACATTACAGAGGTCAGCAGCACAATGAAAAAACAGAATATGCCACCTAAAGAGAAGTAAATTTGAGATACCTGTATCCATCAGCCCATATGCAGAGTGGAGCACCAAGTAATGCACAGTTCAATTTGCATGCCACTTCAGTGTCCCACAAATTTACAAATATTATTGAATCAACATCAAATATAAGACATGAATTTCAGCACAGTCCAACCAGCACATTTCAGCTCAAGAATTCCCAAGCCTGTCAATTGGTTCTTCTATTATTTCCACGACAGTAAATTGGTTCTTCTATTCACCACCAAGTAGTTCACATCCAACAAAAAACAGCTAGTAAAAACAAAAAACAGCTAGCAAAATTTTCCTTTCCAGTATTTCAGCTCCAGAATTGAGGGATTCAACCACAGGATTGAGGGATTCCAGAATTTTGGATTGCTAGTATTTCAGCTCCAGAATTGAGTGATTCAACCACAGCATTGAGGGATTGCTAGAATTTTGGATTGCTAGTATTCCATACAATGCAGTTCATAGTGACTAGAACAAAAAAAATCTGAAACCATGAAAGGCAAAGAGAGAATTTTGGATTGCTAGTATTTCAGCTCCAGAATTTCAGCACAAACATGCACTAATACATCCAGATTGCTAGTATTTCAGCTCCAGAATTTCAGCTCCAGACATACAGCTGAGTGTACAGCAGAAAGACATAAAGCTCCAGACATACAAAATTGGAGGGGTTTTAAAGCAGTGATTCCAGTTTAGCTAACTGTAATTACAAAAATGGAGGGGTTTTAAAGGACCACCTCTGGGATGTTCGTCATCCACAAATAGTTAGTTAGGATCAGTTGGAGGTGTGAGTGGCTAGGTAAGAACTAACCCACATCGCACGCCTAGGCTCACTCATTTGGATAAAAACCAGGCTTAGAGCTTTGTTGTTAGTCAAGTAAGTAAGAACAACCAAAAGTGCCTCCTCATCAAAGCCTTGGAGGGTGCCCGCCGTTTGAGGGGAGAGGGGATGCGGCTGTGGAGGCGGCTGCAGAGGCGGATGCGGAGACGGAGGCGCTGGAGGGGAGGTAACCCTAGCGCAACGAAGGAGGCGGCTGCGGAGGAGGATGCGGTCATGGAGGAGGATGCGGCCATGAGGCGGATGCGAGACGGAGGCGCTAGAGAGGAGGTAACCTAGCGCGACGGCGAGGCAGGCGGCACGCGGAGGCGGACGCGGAGACGAAGGAGGCGGATGCTACTGGAGGAGAGCTCGAGAGGGCCTTCGACGGCAGGTGATGAACCCAAGGCTGCTCGGGCCAAGGCGTGGGCTCAAGGCTGGGAAGGTGCTCGAGAGGTAACCCTAGCGCGGCCGCGGAAGTCGGGATGCCGCAGATGCACGCGGAGGAAGCTTCGCCGCACGCGCCGGCTACCGCTCCGGAGGAAGGCGCGAACCGCGTTATGCTGCGGCTCGCTTCGGCGCCTTTTGCACGAGCGAGGCCTGGCTGGCAAGCCGGCAGCAGAATAACCAAACGCATACCCATCGCATGAGCCGCGCGGGCCAACTGGGAACAACGAACCAAACACACCCTAAATGTACGTGCATGTTCATGCATACATGCTTAATGTGAATAACAAAATCATAAGGTTGAACTTTTGACATGGATCATCCCTGATAGATAAGGCTTTTGATATCGTAGCAGAAAACTTAAACTACCCCAAAAACATATCATCCCCTTCAATCAGAATTGTTTGTTGTCTCAGATGAGATTCCAAACGATTCAGCCTTAAATAGAGCCATACTTTTCTACAGTTCTACGTCACAATTAAACACTTGAAAGAAAAAACTAGGGGGGCCACAAAACGTTCTCTTCTCTCTTTCATGTTAACACTGAACATTACACACGTCCTTGTTTCATTCGGCAAGAATTACCTAAAACATAAAGGCCATTTTCTCAGAAAGAAAACATTAGGGCCACGGCTATCAACACCAGGGGAACACACTTCATAATGCCACAATATAAACATAAGTAAATCATTTTGTATACCTTTTCAACACAGAATATCCACTTCGTGCAGCTTCTTCTCTTGATTTATCATCCTTAGCCTGCAGGGAATGATTGTGTACAAGTACAATAAACTTTTTTTGAAATAGAATTTGTGGATTGTACAGTGCATATAGGAGTGCTAACAAATTCAAGAGCATTTCAATTTCTGGTTGCAGCAAGCATGAATAATATTGTGATACATACATTGTCCATCAGCTTCTTAAATGCTGAAATCTCCGGTAGCATCACCTATGTAAGTTTGAAACGTGAAAGAAAACAGGGTTTAAGATTGTCATGAAAACAAAATTCTTCCCAGTATATAAAAATTAAAATCTATTTCGGTTGCCTCTGCAAAGAAATAAAACTGTTTGCAACACAGGAATTTCATATGAAACAATTGGAATCCTACAGGAATCTCGAAAAATTCCATGTTCCAAACAAGGCCTACACATAATCAATTGGTTCTTACACTTGGATCTGCTTAGCACGCATTTACTCGTGGATACTGCAAATATGCTATCATGTGACACATTGCATATATGCTATCATGTGACACGACCTTTGAATTGTGGGTCTGCAAAAAAAAGTTGTTTTCTGCTTAAACCTCAGGTTATATATGCGCATAGAAAACCTATTACTTTGTAGCTGGTGGATGAAAGATTATTTAACTCCATACAAACAATCTTCAGTTCCCACACAGAAATGTGGTTTAATTCTCGTGAACAAAAGATGAGATAATATCTAACTTATAACTAATAGGGTGTGCAACTAGTGACTATACAAGCCTACTTACTTAGAGCGCCCAGTATCAGTATACAAAAGTTTTTTTTTCTTGCGAGGAAGTATATATAAGTTATCCTAACACGTATGAGAAAATAATGTAACGAAAAAAGTGGGTAATTCCTGAACAAGATCTTACATGAACTCGTTTTCTGACGTAAACCAGCAATGGGAACAACAACACACCTCGTAGCAGCACCGTGGAGAGAGCAATGGAGAGCCACCTATAGTTCAAAAACACACGAGACGAACACGATGTAATCCAGAGACAAGTTTCCAACAATACGGTAAAGGACACAACCCCTAAACCCTGACCAGTTCAGCCCGGTGAAGGAGTGGATCGCGTCAATGAGGTGCTGCACCGCCGCGACGGCTAACGAAGAGTCCTCCGCGGCCCACGCCACATCACCGGCATCGGCGGCGTCGGTGAGGACGTCGGCGAAGACGAGGTAGCGGGAGGGGGACGATGAGGAGGAGAAGCTGCGGCGGGGTGGCCCGGCAAGGTGGAGGCCGAAGGGGAGGAGGCTTAGGGTTTGGGCTGTTCCAGAAGGCTGGGCGAGCGGGAAGTGGAACGATCGTGGTGCGGGTGGGGGTGGAAGGGGCGAGGGTTTTCGGGGATCGCCGGTGGAGTGGGAGGGGTGGAGGCGGGGGACGAGGCGGCCGGAGAGGCGGGAGGCCAGGCTTCTCCGCGCGGACGCCGCGAACGCCATGACGGACTGGGGGCGGTACGGCGGGAGCAGAGTGTGTGAGAAAGGAAGGGTGGGTTTGGAGGGGGTAAATCCATTTCTCAGCTCTGAACTTTTCAAAAAGTCTGAAAAACAATTTTGAAGTCGAAAAACAGACAGTACAGGATTTTGATGTTTGCAAACCGAACAAAATACCCTCTACACCGATTCACCCTGGTTTTGTGCTAATAGGGCCCACATGTCAAACCTACTTTTCTTTTCTTCCTCTTTTTCTCTCCCTCTCTCCCCTCTCCATTTCACCACGCCTCCTCCCTGCCTCCTCTCCCCCCACCTCCTCCTCCTCCCCGAGCCTCCCCTCTCCATGCCCCCGAGCTGCCCCTGCCTCCTCCTCCCCGCCTCCTCCTCCTCGATGATGCCTGCCTCTCCTCCTCCTCCTTCTTCCGCCTCCGCCCTCCATCCACGCCCCCACCGCCTCTTCGCCCATGTCCTCCCCACCGCCTCCTCCTCGACCGCCACAACCGCCTCCCTCCTCCTGACTCATCGCCGCCTCCCTTCATGGCGCAGATTAGCTTTCATGGTTGGGTTTTCGTTAGTTACCTTTGGTTGGCATTGGCGAGCTCCTTGATGGCGACGGCATGGCGAGGAGGCCGCAGCGGGTCGCCCTGGTCGCGGGTTCTCGAACACGACCCACGATCACGCCGGCGCGAAAGCCCGTGCCCGTGCATCGGCGCGGCAATCAGAGATGTAAGCGACGGCACGCTTACCGGTTGGGAGAGCGACGCAACACGCCACGCAGCAAAGACTCGCCCCTGGCAAGTGCGCGTGTCGAGAACGTGAGCGCCAGACGCGAAGACTGGCGCACCGCCACTACCGAGCCGGCGGAGGCGCGGCCGCCACCGAGCGCTGCACGCACGGGGGACGGCACCATCACAGCAAGTTAGCCTCGCTCACTCGCCGCGCTTACGCGGATTTACGACGACAGCAGCAGCAGATCCTCATCAACGGCGAGAAGGCCATCGAGTCGGGTTCACCCCGCCGCCACTACATGGAGATGAGCGCTTTGCATACCGGGAGCTCTGGCGGCTCGACCAGGAGGGCCTCCCCGCCGAGAGCTCCCGCCACCATGGCTCCTCCTCCGCTTCTCGCCGCCATCGCCAGTCGCTTTGCCGCCTCCCGCCTCCCCACCCGACTCGGGCCCTCCCCCACCATGTGGCGCCCTCCTCCCCCCTTCTCTGTGGAACCAAGGCGCAATGGGAATAGGATGGGTTGTTTTGAGGGCCCACCTGTCATTGGCGCAGAGTAAATGAATTTGCTGTAATTTTTTTCATCCTTGGCCAAAATGTTTTCACGTCAGCACAAAACCAGGCATAAAAACAGGGTGAATCGACACAAGGGGGTATTTTGTCCGGTTTGCAAACGTTGAGGTCTTGTGCTGTCTGGTTTTCGACTTCAAGGTTGTTTTCCAGACTTTTTGAAAAGTTCGAGGTTGAAAAATGGACTTAACCCTTTGGATGGGTGAATGAATCTGAATGAGATGAGATGGTACAGGATTAATGAGATGAAGCTGAATGGGATGATATAAGTAGGGTGTTTGGTTGGTTGGATGTGATGATACAAGATTTTGTTTGGTTTGTTGAATAGGATGGTCTTGGATAGTTCAAACTGTTGTTTGGTTGAACAGATGATATGGGGTGTAGTGACCTTTCCCCTGAGGTGGTGAGTTTACTATTTACTCAAGGCTAAGTTTAGATCAAACGTAAAGCTGCAAAGCGTTTTTTTTACAAGCTAACACAACAGATAATATATTAATTGTCCCAAGTTCAAGTGGAAAGCACCTGGGTTTCTTTTGCAGATGACCCGATCTGATTCTGGTTATCTCTACCGAATTGTTTGCTACTGGATCCTCGGGAAGCATAGCGCGACTTGTGAGCAATAGCAAAAGAAAATGCCTAATCGACAACCCAGATTATTTGCATTGCAGACATGGTTGGACGCAATTTAACGAGGTGCATATGTACTAGAAGAACATAACAACATGAACAAATCACTGTTTGAATTTAGTTTCGATTGAACATAGCATCGCTATCACTCAAAATACTGTACAGTTTTGGTTTCAAACTTTCAATCAAACAAAGAAGCAATTCCACAGATAGCAAAACCAAATATATGGAAAGATCCGATATAGATTAGCACTACAGAGAGGGCCAATTACAACAAGATGGAAAGAGTCACAACTGGTGCAATAGCTGTGCATACTCAGGTATAGTACAAGACAAAAGCCATCGTGAAAATATAATGTAAAAATCCCACACATGTATTCTCTTCAAACATGTTGCCTTTCATCTGATGCTAGCTGCTGGCCTCCGCTGTGTCACCAAGCACAAATTCTGTGTACAAGTTCTTCAATGCTATCACAATCGTCATTATAAGGGGACCTAATATTGCACCCTACGCACCCTACAGAAGAACGCTAAATGGTCAGTACAATGTGAGTTTAGAAAAGCTCAATTGTCATATGCACAATAGAATAGCGGTGTGGTACATAATACATTGGTATGTTCCAACTTACAGATTCAATTTTTTGGCAGATACGATGCGTTTTCATCTCGTATTTACGGGTTTGACCACGCTGCTCACGTATTTACAGAAATAGCAATGCTGGCGCACGATGGTCGTGGCACCAACGCCGCCGCCATGCACGCTGCGGTCGCCATCGAGCCACCGCCACCATCGCCACTTTAGCAGGTGGCTATGCGCCCGATCCTTTGGCGCATGGCCACCATGCGCCGACCATTAGGGGTACTAATGGGGTTAATTAGGGGTTAGGGTTAATAGGTTAGTTAGGCTTTTTTTATTTTTAGGCTAAAATTTGGAGAAATTTTAAAATATAGCAAATGAGGCCAAAAAATTATGAAATTCTTTGTGGAGCCTCTGAACACCGTGCACTTGCTTGTGTAAATTTTTTATAATTTTATTCGTTCAGAATTGTTATCGCTATTTCGTATAAGTGCCCTGTTCGCATGAATCAATAAATTTAGAAAATGAGCTCAAAAAATTATGAATTTTATTTTGAAGTGTCCTCACGCAGTGGACTTGATTGTGTAATGTTTTGGCAATTTTATATGTGTTCTGGTATTGTCTCGAAAATTTATGATTTAGGTCGCGAAAATTTCGATTTTAAGTTTCGAAAATTAGGGTTTCATGATTTCATGTGACTTGGAATGTAGAAAAAAAAGCTACATTGCAACTCTATTAGAGATGTCGATATACAATATGATGCTGGAGTACACACGTAATAACCAAAATACGCGTACAAATATAGCAAAACAAAATATGAATACAAATATACCCAAACATAATCGCATAACACGGGATATACCAAAGTCTAGATAAGCTTGTGCATGAACCGAGATGAAGGGGGAGGGGTATTATCACATGTAACTCAATCAAATAGGATACTCTTTGTTTATTTATCGGTTTAGTGTGGATGATGTTCTTTAATATCAGACAGTACGACAAAGTTAGATAAGGCTGTGCATGAACCAACTGAGGGAAATACGTGGCATGCAAATCATATAACGATGTACCGTAACCTACGACTCGTGTGTGTTTCGAACCAACTGAGGAAAATGCGTATTTTTGCAGATCATATAATTTGATCAGTTTGCCGTGGATGATCTGTATTGTACCACAATTGGTTCGAAACGCACACGAGTCATAGGTTACAGTACATCGTTATATGATCTGCATGCCACGTATTTCTCTCAGTTGGTTCATGCACAACCTTATCTAGCCTGTCATACAATACAGTATTAAAGAACATCATCCACACTAAACCGATAAATAAACAAAGAGTATCCTATTTGATCGAGTTACATGTGATAATACCCCTCCTCCTTCATCCTGGTTCATGCACAAACTTATCTAGACTTTGGTATATCCCATGTTATGTGATTATGTTTGGGTATATTTGTATTCATATTTTGTTTTGCTATATTTCTACGCATATTTTGGTTATTACGTATGTACTCCAGCGTCATATTATATATCGATATCTCCAATGGAGTTGCAATGTAGCTTTTTTTTCTACATTCCAAGTCACATGAAATCATGAAACCCTAATTTTCAAAACCTAAAATCGAAATTTTCGCAACCTAAATCATAAATTTTCGAGACAATACCAGAACACATATAAAATTGCCAAAACATTACACAATCAAGTACACTGCGTGAGGACCCTTCAAAATAAATTCATAATTTTTTGAGCTCATTTTCTACATTTATTGATTCATGCGAACAGGTCACTTATACGAAATAGCCATAACAATTCTGAACGAATAAAATTATGAAAAATTTACACAAACAAGTACACGGTGTTCAGAGGCTCCACAAAAAAATTCATAATTTTTTGGCCAAATTTGCTATATTTTAAAATTTCTCCAAATTTCAGCCTAAAAATTTTAAAAAACCTAACTAACCTATTAACCCTAACCCCCCTAATTAACCCCATTAGCTAATTACCCCCTAATGGTTGGCAGATGGTGGCTATGCGCCAAGGGGTCAAGATGGCCACCCCACGCCGAGGGTCGACGTGGTCATGAAGGCCATGGGGTTTCTAGTATGCCACACATCGAAGTTGGCGCTACTAATAAGATGGCCACCTTCACGGGGCTATATAAGGCCGTGGCGGCAGCACTAGTACACGCCATCAGACACCAAATAAGCTATTTATGCAATTACGCATGTGTGGTCAAATCCACAAATACGAGATGAAAACGCGTCGTATTCGCCAAAAAACCAACCACTAAAATGGTTATGTATGAATTTACTGGAAAAACATATTGTGTACAAAGTACATCACTCATGCTCTAAATGGAAACTTATAATCAACATAATAGTAGAATACTTATAGTTGCAACCACTTCTCTCAATCCCACTAACAGATGAAATGTACACATGTCACAGGTATCTCAATAATTCAAAATTACTATTTACAAAGGAATGCACACCTGAACAAGTCCTCACTTGCAACACTGCATTGTATTTCTGGAGCATTTTGTTGCAAGCACTTCTCTCAATCCCACTAACAGAAACAAATCCTTGCATGGTTGAAAATAGCTTCATTATTGAGGGCACATAAGAGGAAAGAAAGTGAAGAATGACGCTGGGAAGATATCAAGTCCTCACTTGCAACACTGCATTGTATTTCTGTAGCATTTTGTTGCAAGCACTTCTCTCAATCCCACTAACAGAAACAAATCCTTGTATGGTTGAAAATAGCTTCATTATTGAGGTCACATAAGAGGAAAGAAAGTGAAGAATGACGCTGGGAAGATATCCTGTAACCACTTGACTGACAACAGCTCTGCAAGTGCCAAATAAAATAAAGGTTAGTTAGCTAGCTCATTCTATTGTGCGATACATTAGATAAAAGTACAACCAACATGTGGACTAGCTAGCACAAGTATCACCAATTCAGCATCTAAACATATGCTTGAGTGCTTGACTACTGTACGCAGAGCAACTTCAAAAGTAATGACAAGGTCCTTTCAAATTAACAAAATACAGGATCAATGAAAATATAAAAATAAATTCATGAACGAAAACTAACATTTCCAGTATGTTCCTCAGGAAAGGCAACCATGTCTCTAGTTGTTCCAAATAGGTGAGTCCTTGAACAAATGCTGAAACTAGGAGAAAGATGATTATCAGGAGAGTTGAAGCTACAAACACTATGAACTTGGAGGGTCTTCAGAAGGTCGCCGTACAGAAAATAGAAAGCAAATGCATTTACACAACCATTTCTACTCACACAAACTAGAGGAATGGTTGATCAGCTAAACACAAAAGCGAAAAATAACCGCATCACCAACTGAATATACAATATCATTATCATATCATACACAAGCTTGCCTTGCTTCTCGAATCTTTGCGAAGAGGAGAAACTTCACCGTGACACTTCTGGTGGTCCATATCACACTTGTAATATCAATAAGATAGTTTGAAGATAAACCGAACTCCCAGGATTAACATGGTTATAAATATGATGTTCCCTAACAATGCATCACCTAGAACCTGAAGAACAACAGAACATAGGATGTAAGCACTGAACATGTTCACATTTCCACAAGAAACATACAAGATGTATGATGTGGGCATCCCTACAACTAGTTCTGTCATCCCTACACCAGTTCTGTTTGGGTACATAGGGACAAGCTAAAGTTTATCGCAAGACGAGCCAGAAGGAAGCGATGCCCATGACCACCCCCAGGTGGCCCACGACCACCATCAGGTGGTCTATGACCACGTCCAGGTGGCTCACGACCACCTCCAGGTGGCCCATGACCACCCCCAGTATTGGTCTTCAGGACTACCCCAGAGGTCTTCAGGACCACCCCGGAGGTCTTCAACGACCACCCAGGAGGTCTTCCAGGACCTCCCTCTAGGACCTCCTCAGGACCTTCCCAGGACCTCCCTTCAGGACCTCCCTAGGACTTCCTCAGACCTCCCTCAGACTGGATCTTACGACTGTGTCTCAACCGGCCCCTCGACACTCGATACTCAACATGAATGGTACTGGTCGTAGATAAGTTATAGTATATATCTTTTAGATATAGTCGGTTGTAATCTTTCTATAACTGTATTAGGAAAGAATCTTTGTACGATACGTGAGTTAGAGATAGAATCGGTATTAAGCCGTGTGTGAGTCGGCCGCACCCTTAGGTGCCAATATAAGGCCAGGGCTTTGCCCATTGTAAAGGGAGAAGAATTTTAGAAAGAAATACAGAAAAGTCACGGCGACTTTGTGGCGCAATATCCTGCGTGTTTTGTTGAGGTTTTCCTATCTAGGGTTTGTTGAGGTCGGAGCAAGGCAAGAACACGACGTTCTTGAGATTGCCTACCGAATCTACACGATTCAACTCGTCTAATTCGTGATCTTTGCTACTCACGGTTTAGAGAGGCTTCGAGTTCATGCTTCTAATCGTCCTTGTGATTGATTAGTGTATGAATATCTGGATATCTATCTACACTGCGATGTGATCGAAGGAGCTACTGCTGTCTTCATCACCGCAAGGTTTCAAGGAGGGTTGTACCCTAGCCGCAAGAAGAAGGACTACTCCGCTGTTTGTACCACGAAAGATTGGGCAATCATACGCCTCAGCTAGTTTACTAGTTGATCCGTATCAGGTGGTATCAGAGCGCTAAGTCGATCGCAAAGACGGAATTTTTTTCTTCTTGCCGCTCTCGTGATGTCGAGCGAAGCGGTAAGGGGTTCGAGTGGTTACCCCAGTGACGACTTGGGAGAACCGATCGATGATGATTTGCCACTCGTAGTACGAGCACGATTCAAGGCGATCCCTGGACACATCAAGCGCTATGAGGACATCATCCGTGCTGATTTCGATGGAAGCATCAATGGGGTGAATACGAGGATCAACAAAGTGTAAACTTCGTTGAATGATCGCATCACAGAGGGTTTCAACAATCTGGTTGTTTCTCTTCATCGCTTGGAGGAGAGATTACTGCTGTCGGAAGGGGCCGGCGCCCGGCATCAGGCACCAAACTTGGTGTGACGAGCGCAGTCGCATGACGACGCTCGTTACTATGGTGCTAATGATGATGACATGTCCGATGGCCGTGGAGGCTACCCACGACCACCACGGCGTGATTATTTTGATCGCCGACCTACTGCACATGGAGAAAACCACGACGGTAGTGTGCAACGCGAGGACGACAGTATTGGCCGAATCAAAATCACTATACCGGCGTTCAAAGGCAGAGCTGAACTTGAAGCTTATCTAGAGTGGGAGATGCGTGTCAATCAAATCTTCGACAACCATAACTACTAGGAAGATGTAAGAACCCAACCCGAGAGGACCCGGAGGGATCTCCCAAGACCACCTAGGAGGTTCAACCGAACCACCCGGAGGTCTGGGAAGGTCCTCCAAGACCTCCCAAGAGGTCCCCCAGGACCTCCTGGAGAGCCTCTAGGACCACCTAGGAGGACTCGAAGATCCACCCGGAGGTCCACCAAGACCACCCGGAGGTCCCAGTCTCTGTGCACAATGAGCTAGTCCCAAGATCAGATCGCTAGTTCATACAGACCCAACATCGGTGTCATCACATCCATACAACAAACTTAAGATGAAGCAGACAAATTAATATTATTAGACAAAAGACCTTATGGTCAAGCTTGTTTACAGGAGTGCCACGCAGGGCATCAACAAAAGAAACACTCGCAGCGGAAACAAAATACAATGCGGAGCCACTCGACGAGCCACAGGCTATCGAGTGGAGGACATCCCCTAGTCCATGAGGTCTTCAACGAACTCCTCCTCATAGTGCTCGGAGCTCTGGGAGGTCTTCTACCGCCGACAACTGTGAGGGCACTAGCCATTAGTACTTTGAATGTACTCAACAAGCCATAGGGAAATGAATGCAATATCAATTATGCGAGGCTTGCTAAGGAAAAGTTGTATGGTTAGTTTGCATAAAGCAGCATTTGACAGAAATACAATAAGTAGATTGCAAAACACAAGTTGAAAAGATAGTACATAAGTAAACAAGTTCTTTGAAAACAAAGACACCACCACCACGGTCGAGAGCATCGACCACTCACGACCACCCCGGTCGTGAGCCAAACCTTCAAACTAATCACAACTTTTTAGAAAGATTTACCCCTTACGTGAAAGAACCGGGCATGTCCATAACCGAGGACGCGGCTATTCGAATAGATTTTACACTCTGCAGAGGTTGTACACTTTACCCACAAAACACGAAGTCCTCTAGTTGGCTAGGCACCCGTCGATGCCCCTGCTCACTTACTTTGGTAAGCAGCCTAGAGCTCGTGACAAGGCCTTTACAAAGGTCAGTCCAGACTTGGTTCTGCCCGCTGAGGTTTCGCTTTAAAGGGCCCCCTCTTGCGCCATTCAACCACCACGACAGAACCGCATCAGGACCTCGCTAATTAATTGGCCAGGATCACTCCATTTTGGACTTGTGGTTGCACGGTAAAGACTCAGATCGATGGCGTATAAGGTTAAGTCCTTAGTTGGCTACTCAGACGAGACCATCCACAACCCAGTGTGCTCAAGGCAACCACTCCTCACCACCATCCACTCGCCCGAGCATAAAACATTTTCGGTTCAACCCGGCCAAATGACCACCCTGGTCACAGCACACAAATTTTTAACAACAGTGGCATTGCCACAATTTGATAGCTCATTAGTCAAATTCAACATTCTCAGAGTCATGAGATCGCGAGACTGATCATCTACTAAAGCATGACTAAGCAATAAAACGCACCCATATTGGTATACAAGGACATATCCAACTAAGATAACCCATCCTACGGATTTTCAAGGGTACATGTCAACATGTTGCTTCCAATTATCCAAGAATTCATAAAGACAAGTGGGTGTTGTAACTACTCCCGAAACTATTTTTATAAAACTAGCCATGCATGCTCATAATAAAACAATATACTTTTAGCAAAATGGGTTCAACATGATCAAAGGCCTATGACTTGCCTTCACTGAAGAACTGAGGGTCTTCTGCTGAGAAAGTCGGGTCCAGGAGGTCTTTGGAACAAATGGATCCTACACGCATGTAACAAGAACCAAGTAAATAAAATGAACCCACAAAACTCCAACGAAAGAATCAAATCAAAGCCAAAGAAAAACACAGGATCAGGGCGAAGATAGAAACTTGATTCACTGAATCGGAGCTCCTATCGAAGAAGAAAAAGCTCTACTAAGGGAGGTTCAAGGTTCTGGGAAACAAAAGGAGGCAGGAGGCTTCTCTGGTGCTTTATATAGACACGGGGAGGTCCAAGGAGGAGGATAGCGCATTAAATGCACCTAACGGGAGCAGGTAAAAGAATGAAAGGAGTGGATAAAAGAGGTGAGAAAAAGAGGAAAAGACAAGGTATGGTGAAAATGATAGCATTTAATGCAGCATTAAATGCACGAAGACTTTTCTCCCCCGCAGTACTGAGACCTGAGAGAGCGGTCCCACAAAAGAGGTGGTCGTGACCAAGAGGATGGTATTTGCAAAAAGGCCAACCGAGGTGGTCTTTGCAAAAGACCAAGAGGGTCGTCTTTGCAAAAAGACCACAAGGACGGGGAGGTCTAAGATAGGTGGAGGTCTGGACTCTCAGATCCAAGTGAAGGGAGGTCTTAACGGTCAAGATGGAACCAAAAGAGATCTCGATGGTCAAGACCAACACAGGGGAGGTCTCAACGGTCAAGATGAAACCAAAGGAGATCTCGACAGTCAAGACCAACAGATGGGAGGTCTCAACGGTTAAGATGGAACCAAAGGAGATCTCGACGGTCAAGACCAACGCAGGGGAAGTCTCAACGGTCAAGATGGAATCAAAGGAGATCTTGACGGTCAAGACCAACACAGGGGAGGTCTCAACGGTCAAGGTGGAACCAAATGAGATCTCGACGGTCAAGACCAACACAGGGGAGGTCTCAACGGTCAAGATGGAACCAAAGGAGATCCCGAAAGGAGGAAGTCAAGGATGTTTGAAACACAAATCCGAGTTGAGAGCACCTTGGGGTGGTCATGACCCAAGGGAAGGTTAAAACCGGAGGAAGGTTCAAACAGAAAAGAAGGTCTAAACCATGAGGAGGTCTAAACCAAGAGGAGGTCCAACGGGAAAAAGGTTAGAAGAGGTTAAGGGAGGTCCAGAGAGGTCTGAACGAACAGAGAGAGAGGAGAGCAAGACCAGAACTCGAACAACTCTAAATAAACCAAACTTTGGCATTAGTTGGAGTTTGATTAAGTCATGTTAAATTCCCAAATTTCCAAAATATTCAAGTTAAGCTTTGAATTCTCGTCAAAACCAAATGGTTCTTTTTATTTTGAAAACTTTTATGAACTCCAAAAAATTGGGATGTTACAGAAGACAGGAAGGTTCGTGCTGCTTCAATTGAGTTCACCGAATATGCTATTATTTGGTGGGATCAATTGAACCGTGCAGGAGATCGTCCACACACTTACGAGGGGATGAAACAAGTCATGAGGACTGTATTTGTTCCAGCGTACTATACTAAGACGCTGCATACAGAGCTACATCGTCTATCTCAAGGCTCCAAGTCCATGGATGGGTACTATCAAGAGATGCAAGTGCTCATGATCTGTACTGGTGTTTGAGAGTCCGCTGAAGCTACAATGACATGTTTCTTTGAAGGACTGATCGACGACGTGCGGAATCGTGTTGACTTGATGCAGTATAACACCGTACAAGAGCTTCTTCACTAAGCTGAGCGTGCTGAACAATGGGTGAGGAACAACCATTCAAAGGTTGGTTGCACCAATCCATCGAGTTGGAGGCGTCCAATTCAGCAATATGGTGAAGGTGGTTCAAGTTCTAAGCTGGTTGCACCCACTAATCCTGTGAGAGTACAACTTAAAGAAGCATCTAAAGCAATCAGTACAGTAGGCAAGGAGACATCTAGATTTGATTCTAGTGCTTTCTCAACTGCTCGAACACGAGATATTGAATGCTACAAGTGCAAGGGCAGAGGGCACATGAAGAAAGATTGCCCAAATTCAAGACAAGTGCTATTCGTACAAAACGGATATGCATTGGAGAGTGATAGCGACGACGTTGATCATGCAGAAGAGCAATCCAAGGATTCCGACATTGAAGTGGTGTATTGTGATCCTGAAGTCGGTGTATCTTTGATGACTCACAAGGTGAATAGTCACAATACGCTGATCGTCGAGAAGGGGCAACGATGTGGTGTATTTCAAACCCAATGCATGATCAAGGGCAAACGGTGCAAGCTGATGATCGATGGAGGAAGCTACAACAATGTGATCAGTAAGAACATGGTTGATGCGCTCTCATTAACCACATGGCGTCATCCTAAGCCATAGTATATGCAATGGCTTCACAATGTTGATAAGCTGAAAGTTACACATAAAGTTTCAGTACCGTTTTCAATTGATGGCTATGAAGACAAGGTAGAATGCGACGTCGTGACTATGCACATATGTCACATATTGCTGGGGCGTCCATGGCAGTTTCACTGCAACATCGCACACCAGGGGAGAGCTAATCGATTCACATTGATGCATAGGGTTGTGTTCCATTCTTTGCTACCAAAGAAAGATGAGGAGATCCATTCTGATGTTGTCATAAAGAGCAAGGATCTTTAGAAGAATACCCTGAAACCAAGGACGGTTTCGCTTGAAGGGGGAGGGGATGATGCGGGCATCCCTATGACCAATTCTGTCGTCCCTACGACTAGTTCTGTTCGGGTACATGGGGACAAGCTGAAATCTGTCGCAAGATGAGCCAGAAGGAAGCGAGGCCCACGACCACCCCCAGTTGGCTCACGACGACCACCAGGTGGTCTACGACCACGTCCAGGTGGCCCACGACCACCCCTAGTATTGGTCTTCAAGACCACCCCAGAGGTCTTCCAGGACCTCCTCGGGACCTCCCTAGGACCTCCTCAGGACCTCCCCAGACTTTCTGACCTCCCTCAGACTGGGATCTTACGACTGTGTCTTGACCGATACCCCACGACACTCGATACTCAACATGAATAGTACTGGTCGTAGATAAGTTATAGTATATATCTTTTAGATAGAATCGGTTGTAATCTTTCCATAACTGTATTAGGAAAGAATCTTTGTACGATACATGAGTCAGAGATAGAATCGGCATTAAGCCGTGTATGAGTCGGCCGCACCCCTAGATGCCAATATAAGGCCAGGGCTTTGCCCATTGTAAAGGGAGAAGAATTTTAGACGATAACTTCGATTGCAAATGCGTCAATCATTATACATACCACAGTCATGGTCGGTTGCTCTTGCTGCACCTGATAGAGATAATCCGATGTGATTCTAAGACTCTGCACCGCCTCTGCAACCATTAAATGGTGGTCCAAACACTCATACAACTGAATCAGTCCCAACAAAGTAAGCTCAAACACCAGATTCCATTTTGACAGATTACCTCTACCTCTATCTGCATGAATCACCGTGGCAGGTCCGTGCCGTGTACCGGGAGGTCCTGGAGTGCCACGTGTCGCGTATCGGGAGGTCCTAGAGGAGGTCTTGGAGGAGGTCCTAGAGCGCCACGTGTCGCGTACCGGGAGGTCCTGGAGGAAGTCTTGGAGGTCCTGGAGGACCTCCTAGGTGGTCGTGGAAGTGATCGTGCTATCTCTGGAGGCCGAATTGGATTCCAGCACATGTCCAGCTTGAACTCTTGCTTTCCTGGCGTGGTTCGTGCTATCTCTAGAGGCGAATTGGATTCCAAAGATGTGTCCAAATTTTGAACTCTTGTTTGGTATGTGGAGTAGTGGTCGTATCCAGCAGGTTGATGTCCTCATCATCCTCCCCTTCTTGCATTTGAGTCGTCCTCGACTCACGCTCATCCTCCAACGGCAAGAGAAGCTTTAAAACTTGTAGCAACACATTCTCATCTTTCAGCAAAATGTTAGCAACGGCAGGTGGCAAATAAATAGAGTACGCTTTGGAAATTAAAGGTGATTGTGCATGCATCAAATCAGCAAAGATATATTTTCTCATAGCATTCAGTTTGCAACTCAAATTGCAAGTATAAGTGAAGTATATAGTATAGTTATTCATTGCTCTGTGAATGGGCAACACAGTAATTGAATTCAGAGAGCACAAGTCATTCATATAATCAGATTTCAATTGAGTAATAGCAAATTCATCTAGCAAGGGTAAAAAGATTTGTAAGTTCTTCCATAAGTCAACATCTTTATTCAGATTGTCCATACTAGATGGTGCAATAAAAAGGGAACACATGGGCATGGGATGAGGACTAAATTTTATTTTACTCTCATATTGAACAAGATTCAGCACACAAGAATGGTTATCCAAAACAGCAAGCTTCAATTCATCCACATGATCACAAGTTATGCATATTCGATATACAAGAAATTGATTGTCTACACCATAATCTCCAATCAAATTAAACTTATACCCAGGGGTGTAGGCACTAGACAAGGATTTTGAACATGCAATTTCAGAAACTTTCTCCATAGCATGTGACAATTTCATAGATGAATCCAACATAATGTAACATAAAGAATCAGCAGTAGAAATTCTAGTCAAAACTTTTTTATGTCTAACCAATTCCACATGATCATTAGATGTGATTAACTCATCACAGGAAACACTCAAAACAGCAGGCAATTCAATTATTTTATCACAGAGTGCACTTAAGTCAATGCAGTCTGAATTCTCTACTTGAAACATATGCATATCAGAATTGTTTTCCACTAATTTTTGCTCTAAGACAGCATGAACAGTAGACAATTGTAGTTCGTTACAAATATAATCACCTTTTGTGATGATAGCACCATGAGCATTACCTTTTTGGCTCTCCTCAAATGATGTAGGTGCATCCATCTCCTTATCTTTCTTCTCAATCAATGGAGTCAGTGGTTCAATTAGCTCATTCTCCTCTTCGGCATGGTTCTCAACTTCCTACAAGTTGTTAGTTACAAAAAAAGACACAAACACAGGTTTGTTCTCATGTTTCCTAACACTAGGCATTCTCAATTTCTCCTTAATCTGACTTTCAACCTTACATGCAAGTATAAACAAATGAGAGAGAGAATTATATTCTTTGTGAACAAGAAGGTCCTGAATTGGTTGATTAAGCCCACTTAAGAATCTATTCTCTGTAGCTTCAGCATGTTCCTCTAAGCCACAACGCAACAAACGAGTTTTCAATTCATGATAGTAACATCCTCCAAGACCTTCCTCCAAGACCTCCTCGCCAAGACCTCCTCGGGGCCTCCTCAAGACCACTCCAGGACCAGTCATATAACCAGGTCTTCGACCAGTCTGTTGTAGTATATATCTTTTAGATGGAGTCAGTTGTAATCTTTCCATAACTGTTTTAGGAAAGAATCTTTGTGTGATACAGGAGTTAGAGATAGAATCGACATTAGATCATGTGTGTGTTGGCCGCACCCTTAGGTGCCAATATAAGGCTAGGCATCACCCATCTAGTTCGGGGGGTTTTGTTAGATTAAAGTTTAGCTTTGCTAGTTTATACATCGTTTGCTTGTGCGGCTAGTATAACCAGACCTTGTCTTCGGAACCCCCAATTTGTTCAATAGATCTATTGTTGTTCCTCAATTCCTATTCAGCAAGTCGTTACTTCATCTATTTTTCTTGCTTGATTCTTGATTGTATTTAGGAAAAGACCTTCGTGGTCAGGTCGATCTCGCTACCGGCAAGGTCGATAACGAACATGAAGTTGGTTCAGCGATTGCGGGTGCAACGGTTGTCGCACGGTTGTAGCCTGGATCGTGAGAGTTAGCTTCCATCAAATCAAGTGTATCATCCTCGTCGAAAGATCGGGCCAACATCCTCATTATGCGTTCTTCTCTCCTCCAATATTCTTCCAGAAATACTGAAATCAGACTCGGAGGAAATCGTCAAGACAGGAACAGTTAACACATCACGTGCAAGTATAGATAGCACGGGATATGTTAACTTATGGGCATACCACTATTGCAAAATTTCGAAGCATTTTGAGTTGAAATCAATTGTATCGTTGTCCAGATAGGTGGATAGTTCCCCACTCCTTGGGTGAGAGGTTGATCTTGGTTGAGTAGGTGGCGTCGTAGAAGAACAAGACGTGGACCTGGAGGAAGAGCCACCCTAGATCTTGTCCCACAGATTTGTCTTGCGACTTGAGGTGGGTGCTACCGGAGGTCATTGCAAGCGGACTTCTTGGAACTTATTTTCATACATTTGGTAAACGTCTCGTCATGTAATCAAGAACGAACTTCTGCTAAATAGTTATAATAGTCTAGTCCTGTAACATCACTAAGAAGATCAAGAACATTAGCAAATGTTTCGATTTTGGCTCTAGGATCTAAAATAACTGCAAATGCATATAGAAAAGGGATTTCTCTCCAATATTTAAGGTATTTAGTTTTCACAGCAACAATAGCCTCTCGTAAAACTAAGCCATTTTCATACATTTCCAATTGACTAGCAATTTGTAAAATACTATGCACACTAATAGGAGATGTTAGATAATAGACAGTGGACAAAGCAACAATGGTCGCATAAAAAATTCTAAAAGTTGTAGTATCTTCTCAGCAACAAACTAATATTGCTCAGACAATAGTATAGTATCGTTAGTGCTCGGATATTGCGTTTGAATAAAAACGAAAAAAAATGCTCTTATATGGCAAAATACTCCTAAGCATCAAGTATAGTTCGATCTTATTGGCATGTCCAAGCCAAACTTTCTTGGACGTACACCCATTGCCCTGCAGAAGGTCTTATATGCTACTATTCTTATGTTAGAATTATTCAAGAAAGATATCGCATCGCGAAAAGCTTTAAGATACACACGCCTCAACCTCTTTGCTCCGATAGTCGCCGACGAAAATGCTGCCGTACAGCGTTTTCGTAAAAATACTATGCACACTAATAGGAGATGTTAGATAATAGATAGCGGACAAAGCAACAGTGGTCTCATAAAAAAAATCTAAAAGCTGTAGTATCTTCTCAGCAACGAACCAATATTGCTCAGACAATAGTACAGTACCGTTAGTGCTCGGATATTGTGTTTGAATAAAAACGGAAAAAATGCTCTTATATGGCAAAATACTCTTAAGCATTAAGTATAGTTCGATCTTATCGACATGTCTAAACCAAACTTTCTTGGACGTACACCTATTGCCCTGCAGAAGGTCTTATATGCTACTATTCTTATGTTAGAATTATTCAAGAAAGATATCACATCGCGAAAAGTTTTAAGATACACATCGCCTCAACCTCTTTGCTCCGATAGTCGCTGACGAAAATGCTGTCGTAGAGACTAATGACGGAACAACACATTGCCCTTCCGGTAAAAACCCCTATTTGGTTTGAGGTAGCCGTAGCCTCCTCCGTGGATGCAACCTCCTCCGGTGAAATTCCGTACGTTGAATCACCATCCAATGTTTTCTGTTTTTTTTATGTTGAAAATTTTTAAACTAGACAAAAGTAAATAAGGTGAACCCTACAAATACAAAAACAAAACAAAAAAAATCTAAACTAGACAAAAGTAAATCTAGATGAACCCTACAAATACAAAAAAACAATAATCTAAACTAGACAAAAGTAAATCTAGGTGAACCCTACAGACACAAAAAAACAAATAGAACTAAAAATTACAGTAAAGCTGTACTAAAATTACACATCACTTGGTAATACAATTTCAGGCTTAGTACAGTGCAATTGTAGGTGACTGAGTTTTAAAAAAATTGCAAACGACTGAGAACTAGCAAAAACGATATTTTTAAGAGGGTTAGGAATCAATGTGATTTGTATCACCTTTTGCATAGAGAAAATGAACTGAACTCTGGGATAATGAATTGACCAATAAGGCCTCTTCGAAGCACTGAGTTTTTTTCCTTAATTTATGTGGGAATGTTTACGTGAAATGCATCGCGGTGGACTATAGTAATTTCGTTTGGTTGAATCGCTTTTGGATAATTGGATGTTTGGCTAGCTGCTTTTTTATAATCAAATCGCAAACGGATATATTATTCCAAAACTATGAGATGAAATGTTGGATAACCATTGGATAACAAAAAATATCTAACTTTAACATGATTTACCAAACAAATTAATAGACTTTTAATAACTTGCTTTTCACATCAGCTTAAAAATACTCCACAACAACCGCAAAGTGAGCCCTATTGCCCCAGGTAAGCCCTTCAATGCTATCTCTGTCTATTTTTGTAGGGGACCCTTCAATTGTTCTCAAAAAAGGGAAAAAGTAAGCCTTTCATGTTATTTATAGACAAAATTAAAAACAATCTATATAATGGATTGTCTTTAAGTTATGTATATATGACCCTACAAACTGTACATACAGTATAGATACAACAGCAAAACAATCGTCTATAAAGGTTTTATAGACTGTCTGTTGCATGCCAGACAGCTTCATTCTCTCTCTTTATTCTCTGACATCTATATCATTAAAAATCTTATATAGCAAAGATTATAGACTACTGATATCACCTATTGTACATGCCCCTTATTAGCAATGCCATCTGCCCACTGCAGCGTTAACTGCTCGTTCATGGGCTGGGCCTATTACTCGGCTTGCCTTCCCGGCTGCCGCATGCTTGTCGGGCCCAAAGCCAGGTGGAAGAAGCTGCGCGTGTGGGTGATGGACGGCGCGGAGTGGCGGAGAAAAGGCTGATTCGATTGGACGCGGCGAGGCGACGCGCACGAATCCCATGACCCCATCAATACTCTTCTTCAATCCCACCTTCAAGATGGAGCACTAAAATAATCCGACCCGATCTCTTCGGCCCGTGGGATCAATCCCTCGGCCCCTCCGCCTCCCTCGGATCAGCTCCACCGCGCCGCGAGACCAGGATCGTGACGAGAGCGCAGGGCACATGGTGGCGGTGGCGGCGTTGCCATGGGTAAGTCCCCATGTCCCAACCCTCTCCTTTTAACCCCTCTGCTTTGCTCGCGCTTCTGTAGCGATAGCATAGCATCTGGTCAGACCGTCCATGGAGTTTCTTGGATTCCCGGTTTTGGTTGTTGTTCGCTCTCCTTGTCCTCCCTCCGATCTTGGCAAGCTAAGTGCCCTTTCGCTGTTTTGGCTTGACGGAGAGTTGGTTCTTTGTCTAGGGTGGGGGCTCGCCGGCGTGGATCGACGTGCCGGAGCGGAGCAAGAGCGCGTTCTTGGAGCTGAAGAGGAGGAAGGTGCACCGGTACGTGATATTCAAGATCGACGACAGGAGGGAGGAGATTGTCGTGGAGAAGACTGGCGCCCCCGGGGAGAGCTACGACGACTTCACGGCGTCGCTGCCGGCAGACGACTGCCGGTACGCCGTCTACGATCTGGATTTCGTCAGCGACGACAACTGCCGGAAGAGCAAGATATTCTTCATCTCCTGGTTAGTTTTCCTACCTCTGTTTCTCGTCACTTAATGCTCCAGCGACATGTGCTAGATAGTCACGACTGATTCAGTTTGGTTACGGACTTGAGAAGCTGTCTCCTTTAATATTTGTGCCTATATAAGTAACTAAGTGTATTGTTAGGATAACAATTAACAACAAAAGGGTAAATACAAAAGCACAGATTCAGAAGAACTGTAGTGCAACTGACAGGCTGATAGCAGTGCAACTGTGCAAGTCTGCAACCTTTTCAGTGGTTTGAATGTTTGAACTCATCACATGATGGTCTGTCCAATGAGGTAATGAGCAGTATGCTCCAAGCTCACCCAGCTGCCTATCAGTTTAATTCCTCATAAACTTGTGAAGTTTTGGTAGTTTATAGCAGTTATGTACTGACAGAAAACTCAGTAGACAAATGAAAGTGGTCTTTAAATTTGACAAATTAATGCCCATGGGGGATCCGGATTACTTGCGTCCAAGTGTCCATGGATTTTTCATGGAGCTGAATAAATGATTTTTCGTTTCAAAATTTTTCAGGGTTACTCTGTGACAAAGAACTGCAACTAAATTATTAGAACATAACCATGTTACCGGTGTTCTCTTTGTTTTTAGGTCTCCTTCTGTTTCCCGCATCCGTGCAAAGACAATATATGCTGTGTCGAGGAACCAATTCCGCCATGAGCTTGATGGGGTGCACTTTGAGATTCAGGCTACGGACCCTGATGAAATGGATTTGGAAGTTCTCAGGGGCCGAGCAGACAGAACCTGATAGGTTGACTTGGCTAGCTTGCTGATATATTCCAGTGGCTTAAAACGCCCAGCGTGCTACTGAAATGCAGCTCAGGTGCACTGATGTGAGGCATGATGTATAAGCAGGCTGCTGATCACGCCCGAGCGTGCAGCATTTCTTTTTCTTTTTTTGAGATAGTACCTCTGTGATATTTGTCTAACTATATAAGTCCCCTCTAATATGATGTGGAAATTGTTAGGTTTGATATCAAATTGGTCATGTACCGTCTTTCTGCTGCTAAGTCAGAGTGTTTTGTTGAGCTTGTTCTGCTGCTGGTTTGGTTTCAGCGTTTTCACTACTGAATCCTCACCGATGAATTGTGATTGTTACTTGTGGTGTTTTGTTTTTGCCTTTTTGGTCAATGCTATGCTGATATAAGTATCTGGTCTACTATGCATACTGGATAAGTGGAATTCTGGAATTTCCAATTTCAAAAGAATAGCATGTACTGTGATGTTCCCTGTTCTTAACATGGAAGCAGACTTGACAAACAATATAATTGCTTGTCTACTTGTCCTAAAAAAACGAATTATAAGCACTAGGTTTTTACAATTCTCATCGACTCAAAGGTGGCAAATCGACTACAGAATACGAGGAGAAAGCATCTTGATATTCTGTTCACAATGACTGAATTGTACTCTGAGAACTGATTCTTCTCCGACACCAACCATCCGGTATTGGACCTGACTGTCGTCACGGCTGGCGTGACGATTACATGAAATCACAGTGCTCAAGCTGCTTCATCTCCCCGCCGGCGACCGGATCGAACTGGCACCGGTAGAAGCTCCCACCAATGCTGACGGCCACCACGGTGTTGATCTGCGCGCCAAATGCCACGACGCACCGTTCGCCATCACCTGTCCTGAACTGGGACGCGCTCGTGTGGGAAGCATCAGCCTCCAGATCGAACATTTGCACTGTCCAGTTATCCCCGGACGCGGCCACGCGCCGCGAGTCGCTAGAGAAGGCTAGGGAGTGCACTTCCGACGCCGCGGTTAGATTGGCTTCTCGGAGCAGGTGGTCCTCGGCGGTGTTGTTACGCCCGTGTCGTTACCTTCGGGGTAATCATATTTAGATATATATATTACTATTTACTTGCTTAGTAGAACACTGCTCCAACGAATAGTAATTTTTTTTTATCAGAGTTACGCGGTAGAACAATAAAATAAAACCGCACATCTTTATTACAGTAGTAGCCACGTAAGGATATGGTTCTTAATACAAGTATTATACGGTTACAAAAGGGAACTTCTCCGCTTCTCTTACATGCCATGAAGTATCGGCCGCTTATTCGTCCCACGCGTCAAAGATGACGCCCATATTGCCCTGGTCCTCGTAGTCTGTGTCTTCTCCTCCTGCGGTTGCATCGGTACCTGCATATCCTTCGTCCCACTCAGGATAATTCCCGGCCGGACTTGGATTTAACAAAGGAGAATACTAACAAGGTTGAGTACAAATGTACTCAGCAAACATTAATAGCAAAAATACATTGGATACCTCATCTCTGTTGTCATTACATTTTCTAATTCATCTCTTTTTCTAAAAATAATACATTAAAACATTAGGTGGCAAGTCTTAATTCTGAAAAAGACCACTCGTCACTCAGAGAGAAGATAGACCCCCAGCGGTTCCCGTAGACTCCAATCCAGGAGACTGGCATGAATTCATGATTTGATATAGCACTGCGTGGCTTGTACCACTTTACCCATAGCTACTCTGAACTTTCTCTGAGCTAGTTCCACCACATTTCTTTTGATGCGATTTCGAGTTAAGAATATAGAACGTTTTCCAGGTTATGTGATTAAATCTCCATCCATTACTTTCCGTCGGTGATGATTTAGTCACGGTGCTGACCTCATCATCCACCGAGTTCTAGTAATGTTGGTTGGGGCGGCTCTCGTCCGTGCCCAACACTTCACCTTGGGGCGGCTCTCTTCCGTGCCCAAACACTCTAACGTGACTCGTTGTGGAGAATATAATTATGCAACAAATAGCATTTTCTGCCCGCCAAAACGGGAAAAATGGTTGGCACTGAATTTACGACATCTGATCGAGTAAGAGTTTTGTTGGTCCTCATATTTTAACCATACGTAAAGGGGTCCCACCTCTTACCTCATCATCGTCGTCGTGTTCCCCCCTGCCCGGGCCCTTATCTTCCCATTTTCATTTATTTGATTTGATTTTGAGAAATGGTTTTGATGCAATAAACATATAATACAACAATATACGATTTACATTTAATATAACTATATTTATGTTCAAGAGAACAGCTTGCCTTTGTAATTGCAGGAAAGGTTGGCGTCGACGAGTCTCTGATCAGTTACTCCTATCGGTGCTGGTTCATCCTCTGTAGCAATATGGTATCCCGAATAATATATAAATAAATACTTAGTTGATTTTGAGTGATATTACGCGTACAAAAGTTAGTAGATTCTATTTTGTTAGCATGTTTTAATTTATTAACTTTTTCGGGTCCTTTGCTAAGTTAGCACTCCCCACTGTAGTCGTTTTATTGTCTATTTACTCTAAGGTCGAAAATGCCAAAGTTCGCGTTTTAACAGACGAGAAATGAAATACTACTCGTACTCACATTTCATTAAATCTATTAAATTCTACTCCGGCAAAAACGCCTAATTGATTTTACTTAAGTCCGCACGCGTTTATTTAATTCTCTACCTAAACTCGGGATACCTTTAATTTAATTAAATTAACATGATTAAAATATTTCAACCTGCCTGACTATTTGGCAATGATGTACAGGTTGCTATGCACGCCCTTTTTACTTTTTATTAATAGAATTAATAGTATTTACCTTATTTTAATAATTACTTAACAGACTAATTTTAAGTGAATTCGTTCGATCGCAATATTACGCAGTGCTAATATTTATTTATTTTATTGCTAATTTCTATTGCTACAAACATTAATTATCACAACTTATTAGAATTTATACAATTTTCCTAAATTTGTTCTTATACTCAAGTTTCCTAAACCTAATTTCCTAACGCTAATCCCTAATTACCTCTCTCCTTAACCCTAATTACCTAATTACCCCTCATCTTCTAACCCAACCAAACACAAAGACCTCCTTCTCACTTGATTTCTCTCCCAATCCACTCTTCTCCTCCCTTCTCTCCTGGCTGCCACCATGGCTCCTCCTCTGCCTCCGGCTCCTCCGCCGCCCGGCCGGCCCGCTCCTGCCGCCTCTGCTCCGGTTCACACGCCACCTCCGCCGGCCTCCTCTTGCCACCCTCCTCCTCCTCCTGGTTGCGCCTACTCCATCGGCCCAGCCTCCCAGCCTCCTCCTGCCCCTTGACCTCCTCGCTTGGCCCGTGCGCATGGCCCCCCCTGTGTCCTGAGCTCACTTCCGGCGTCGCCTGTTGGATTAATTTCCCGTTATGTGGACATACATGAGTTTAATACATATTAGCTATCTATTTTGGTTGGCTCAAAAGTATAAAGTGATCAAATAAAGTATTTATTAAGAGCCGAGTATCTTTTAAGGATAAATATGGACTTGGATTTTAAATCTGTGTAAAAACCTATTTGGAATCTATCTCTAATTATGAGACGGGATAGGATTCCATACTAAAGGCTATAAATAAGGGCTAGGTCCTCCAGTAGGATAACTCATGTCATACCATCTATCCCCATCTGTAGTTGGAGTTTGTGGCTTACCTCTTGTTAGGAAAGACCAAACCCTAGGTATACAGAACAATTGTTCATCTACTACTTCGGATCAATTCTTCATTGGCAATGGCATCATCATCAGGTATGCTTCCACGTTTACAGATTTTATGGGTGTTGCAATTACCACATATGCGATCCTGTTAGTTTTGATCATCAGGTTTAGATCTGAATAATTCTAACAATTGATATCAGAGCGTATATGTATGGTTTTGCAACCCGTTCATCTGTTTTTTGCGATCCGATCTGTTCTTCACATCGGATTGGCTTCTTTCCCTTCATCTGTTCGCATCTGGTCGAGCAACCTCGTGCCTCTGGTATTTCCCCATCTAGTTGGTTGGGGCTTGCCCTTCATCTGCTTCGATTTTGGATCGGTTCTTGCGTTTGCATCTGGCCGCATCCTGTTCTTGCCTCCGCTGCCTTCGAGCGTCCTACCGAGCGCCTCTTCAAGACTCTGAGTGCGCCGACAGCCCTCAGGCTCCCACCCGCCGCTACGTGAGCCCTCGCGCTCTTCGGCTACCACCTCTCGCGTCGCCGCCGTCTTCGATACTGCGGCGACATCGGCATCCCGCCTCTCCGCCGCTGCTTTGGGTTCCGCCGCCATCTGCTCCAAGACGTCTCCGTGAGCGCCGAGTGCGACTCTGGCTCTCCCATTGCCTCCGGCTCAGGAATCCCACACCACCTCGCCAAGCGCCCTTAGGGATCCCGCGCCGCCTTGCCGAGCGTCCTCGGGTGTTAGGATTCTGCCGCTTGCGGCCGACCGGCTCCGGTTCCCTCTCCGGCCTTAGCATGCGCCGCCACCGCACCAGTTAGCACCGCCGCCTGCGCATCAGGGGCACCGTGAAGCCTCCGGGATTCTGCCGCCTCCGAGCGTCGCAAACCCTCTGGGTTTCTGCCGGCTCCGTGAGGCGCGACCCCGTCTGGGCTTTCGCCGCCACCGCGCACTACGACCCTCCGGTTTTCGCTGCCTCCGCTTGCGCGTGCGCCCTCCATTGCGATCGTCGATGATGCTCTCACGCCCATTGTCTGTGATCTCATTGTCTTGTAAAATTTGGTTTTAGCCATTGTAGTTTAAAGTATTTGTGGCATTAAGCTTTTGCATTAAGGTTATTTTATGGTATATAGTTTCTGCATAAGGTTTGTGGATTAAGTTTCTGGCTTAAAATTCTGCATTGATGATTGTTTGCGATTAAGCTTTTGCAACATTTTAGATTAGCAGATGCATCTTCAGTTTTAGCTAATTCTAGATGATTATTGTGTTTGTGATCTTGGATGAAATAATCTCAAATGCGATAATGGTTGGTAGTATATCTTGATGATATTGTCAATTGCTGATACTGTTATTGCCATCTTGCTACCAAGTCGCTGTTAATTCAGTGCTTCAGATACTACTGTTGGTAGAAATAAGTAGTTACTGATTTGTGTTTTCGGTATTGAACTGAAGATTAATTGCTCTTTGTTTGCCGTAAGGCTGTAATACTAAAATTGGCTATACAAGCACTGTCATTTTGGTTCAATTCTCTGTTAGGCTAAGTGTTAACTTGCTGTTTAAGATTAGTCTTGACATATCAGTTTAATGTCAATTGCAATATTGCTTGTCTTGCATCTAGTTTTGTTCTGTGACATGTGCTCCAGCAATATTAAGGTTCTTATGCTTGCTGTGCAAATTAGTTGTTATCAATGAATGCAAGACTGGTTGTGCATAATCTATTTATCTGGATGAGGAAAATATTATGCATTTTTTGTTATAAATTGTGGACTCTTTTTTCATGAATCATGGATTGATTCAAATTTGGTCAGCTAGTGTTCTGCATATGTTAACTGAAGTACTATGTTGCCAAAGCAAGATTGTTGAATTGTAATTTAATTAACTCTTATGAATTTACATTGTAATTGGTTGAGATTAATCTTGTACAAAAAACTGGGTTGTAAAATACTATCTTTGTTTTGTATACGGATTGTTGTAATGCTTTCAGGGTTATAAACACTTTGTAACAATTGATATATTGAGATTATGTTGTACTGTTATTGTCACGCTTCACATTGTCAAATGTGTTAATTATATGTTTGATAAAACTGAGATTATGTGTTGATCAATATTTAATGGATTTTTATTTAACGTTAATTACCGATTATTGTTGTTTAGTTTAATTGAATTACGCGGGTTCACAAAGATGTCGAACACCCCGACCGACGCGGCCCCGTCGCCGTCCGTCCTGCGACAGCGCGAGGCTCGCGACGGCCGACGCGTGCGCGTCGATGAGCCGGGTGGTGCTTCCCTCCTCCCCGTACCGCTCCACCCGCACCTGCCCCTCGCGCGTGCCGGGGCAGGCCAGTGCCTTCTGGTGGAGCGGCGTCAGGGCGCACAGGCCCCGCCGGTTCGGCACCGTCTCGTACCGGTGCAGCAGCCTCATATCGGGGAAGCTGTACACGAGGGCATTGGACTCCAGGACGGCCACGAGGCAGTCGCGGCGGCGGCGGAGGCGGACGCCGCGCGCGGGAGAGCGGCAGGACAGCAACCAGACGTAGCGCTTCTGATGGCCGTCCCATACCACCGCCTTGGTTGGCGAAGGGTGCGGGTTCTCCCCGTAGCCGATGAGGGCGAGGAGCCGAGGATGTTGGTCCGGAAAAGCATCTCCACTGCCCCGAGCCGGCGGTTGACGACATCGCGGCGTAACATCTCGCGGAAGCGGTCGCATCTGTAGATGCGGAAACCGCCCGTGGTGCAGGCGGCGAAGCAGCGGCTGTCCTGGTTGAAGGAGACGTGGATGAGCTTGTGTTTGTGGGTCGTCGGGGTTTTGGGCGGCGGCGGGGTCGACGGAGCTGGTCTTAAGCACGTCCAAAGTCCAAACTCGCCAAGTATACAGATAACCTCACCAGCTCATGGCATCCATGGTCGGTGCGGTGCCGTGCCGTGCGCCCCCGAGCCGACGACCACAGCCCGGCGTCGGTAGGATCGGTGACCACCGAGCGACGTCGCCGCTGGCATACACTGAAGTGTGCCACCATGAATTTCCATTTATAAGAGAGATGAGCCGACACTGAAAACGAGTCTATTCTGAAGCTCTGAAGCTCTGAAGTCTGAACTTGCACAACAGACGATTGCCAAGCAAAAATGATGCATCAACAAGTATGAACAGCAGGAAGGTAAATAAACCCATCAAAGCGAGGGCCTAAAATTTGCATTATATCAAATTGCTTTACAACATCAAGCACCCCCCCCCCCCGGGTATTAAGGCCTCTGACGTTCCAAACTAAATCATTACAATTTAACCGAACCATTTAAAATATGTGGAAAAAACGACCACAGAAATCCAACCTTCAGCTATACCATCACCACATCCTGGCTCAACTCCTCCGCAGGGGCAGATAAGCTGAACAGGGCTGCAAGGGTAGCGATGTGTTCTTGAGAAAGCGGAGCAGAGAATGCTTCCAAGTAATGATTCAAGCGGACCCGGGCTGAGTCGGGTCCTAATGTCCTATGCCTCTCCTCAACTTTGTCCTGTAGTGGTATTAGACTAATTCTCACCGTTCGTGCCCGCCTAATAGCAGTACATCGACATACGATGTTATTTAAATTTTCAATTACGTAACTTAAACTTGCTTTAAGTTACTTGTATACATGGTGCTCCTACTTAGTTTTTTTTTTTTTTTTTGTCTAGGATCGATCCCTGTGAATTTGACGAGTGGAGGGAGTGCTCGGCCACACTAAAACTGATGTGGATGAATAATAGTTGATTGATGCCGAACTGCTGGATGTCCCCGAGCTGACCAAACGAAAGCAAGAATGGGCTCGGCAAAGTTATCGAAGGGCTGGAAACCCACGCGTGCTTGATTCTTACAAGCTTGAAAAGGCTGGGTTTCAACCAACACTCCCGGGCCTTACTAATGAGGCCCAATCACACAGCCTGGACCGGGGCTATTGCCCAGCGCAGGCCCGTCTGGGAAATAAGTGCAGGAGGATGATACGTACTGGAGGCCATACAAATTTAGTTCTTGGAACGAGACATTTAGGTACTGGCTGATACGGCGTACCGTTGTAGAGTTTAATATATATATATATATATTATATATATATATATATATATATATATATATATATATATATATATAGAGTTATAGTTATAGTTATATAGTTATATGCACACCAAATTTTATTTGTAATATTATTCTAAATACATACTAGCAGGATTAAATATAGCTTATAGTTCAATAAGTACAATAGACTTTATTATCAATTTCGCCGGTATGACCGGTATCGAACCGCTATGGCCGATATTGATCGGTATTAAGACCGGTACGGAACGTATGACTGTTCTGTACCGGTTTATGTGACGAAACGATACATACCAGCTATATCAGACTATATTGGAACAAGATTGATAAGTTTGCTCACCGCTACACAAGCATGCAGCGTAATCTTTTCTTGGAGATATTTAAATCTTAGCTCCTCAAAATAAAGCTCTTTCTCAACGAGCGGCAACTCGACATAATTAACCTTGATGTGCTGAGATCCAGTTGGATTTTTTTTTCCCGAAGCACCACTATGAGTACTGCTTTTGTGTGTGTGTGTGTGGAGAAACCGAACCATCACCCAACAAGTTGACTTGAACAGCTGCTCCTTAACTCACCTGAACTCACACTTGCTTTTAACCTGTTTCTTCCCTGTTAAGATGTTGGCTCTTGGAACGAGATATTTAGGTACCGGTCTGCCTTTTCGGAATTTAATATAATAATATATAGTTATAATCACATATATATTTAATTATATGTACACCAAATTTCATTTGCAATATTATCCCAAATATATAGTATTAGAATCAAATATAACTTATAGTTCAATGAGTACAATAGACAATATTATCAATTTCGCCAGTATGACCGGTATTGATCGGTATCGAACCAGTATGGCCGATATTTGTCCGATATCGAGGTTGATACGGAATTGTTGTAGCAAAAAAACTAGACAGTAGAAAAAGGGGACCATCGGTGTCCACACGAGTGACCGAATGATCCTAAAAAGGACTCGGTTGTCAGTAAATAAGTGTGTATTAATGTCCAAAAACTAAGTATGAGTTATTACATGGGGAAGGTTGCTATTTATAGCCTTCCGACATGGTATATGAGATTACGGATCTACCCCTAAAAAAGTTCTACGTCTATAGGGGCTGCAGGGGCTTTTCCTATCTCTACACGTAGCCTTCGGCTCACAGTGGACCTTTCTGGCTTTGGTCCATCCGGTTGGTGCGCTTGATCCACCAGTGCTATTATGCCCTTCGCAGTGTGAAGGGTGCCCCTAGGCCAAGGGGCCCCAGACATTCTTCGGCTCCTCCTGGGGTGGCCCTCGGGAGATTCCTGTCTTTTGGGCTTGTGGCGTCTCAGTGATCCTTTGGTGGCCTTCGGGCCTCCTTTGATGCCTCTCCAAATGTATACCTGATACCCTCGGGAAGGGGGTCCATCTGACCCTTCGGTAGCCTTTGGGCCCCTTCAGAGCCTCTCCGTGGGCGTGCCTGATACCCTCAGGGAGGGGGCCTGTTCGTGTCTCTGATCGCAAGGTCTTCGGTGGACACTCTGCGGTCTTCGCTGGGTCGCCAGGGCCGCCCCTATGACAAGAACGTATGGCTGCTCTATATCAATTCAGGTGACAAAATGATACATACCAGCCACACCGAATAGCATTATTAAATTTGCTCACCGCTACATAAGCACACAGCGTAACCTTTTTCTTGGAAAGATTTAAATCTTAGCTCCTCAAAATAAAGCTCTTTCTCAACCATACCTGTTCAAAGTCGGCCCGGCCCGCGGGTCCAGCCCGAGCCCGACGCTATCCAGGTCGAGCTTGGGACTCCAAAATCGATCCAAAGGAAGCCCGGCCCAGCTCAGGCCTGATGATTCCCGGCGTTTGAACAGATCTATTCTCAACGAGCGGCAACTCGACATAATTAACCTTGATGTGCGAGCGATCCAGCTGGACAGAAAATTCCCGAAGCACCACTATCACTACTGCTTTTTTTTTTGGGGAGAAACTGAACCATCACCCAACAAGTTGACTTGAACAGCTGCATCCTTAACTCTCACTTGCTTTTAACCTATTTCGTCCCCATTAATGACGTTGCAACCGAAGCTCCGCTAGGGCACTCCCAACATGCAAATTACTATACCTATGCCATGTCATATATTTTGATGAGGTGGAAGAGACAGAATGAGCTTGTTGAGTAATAAGTAATGACTAATGTTGCATTGGAGAGCTCGTTACTAATTTTGTGGGCCATCCCTCTTCCTACCACAGCATTCATTGGAGCACGCATTACTAATTAATTCATTGTGGAAACCTCTAGTAACAGGATCTAGTAAGAGCATCTACAATAATTATTTCTTAGCTCGTTACTAACAGAAAAAAAGTACTTAATCTAATAAAAATAAATAAACCTTCTAATTGATGGTTTCTTAAACTTGTATCTAAAACTTTAATTGCTACAAATGTGCATGACCTATAAAACGAGTTTTTAGTAACAAACAAGTCTCCAGCAGAGATGTTGTTTCTTGGTATCAATAACTTGCTTGTTTCTTCATCTAGTAATAAGTCCACCTTCTCTCCTCCACATCACCTAAATGCTGATATGTCCATCCATTAGTAACAAGTGATATAGACTATTATAGATGCTTAAACCAGCTATTGGAGAGCTTGTTTCTAAAATCTCGTACAAACATTCTCTTATCAGGTTATGTATAATGGGCTTACATCAGCTATCTAAAGTCTCTGCCACGTAGGATTTAAGCTGATATGGATGAAAGAGAATAAAGAAAGATAAATATGTTGTCTACAATCTAGTAGCTGGCCGTATCACCAGAATCAAGGAGGAAATGTCTTAGGTCCATAAAAGTATTAAAAGATTGTGTCTATAAAAGCAAGTGAAAATATAACTCATTGTATGAGCTTTCTATAGTACTGTCTACAGATGACATAGAGAGTTGTTATAGACGGTAGCTATCTGTACCGTTATACATGCCCTCAAGTAGCAAGCTAGAGTAATACATCGTTGCGAGTGCCCTTAGCATTAAGCATGGCGGTCGAACCCGTGCATGCATGCTTAGAGGACCCACCACCGCAATAATCCGGCTGCAATGTCTCAATTTCGTCAAAAGAGAATTAACGATCCTCTAGTAGTACTTTTTTAGAGGGGAATTGGAGTTTGTCTCAAATTTGGACGAGGACGGATATGTTCCACTTATTTGAACTTTAGTTTAATTTAAGGGTTTGTCTATCCATCATTCACAAAAATTTGACTGATTCAGCCCACAAAATCAGTCACTTTTTGAACCGCACGATCTCAATCCAACGGCCCAGATCCTTTCCCTATTTCTATACAAGCCAAAACCTAACCAGCTCATTCGCTCATCCCCATCCCTTCCGCGCGCCGTCGCCGCCACCATCCCCTCCACGTGTCGCCTCCATTGCCTCATTGGCGCCGACGAGGCCCGCCGGCCACACCCCAACCACCGGCCCACCACCACTGCCTCTCCTCCTCCACTCCAGACTTGCCCGCCTCCTCGCCTCTCCCGTGCTCCCCGCCGCCCCCCCGCCCTACTCCTTCACGCTCCCCTTACTCCTCCTGTGCTCCCCCGCCGCCCCTGCTCCTCCACGCCACCCTTGCTCCTCCCGTGCTCCCCCACCGCCACCTTCTTCCCCGTCTCCGGCAGCTACCGTCGCCAGATCCGCCATCACCACCCCCACCTCCTAATTGCTAGCCGATTCCCATGCTCCCCCGCCGACCTCCACCACCCACCGTCGTGCCTCCGCCACCCCTTCCTCCCTCTATAGCCGGGCCCCGGTGAACCCAAAACCTAATCTTTGGAGTGCAGTGACACGGTGGCGGCGGGGTCGACCTCACCGGTGATGGAAACGGAGGCATCGCGGGCGACCTCACCGGTGATGGAAACGGAGGTGTCGCGAGTGTGAATCTTCAAGCATATCCTGAGGTCAGAAAATCGACTGATTTCTCAAACAAAAACGTTCGACTGATTTCTAGCATTTTCGTTAATTTAATGTATAAAATAAGGCCTTTTGCAGATGTCATTTATGCTGCATGTAACTAGGGTTTTTTTTCCTTTGAAGCAACAAGCATGCTACTGTTATTTTTTCACAAGGTTTCTCTTTTTGCATGTTGCTTTGTCCCAAACTTCCATTGTGCTGCAACTTGCATGTTGACTCAGTAGGCTAGTACGAGGCCATGAGCGAAGTGCTCAACTGCACAGGCCCCAAAAAGGTAAGGTCCTCGATTTTTATTTAATGTTCAATTATCACTTGTTAGTATCTTAGGAAAAACTAATGCTCTATAGTTAATATTGGCATGAGATAGAGTTTAAGGGCCCCCGGTTTTCATATAATGTTCAATTACTACTTTTAGTATCCCAGGTAAAAATAATGCTCTATAGTTAATATTGGAATGAGATAGAGTTAAGTAAGTTGTTATATTCCTTCTTCCTAAGAATTTCTTCATGATGTCTACCACTATCCCAACCTCTCTATAGTTATCTTTATTCCCCTTTTGCTACCGCACAACCACTATTCGTATGAATCAACCCACTCTATGCTCATCTGTTTATTGTGTGTTTCTTTGTTAACTAATTTTGTAATTTTGTATGCATACGAGGTTATATGCACCACATCAACTAGTTTTATAGACCCATTTCATAGCCACTCGGCATTGCCAAACTAGAAGCTTGAAACTATTGTTGTGCTTTCTTGTATTAGTGCATTTGGGGTGTTATTCCAGTTTTTAGTCATGTCTTCTACATTCAAGAGGCGAATCTAGTTATGAAATGCATAAGAAAAAAATAGAACAAGAGCTAATTTATGGTCAAATTTTAAATGATTTTTTTTTTATTTGATAATTGTCCTTTCTAATCTGCAGTGACTAATTTTAAGTTTAGCATAGGGCCCTCGAATTCTAAGATACGGCCTGTGACTCAGCTTACCAATTTGTTCACCACAGAACACACTATTATATAAAAAAGATTTGGTAGTGGTGGTGGTGAGTCTATATCTACCCCTTCTTGAGTTGATAAGATCTTGTGAGAACCCACGTAATTAGACTAAACTAAACAACAATAATCGGCAATTAGCGTTGAATAAAAATCCATCAAACCAAGATCAAAACATAATTTCAGTTATTATCAAACACATAATCGACATAATTGACAATATGAATTATGGTAACCGAACTTCAACATCAGTATAACAGTCACTTATATCAAAGAAGTCTATTACAATCGTAGTTGAAACATTGGCACAAACTCAAGAGTTAATACATCATTTCAATACATCTCAGAATACACCAAAGCTACAACCTTGAAAGCATTACAACCATTCAATTGCAAAACAAAAGTATTATATATTACAAACTCGACTTCTATTACAAAATTTATTTACAACAAATCACACGGTAAATTACAATTCAAAGTCTTGCATTCATGTCACTGAAGCCCTCCTTGCCATCTCATCCATTTATCGTCCACCCTTTCCAAAAATCACACCTCCCTAAGCAACCAAAAACTCATAAATTATTTAGCAAAACCGAAAGCAGCAAGTAGGAGTTAGAATAAAGAGAGGTTGCCGTCAGTTTCCCCGAAGTTCAGTAGGATTTCCATATCAACTAGAGTTAATCAGCACCTTTTACTTCTGTGGGTTTCATCATCGACATTATTAGAACCCAACACCCACATTGTATCGACTTATTTCTACCGCAGGAAAACCCATAATATAGTAGCCAAACCACCCCTTGGACCAATAGCTTTTAGCCCAAATAGTTCACAGTGAGGGCAAAATAGATAAGACCATGGTAAAAGGGGAATGCACATGCAAGTGATAAGGGCAGCCAAATGCACCGCCCCCGGCATGCCATTCCCCCACATAAGTCATTTCTCATTCACAGCCTCACAAGGCAAACACAAGCCATCTCCCCATCTCACAAAGCCTCACAAAAGCCACCACAAGGCACAAGCCTCCCACTGCCAACCCACAAGAGCAAGCAAGGCATCAAGACAGCAAGGAGGCAAGGAGCCGAAGGAAAAGGAGGTCAGTGCACAACCACAACTGCGATGACTGAACCCACATCGAACCAACCCGTCCATCAATTGACCAGGTAGCCCACATTTCCTTGTCATTTGACTGTCGTTTTTAGGAAGCCACACTATGTACTTCATGCCATAGCCCACTCCAATCATCAGTTCATCACAGAACTAGTGTTCACATCACGAAAAACCCAACTTAACCCACATCCCGACCCATCACCCTCAGTGTTCATCATAGGGCATAAACCTAACCCAACAGCATCATCATAACTCTCAATGTTTCATCACAGAGCAATAGGAGGGAGGGAGTAGAGAGAGGGATTTAGGGGAGTAGTTTTACCTCAGTACAATGGCGAAGAGTCAACCACAGCAGCCCACCCTACTCCAATTCCACATGCATGAGCACAAGGCAAAACCCACATCAGTGAGTAACTAGAACAAACACTAAAATATGGAAATGAACCTCATGCATCGAGCATTAGTAAACAAATCAACCAGTCAATAAGAAAATAAAAAGGGGGAGATAGCAGGCGCGGGACCGAGCCGACGGCTGCGCTATCCATAGGTCGAGCACAGGCCGGTGCAGGCGTGCGAGGGCGAACCGAGACGCAATGAACGACGGATCGAGGCGGCGGAGGAGGCTGGCCTGGCCACGTGAACACAGTGGGAGCTGGGCCGAGCGGCGGAACGGATGCACGACGAGCCGAGCCAGATTTAGCGGCGATGCCGCCACCGTGCCGCGGGGTGGGGGCTTAGGGAGGAGGTCAATCACGGGCGAGACCAGAGGCCCGTGACATCGGGGCATAAAGAGCGAGCGGCGACGCGGCCAAGATAGGCCGAGGGCGCCTAGACCGGCGACATCGGTGGCACACACGCGCGTGAGGGAGCAGGAGCCGGGCCGAAGAGGGGACAGTGGTGGCGACGGACTAGGCAAGCAGCGGTGGCGGCGCCAGGAGACAGAGGGGAGCCGTGGGGTTGGCGGCACCAAGAATGGAGGGAGAGAGAGATGAGATGAAGTAAGAAATGGATTGGGAGGAAGAAGAAGCCGAAGGAGGTTGTTCGGTCAGGTGAGTAGATAAGGAGAGTGAAGGGAAATGGGGTTAAGTAAAGAAAGATTGGGTGTTAGGGTAAAAATCAGTAATTAGATATTAGAAATTAAATTAAAAGGAGATTAGGTAGAGAGAAAGCGAGCATAGCTTACCTGTGATCTTCGGGCAAATCACCCGGAGTGTAGATTTCTTTTAAACCGCGTTGAACTATTTTACAGACTGACTAGCGGAAAATAAAAATAAAAACATATGTAAAATTAATCTAAGAATTTTTATCGAAGTTAATAACCAATAAAAATCACTATATTAGACAAATAACATGTTACATTACAAAGCATTTAATCCTATTTAAATTATTAAATTAATCAACCCCGAGTCTATTTAAAGAATTAAATAAATGCATACGCTTAATTAAAACTAATTAGACATAAGCGAATGAATAAAATTAAATAGGCCTAATTACGTGCTGGTACGTTTAGTATTTTATTCTCATACGATAAAACGCGGATTTAGGCAACCGCGACCCTAGTGTCGATAGACTAGATTAACCACAGTGGGGAGTGCTAACATAGCGAAGGACTCAGAAAACTTTATTAAATTAAAATATGCCAAAAAGGAGAACCAACTGACTATTGTACACCTAGTAGCACACAAATACCACTAAGTATTTACTTATTTATTTATTATTCACTTCGTCGCGTAATTGCAGCAGACGAACCGACGCAGGCAGGAGTAGTTGATATGGATTTCTTCGACGACGGTCATTTCTACAATTCCGAAGGCAAGCTTATCTATTGATCACCAACATAGTTATATTAAATGTAAACCGTACTTTGATGTATTATTATACATATGTGCATGAAAACTATGTCTCAAAAATCAAATCGGATTAAAGATGAAAATGAGAGGAAGATAATAAACGAGAATAAAGAGAGAAAAGATGAATATTATGGCTGGTAAAGGGGGCCCGGGGCAGGAAAGAGATGAGGAAAGAGGTGGGACCCTTTACATATGGTTAAAACATAAGGACCAACAAAATTCTTACTCGGTGAGAGGCCGTATTTAAGTACTAACCATTTTTCTGTTTCGGTGGGCAGAAAATGCTACCATGTTACGTCATTATGTTCTCCACAACGGGCGCACGTTGGAGTGTTGGGAGCAGGAAGAGAGCCGCACTAATGTGGAGTGTTGGGCGCAGGGGCAGAGAGCCGCACCAACAAACATTATTGGAACTCGATGGAGGACTGGGTGGAGGGCTGGTTGAGCACCTCAGGACACCGATGGAAAATAGTGGGTGGAGACTTAATCACATAACCTGAAAAACGTTCTATATTCTGAACTCGAAGTCGCATTAAAGGAAATACGGTGGACCTAGCTCAGAGAGAGCTCATAATAGCTATGGGTAAAGTGGTACAAGCCTGTGCAATGCTATACAAAATCATGAATCCATGACAGTCTTCTGAATTGGAGTCTACGGGAACCACTGGGGGTCTATCTTCTCTCCGAGTGACGAGTAATGTTTTCGGTATTAAACTCTGCCACGTAATGTTTTAACAAGTTGTTATTTTTCAGAAAAGATATGATATAGAAAATATGATAACGAACAGAGATAAGTCATACAGTGCATCTATTGCTATTAATGCTGACTGAGTACATTTGTACTCAACCTTGCTATCATTCTCCTTTGTAGATCCTAATCCGACCGGGAATTATCCCGCGTGGGACGAAGGTCAAGCAGGTATAGATAAGACCGCAGGAGACGACGGCCCTTATTACGTGAAGTAGGGTGAGGTGGACCCCCTATTTGGCACATGGGACGAGTAGGCGACCAAGGGAGCTTAGCAGGCAAGCGAGGGACTTAGTCCCATTTTTGTAGTTGTAAATTACTACATGTAATGTAAGATCCTAGCCTTGCGCGGCTAACTGTTGTAATAAAGAACAATTTCTATCTTATTGTTTTGCTGCGTAACTCTAATAAAAGCTTACTATTCGTCGGAGCGGTGTCCTACCGGGCAGACGAATGGTAATCCGTATGCTTAAATGTGATTACCCTATTGGGGCAACGGCATGGGGCACCACAGATCTTTTGTAGATAAATATGTATACATATGTATAAAATACTTGAATGATTTTATGTGGATAATTAGATTATACGTGTTTATGGTTTATAATAAGATTCCATATGGCTTGTTGATTGAATGAAAATTATGTATGAAAGTTTCAATCGTAGGGATAATTACTTTGCGTATATTGGTTTCCTAAGTTTATAATATATATTATGTTTTATTTAAAATATGCTGCATCGGCCACTACAGAAAAAAAAACTCCACGTCGATTCGAACATGATCAGCACATGGAATGTCTAATTAAGCACGGAACCCTGATTAGATGCGTGTTAAGCACGTCCAAACTCGCCAAGCAGACAGATAACCTCACCAGCTCATGGCGTCCATGGTCGGTGCCGTGCCCGTGTCGTGCGCCCTCGAGCCGGCGGCCTCAGCCGGCATCCCGCCGCGATGGTAGGATCGGTTACCACCGAGCCACGTGGCCGTCGGCAAGCCACCCGTAGACACGCACACGAAAAAGCCCAAACGCACACGACAAGAGTCAAAATCACAAGATGCATTGAACCCAAACCAAACCGATCAAACTGTCAAAGCGGTGCAGAGCGACGGGTCCCCCCACCGGTTTCCAGCAGCCAACCGCGCGAGGGGAGAGGCGCCGCCCTCTCGTCGTCTTCCTCGCCGCCGAAACCGTCTCGAATCTAACCCACCCCGGACGTGACGCATCGTCGTAGCCCCACCAACTCCACAATAAAGCGCTAATAAAATGTTTCCGCACCATCACCACCTTCTCCTTCTCGTTCTGTTCCTCCCCTTCCTCTGCGCGATCCATATGGCGTCTACAGCCGCCGCTGCCGCCGGTGAGTCCGACGGGGTGCCCCTAGCGCTGCTCGGGCTACTCCAACGGGTGCAGTCGGAGGCGCTGGGCGCGCTGGGGTCGCACGACTTCGACCCCAAGAACTACGTCGACCTGCCGCTCGCCACCGACCAGGGCGCTGCGGCGGCCGCGCTCGCGGCGCTGCCGCGCCCGAAGCCGTCGCGGGAAGAGCTGGAGGCGTTCCTCGCGTGGTACTTCGCGCTGGCCGGGTCCGACCTCGTGGCGGCCGATCCACCGGACTTCCACGCCGAGCCGCGGGGGTTCCTGCCCAAGGTGGAGAGCGGCGAGGCGCGCGCGTGGGCACTGGAGGTGCACGCGCTGTGGAAGGACCTGGCGCAGCGGGTGGCGCCGGCCGTCGGCACATGCTGCTGCCGCTGCCCGGCAGGGTGGTCGTGCCAGGCTCCAGGTTCCGGGAGGTCTACTACTGGGACTCATACTGGGTCGTCAGGTCCGTACACCTCCATCTCCGCTCCCTTCCGCTTTGCTCCATTATTGGTTGGGCATTCCTCGTCACGAACATCGAACAGTACTAGATCTCGTATAATTGATGAATCTTATTTTATGAGTGATTTCGGTGTTTTCGGGCGAACGTGGAATCTCCCATGTTGGAACTCAATTCTAGCGGGAGGCAAGAAAACAAAGCAAGAGCTGTAGTTTCAACTCAATTGAACTACATTGATCTCATATCAAAGTTTGCTTACAAAAGATTAGTACATGTCAAGGACTTACAAACCGACATCACTAACCGACTCATGCAAACTAATATTGTTATTATTTACAACTCATCTTTAGCTAAGTAGCTATACACCGGCTCTTCATCTTTACTTCATCTAACTAGTCAATTTGGTTTCTGACTCCTCTCTTGATAAAACTTCCAGTTGAAACTAGCAGCTCACATCCTTGCTGACATGCATCTCTAGAGCTTTCTAACTTTGAGTCGGCCACTATCAGCATGCATGTGCTCCTAGCTATATTATTTCCCAGCATGCATGCACTTTACACTAGTCAAATACAATATGGCTTTATCATCTCAAGAGAATAAATTAATATCCAACATCCCAAAGTTCACTTGTCTGTTTCCTGCGTGGTACGCTTCGTTTTCATATGTTTGTTCTGTTTAGCTTGTCACGTATCTATGCTGGGGCTGCTGAATTTTCTATGGGCGGTGGTGCTTTGCTGGCCGGCGCAGGGGTGGTAGTGCCATTAAATTTATTATTACAAAACGAGGTTGTTGGATTATGGCGTTGACAATTCCCAGGCTGATCTGTCCTCAATTCCTTCTAGAGGAAACTGCACACTTTGGAGTCCAGTTCTTGTCGTAGCATTTTCGTGGGACAAGACAATGTAACAGTGACTCCCACATCAAATGCTGCAGATCTTGATTTATACCTTTTTGTGCTTAGTTTTTTTAAATATTATACTGTACAGTTACGTGCAATCCAATATGCATCCCAGATGAAAAGTATTTGTTTCTTATGATACGTGTCTTGGTGGCTTGATGCAGAGGCTTACTGGTGAGCAAGATGTACGACACGGCGAAGGACATCGTGCTTAATCTTGTATACCTTGTGGAGAAGTATGGTTTTGTTCCGAACGGTGCAAGATCGTACTACACTAATCGAAGGTGACAATTATCTCCGCTGTACCGTTCTGTTTGGTTTGTATCTACAGCGCAAACTACAATTTCTACCATATCGTCTATCCGCTGCTACAAAAGTTCATACCTTTATGTGAAGGTCAACAGACCTTGATTAATGAAAACTAATTGGAGTCATAGTACATACTGCCGATGCAGTGCAGATAACTTGTACATGCTATATATTACCATATGGTCGTCATCTGATACTTGCTTTTTCTGCGCAGCCAACCACCACTTTTAAGCTCGATGGTTTCAGATATATACACGGCAACAGGTGATTTGGGCTTTGTGAGGAAAGCATTCCCCTCTCTGCTGAAAGAGCATAGCTTCTGGATGTCAGGTAACAGAAGATGATAAAGCCATTTTCCAGCATTATTTTTTACATTTTCACATTATTAAATACAATCTCCCTTTACAATGATTATGTCATGCAGAGGTTCACAATGTGGCAATAATGGACAATCATGGACGGGTACATAATTTGAGCCGTTACCAGGCTATGTGGAACAAACCTAGGCCAGAAAGTGCAACAAAAGTAAAGTCTTCAACTTTTGGTTATGTTGTTAACTATGATGGTCACAGTGGAAATTTTGCCATGTCAAGGATGAACTAACCATAGTATGATCTATTTTTAGGATGAGGAATTGGCTTCAAAACTTACTTCCACAGCCGCTAAGGAAAAATTATACCACGAAATTGCTTCAACAGCTGAATCAGGATGGGATTTTAGCTCTCGTTGGATGAGGTTGGGTGTTCAATAACTTAAAAGTTACCAATAAAAAATGTTTGATGATTCCTCCTATGATTAAGACATGTACTAGCAAAAGATGACATTAGGAACTCCAATGATATCAAATTCATAATGTGTGCCACATATTGTTTCTAATTATTTGACTATTTTTTCGGGAACACGCGCTCGTCATTCTTGTGTTAGAACGAAAAGAATAAATTTTTACAAACCCCCCTTACAGTGACATCTCCCCTAGGACTAAAAGCACCAGAAAACTTTGTTGGGAGAAAAAGCCTAATGATTTCACTGTTTGGTGCAGCAATTCTACTGACATGACAACTTTGGCAACAACTTTCATTATACCTGTGGATTTGAACTCATTCATATTCAAGGTAAGGTATGGAGCTTGCCATGATATTCAAATTCCAAAGTTGAATGATCTATATATTTAGCATGATTTGGATGCATCAGTTTCAGCAATGTATTTAGTTCACTTGTTCAGTAGTTCGCAATAGCTAGGAGGCTTGTTGGGAGAAAAAGCTCTGAGTTGGTTCAAGTCAGTAATGTTCGGAAATGTGACATGGTCCTTACCTTTATACACAATACAGATGGAACGAGACATAGCTGTCTTTTCTAAACTCATTGGAGAGAATGCAACCGCAGAAATGTTTTCAGAAGCTTCAAAAGCACGTCATAATGCAATTGAGTCTATTTTGTGGAACTCTAAGATGGAGCAGTGGCTTGACTACTGGCTTCCTACTGATGGAAACTACCAGGTGCTCACGAAGGATAGCAGCTTGATCTACAATAATCCTATCCAATTGTGGTAAAGGTAGACTTTCTGATAGTATTAACTTGATCCATAATATTATTCCAGGGAGTCTACCAGTGGAAATCTAACTCACATAACCACATCTTTGCTTCTAACTTCGTGCCCTTGTGGTTAAATGCACATCATTCAGGTGCGTCCTGTACTCCTTTATGTGTTTGTTTTCTAATGCCTAAGGGTGCAATGATTTATTCTGAGAGTATCAAAAACTATAATATCTAGCTACATGTGTCATAACTCATATGTCTTGCTCTGAAGTTCTTTTTATGCGGACTAATATGAGCATTCCGTGAAATGAACTTAGCTATCAAAGGATTCGAAGCTGTACAGTCGCTGTAGGTAAATGTCTTGTCTAGCAACTTGTTTATCTTAATTCATAATGTATGGATTCGGTTTCTACCAATGATATGTTTTCATTAGATCTGGAAAGAAAATGATAGCAAGTTATCAAGGAGAGAATTCTCCCGAGCACTCTCAATATATATAGACGCCGAAGGTATTTTTCTTGTGCAAGGAAGTACCACGCTACAGCCTTACAGGCAATTAGATAAGCTCGTCTACCTCAACTACTAAGCTTGCCTTGCCATCACTTATCAAACCTTTCTTAGTACTAGAATAACAACAATTACATCTGAAACTCTTGCTTATGATCTTTTACCCTTTATCGCATGTCATTGAGTATGGTTGTCTGAAACTTAACCAGGCTTGGCGCGATTTGTCGATGAGGCAAAATTAGTGAAAGTCATGAGAAGCCTCCAGACATCAGGATTACTCCGTCCCGCAGGAATAGCAACCTCCTTAACAACTACAGGGCAACAATGGTTAGTTCCCTGAAATGGAGATAAAAGTCGACTTAGTGCAATTTGTACAGTAAATTAAGCTTCCTTTTTTAAATAGGTGTGCTAATAATTGAACAGGGATTTTCCAAATGGATGGGCCCCACTGCAGCACCTGATAGCTGAGGGATTGTTGAATTCTGGTTCGGCTGAGGCAAGGAAATTTGCTGAGGACATCGCTACGAGGTGGGTGAGAACAAACTATGCTGCCTACAAATCAACCGGCGCGATGCATGAGAAGTACAACGTGGAGGCCTGTGGAAAATATGGAAGTGGCGGCGAATACAATCCCCAGGTATGGTTAATAGTTATAAACTTATTAATCAAAGTAAAAGCCTTTCCACTTGTGCTCACCCACGAAGATGAGCATGTTTCTACTCCTTGATAAATGATGAGCTTGTAATATTGTGAGCCTTTTTTTCCTTTTCTATATGATGCTTACTTAAACACCAATGAAACCAGAAAACCATAATCTCCTATCATCCAACTATTACCTTCTATTCTAATTTGAGCTCATGGGCATCTTTTGGCAGACTGGTTTTGGTTGGTCCAATGGTGTTGTATTATCATTCCTGGAGGAATTTGGATGGCCTCAGGACAAGGAGATAGGCTGCTCATCATGATGGGGGTGAAGCTAACTTCGCAGAAGCACAATATGGGTAGGCACCTGTACGGCTGTACATATACGGCGAATGCGAGCGGTGTAATACACTAGGGATGTGCACTACGTGCAAAAATGCAGGATTCCTTCTGCTGGGTTTCATCAGGAAAAATGCAGGATTCCTTCTGCTGGGTTTCATCAGGCTACTATTTGCATTCAGCACTTCACCAATTGTTTCTGTCTATTCTATTACTTGCTGTCTCTTGTTTCAAGGCAAGAGAGCTCTTCCTCTCGATGCATCTGAGACACTGTACTTATAAGTTCTGAGCCATTACTGTATTTGAAGTAATACAAGCCTATTTTACTCGCTCTCCCCGTCGCTGTTTTATATACTCTTATCCTACGCCGCGCCGCCTCAGCCGAGGGTGCACGCCGCCGTGGGATTGATCCGGTCGCCGCACCTCGCTGCGCCGCCGTCGCCGCCGCTGGTCCCAGCGATCTGAACAGAGGCTATCATCTCTATGTACCGCGCGTTGTCTCGATCGACGACCTACTTCCTTCCGCCGCCGCCTGCCGGAGCCGTCCATCGAATGGTCGCGAAGGAATTGGTCCTGCTCCAATTCGATGAATGGTCGCGAAGGAATTGGTCCTTCTCCAATTCGACGTGACGTGGCTGATATGCCGGCGATGATTCAACGAACTCATGCTGCCGATTCGCCGGAGCAGAGTCAGGGCATTGGCACGGCGGCGGGGAGCACACCTGAGGCCTAATATGGGGTTTCTTTTGCAAAAGTGACGCTTCCACTTTGCTCTACCTCGATCTGAGCTGCCTATGTTTGATCAGTGCCATCAATGATTGGCCCAAGCTTTGAGATGCATCCAATTGAGAAGCTTCCTGGGAATGACACAATGTTATAGGAGGTTTGTCAAGAATTATGAAATTATTTGCACTCTTGCATGATATATTGAACAAGGGGGATTCGATTGGAAAGAACCACAAGTCCACAACATGAAGCCTTTGGGAAATTGAAATACAGTTTGATCACAACTCCAGTAATAGCTTTGCCAGATTTTTCTGAAGTATTCACTTTGGAAACTGATGCTAGTGGGACTGAGATTGGAGGAGTATTATTGCAAAAGGGGAGGCCCATTGCCTACTTTAGCAAAACCTTGGGGGTTAGATCTTTATCACTATCCACCTATAACAGAGAAGCAATGGCTATCATCGAGTCATTAAAAAGATGGAGACATTATTTCGTAGGAACTCAGTTGGTAATTAAAACAGACCAACAAAGCTTGAAATTCAACGTAAGCTAATGTTAAGACTACTTGAGTTCAACTATGTCATTAAATACAAAAAGGGAAAAAAGAACAAGGTGACTGATGCTTTATCAAGAAGGGATGCTAATGCAATGTCAATTTCAATGGCAGTGCCTAGCTGGATGGAGACAGTAGAGAATAGCCATCTCACTGATACACACTGCAAGGAATTAATGTAACATTTGTCACTAGCCCCTAATCCTGAATCGGGCTACACATATCATTCAAGAGTCCTTAGATACAAGGGCATGATTTATGTAGGAAGTGATCCCGAGTTAAGGCAAAACATCATAAGTTCACTCCACACTTCAGCTGTAAGAGGGCATTCAGGAAGGGTAGCAACATATCAAAGAGTGAAAAATCTATTTTATTGGTCTGGAATGAAGAAGGAAGTTCACACTTTTGTTTAGGAATGTGCTATATGTCCTGAGCATTGTCATTATCCAGGACTCCTAGAGGCTTCCCAGTTCCTGACATGGCATGGACCCATATCTCTATGGATTTTATTAAGGGGATGCCTAATTCAAAGGGTAAGGAGGTAATTTTTGTGGTAGTTAGCAGGTTCACAAAGTATGCTCACTTTGTCCCATTAACCCACCCCTATTCAGTTTAGTCAGTAACTTAGGCCTTCGTTGACAACATTTTCAAATTGCATAGATTCCCGTGGCTATTGTGTCTGATAGAGACATGATATTCACTAGTAAGTGAAGAATTTAGACCCGCCATTATGAGTTAATGGAGTATTTTGGTGATTAATGACAAATCTAAATGTTAGACTAATATGTTTATTGACTATGATATTGTTTAGTCTTATTTGGATGAAAAGGTGAAAATTATAGAGGTATGCATTCGACATCATATTCTTATATATTATTGCATTTCTCGGATCCAAAATATAGGTTGAACTCCACCAAAAGTTTAACTTGAATATGTGCATATGTTTTTATTACACATTTGTGTATGCACACATTTAGGGGGAGTTCACTCTATGTTTTGTGGTTTCATTAGTATTGATCTATATTTCTTTATCCATATATATTGGAGATCTCTACTTTGAAATATATCCTTTGAGTATATAAAACTTGTGTAGTTCATATATACTCATATTGCTTTATATTCAATTATTTGCAATTGTGTTGTGGGACTAATGTGTGTGCTAAGATGTTTTCAAGGCTTAGTCTCGAAGTTTGATTGAAGACACGAAAATGAAATGCAAAGATGATAAAAGAGCAGCATGGCTCAAGACAAAGGAGTCGTGCATTGCATTTGTTTTGCTTCTAGAAAAGTCTTCAGTGAAAATCGGTATGACCGTATTTGGTAAGCAGTACTATCGATGTGTGGTAGTACCGGAGTTCTTTTGGTGGAACTACCGCAGCGCGGTACGACTGCATATTCTGAGCGGAACTACCGCACATCGGAAGTTCTGAATTTTAGTTGGCGGTACATTTTTCCAGAGAGGGCCTGTTTTGGACCTCAAAGGGAAGCGGTCGTACCGCCCTTGTGATCGGAAGTACTGGAGAGCGGAACTACCGCATGATCAACGACGGTAGTACCACACCTGTCAGTAATGGCTTGTTAAGAAGCATTTATTGCAGGTATATCTTGGTAATTAATGTCAATAACATTATGGGACTAACATTTTCCATGAGTTGGATGATTAGGTTATGTTCCAGGGTAATGGAGACTTCGGATGACATCATGAGTTGATCGTCATCAAGTCAAGGTTCAAGAAGAGGATGCATCATGTGTTGATGCATATCAAGATCTCGAAGAAGAGATGATCATGAGTTGATCATCAAGTCAAGAGAAGACTCATCATGTGTTGATTGAGGTCAAGTAAAGGATACATCATGGGTTGATGCATGTCAAGACGATGACCCGGATTTGAAGTGAAGATGTGCGTCATCAAGCTTCAAGAAGATGCTCAAGGCAAAGGTATGACTAGCTAGGGCTAAGGATGTGTTCCTAGTCTTTTACCGGTCTTGGTGTTTGGTTGGAAGACCGGATTGCTAGTATAGGTTGTCGTACCATTAAGAGGGGTCTTGTCTAGTAGCTTGAGTCTCATCATATGTTGATAGCTCAATCTCGCTTGCTCTAGCTCACCATGACATGATGCTATTATTTGCAAATGTGTTTTGTAAATAGTCGAGGCTCATGCATCTAATCCTTGTAGCATGTGACTATACTTTGCAAATGGTTTAAGTCCATGTACATACTCCTTCTAGCATGATCTAAGTTTGCAAATGCGTTTTGCAAGTTATTGGGATTCATGTATTTTTCCTTGGTATGGTTTAAGATTGCTTGTTGCTAATTCTCTGGATTTAGACCATGGTAGTGGCTCTTTGAAGTTGTGCTTTTTGATTTGATAAAATGTGTTTGAGATCAAATCAAATAAGTGGGTTGTGTAGCCCTCTGAATAAGCTTTCCATAGAGTCCAAGGTCACTCAAATTCTGACATCGGAATCAAAAGTTATCACCTTTTACCGAAAGTGTAATTTGTCTTTGAATCTGGCTTTGGAACTACCGCCCTTTGTCTTGTGGTATTACTGCAGTGAGCAGTAGTCTGCCATTGAGCTGCAGTAGTAATCTGCACCAAAAATTTTAACGGCTAGTTTTTTAGCCTTTAATGCACCCTTTTCGACTGTTGAGCCAAAAACGGTAGTACCGGCCTTTGAATGGCGATACTACCGTATTTTGGCTTAGTTTGCTGATTTTAGCTCCCAACGGCTAGTTTTTGTGTGTGGGCTATAAATACCCACCTTGGCCGGTTGGGAGACAATCTTTTGCATCCCATTTCACTCACTTGAGCTAATGTGAGGTTCTCCTCTCAATTGTGCATGTGTTGCACCTTGTGAGCAAGGAGAGGTCTCTAGTTACATGTGTTGCATCTGGAGGTGGATTTCGTATCCACTTGAGCTTGTGCATTCGTTGCACGTGGTGAGAGTCAAGCAAGGGGCTTGGCTTGTTACTCTTGGTGTTTGCTGACACCTAGACGGCGTGGAGGTGTCGTGGACCGGTGATCTTCTCAAGAAGCTTGTGAGAAAGTTTGACGTGTTGTGAAGGTTGGAGCTCACCTACCCGGAGCGGGAAAGAACTACCACTAGTGGAATTGAGGTGTTTGGCTTAATTCGTGGAGTCGGTCCAATTAGTTTGGGCTTACCTCAACGCGGATTAGGGGAGACCAGCAAGTCTCCGAACACCAAGGTAAAACGTCATTGTGTCATTGTGGTTTATCTCTCTTGTGTTTTACTTTGTGCAATTTATATTCGTAGAATTAAATTGCTTATATGTCTTTGTATGCTTGCTATCATTATCAATAGTCTTATATTATTGGTGCACTTAGTTAAGACTAGTTGATTTAGGTCTTAATTGAGCAAAACCGAATTGATTTACAATTCCACATAAAACTCGGTTTTAGCCAAAAGATTTTAAAAACCGCCTATTCACCCCCCTCTAGTCAGCCTCCTCGATCTTACAGTAAGCTATGGCAAGAGTTGTTCAAGTTCTTGAGGGTGCAACTAAGATTCAGTACGACTTATCACCCACAAACTGATAGGCAAATGGAGAGGGTAAACCAGTGTGTGGAATCTTACCTAAGGTGCATGGCAATGCATGAACCCATTTGAGGCACTCTATGGATTCCCTTCACCCTTGATAAATGAAGTAGTTGTACTAGGGCCTGATGATGAAGCAAAAAAATTTCCGGAAGAGAAGTAGACCATGCATAATAGGTTGAAGAAGAATTTAGCACAAGCCCAATCTAGGATGAAGAAGTATGTCGATTTGAACAGTAGTGAGAGGCAGTTGGCAGCGGGGGACATGGTTTACATGAAGATGGAACCCTATAGAACCGCAACATTCAGTCTTAAACAAGCATTAAAGCTCAACAATAAGTTTTATGGACCTTTCAAGGTTTTCCAAAAGGTTGGCAAAGTGGCTTATAGATTACAACTTCTTGAAAATGTGGGGACACACCTAGTATTCCATGTCAGTTAGTTCAAGAAGCATTATGGACCGAATGCAGTTCCTAGCCCTGATTTTCCATTAGTGGGGGAAGGTGGAACGATAAAAACTGAGCCGTTACGAGCGACTGAAACAAGAGCCATGCCCAGAAACAATGTTCTGGTAATGCAGTGGTTAATTAAGTGGGCTATTATGTCTCTAGAAAATGCATCATGGGAGGATGTTGATTTCATCAAGGGTACCTTTCCTAAATTCTATTAACAAACTATTCGATCCTGGTTTCCAGTTTGAAACACTTGAGGACAAGTGAAGAGTCAAGGGGGGAAGAAATATCAGAACCAAAGTAAACCAGGTTCAGAAGAAAGAACTCAAGCGGCTACGAAGCATTATGAGGATTGAACGTTGTAGATCACTTGATACCATTTTGGGGTGAAGATCAATGGACTGAAGGTGTAGAAATATTTACTGTTTATGTCACTTTGTTTCGATTACCAGGAATAGTCGTTAGCACGGGTAAAACTCCCATTTAACTGAGTTGTAATTTCCTTTTACTTTAAGACAGCCATGTACTCCTTTATAAAGAAAGAGATGGGATGAAAACCGCAGTAATCGATTATGCGAAATATCTAGTTTAGTTCTCTTAGCAGTAGAGTTTCTGTTCTTGCACTTTGCCCTTTTCAGATCCATCTCTGAGCGATTTGACAAACCGTCTCGAATCTAACCCTCCCCGCACGACACACATCGTCGTAGCCCACCAACTCAACAATAAAGCCCTACTAGTTCAATGTCCGTGCATGGCTACGGATTAAAAAAATTGTATTTCCCTAGCACGCCGAGACATTGTTACTCTGCTGCTCTAGTGTCTGGACAAGCTCCATCTCATGAACTCATACTTCCGGCATGATCACGCTATACTACCGGACAACCACATGATTCTAGTATTGCAATATTTTTCTTTTGTATAATAATGTTTATAACCTTTACAAACTCTAGTAACCTACAAGAGTTTAAAACTAAGTAAGAATTTCACACCTACAAAACTAATTAAGGTTTGCAAGCATCTACTGCTAGTTATACTTAATCAGAGAGTGGTGCTAGTCCCATACAATCGAGTAGGCTCTATAGTTGACGAATGACTATGAATATAAGAACAAAACTGAAATAAAAAGTAAGAAACTCTATGATCAAGAACCATTTGAATGAGTATGTGTACATTGCAGCAGCACAAAATGGTTCAAACACCATTGCAAAATAGTGATTGTCAAATCTTATCTACCACAAGCAAACATAACTTGCTGAAAAAGTATACACCAGCTGTTCATTCGAGAACAATATTACATGGAACTATTGATACACTAAATGGAAGCAAGAATCCCTGTGTTGCATAATCTCCACAAAGAGGCAGGTCAACATTCCTAGACAAAATAGTCACTGTAACTCTCTAAGTACAAATTCAAATAACCTTAGAGGTTAAGCAATCAACCTTTTGTGTACCAAGGTTAACAACTCTAGCAAAACATTGAACACTCAACAAGCCAGCGTAATCAATTAAATCTTAAAATACTCTAGCACAACTTTCAAACCACTGTATTCAACTGTGGCCTGTCAGGTAACATTGCACTATATCTTACCACTCATCCATGTCCAACCGATAAACCCCTACATCAAACCTTTGTGCTGTCCCAAGTAGCTAGCACAAATGATTTTTTTTTACCATGGCATCTAGCTAACACAACTGATTTAATCCAACTATTTTGTCCCAGGCATCCATAAGCAGATGACTGGCATATATTTAATTCTTAAACACATGTTACACCACATACAATTTACAGTTATACGTGCCTCTTAAAAAGGTAAAGTATATAAAAAAAGGTAGCTGTTTATAGCAAATAATGGTAAGGAATAGTAAAGGTCATGCAACTTTATACCTCAGGTTCCAATCTTCCCTCCACACTTCAAACAATATAATGAGTATTGGGAGTGCAATTTCATAAAGCATAGCAGCCCACATCCCTTGAGAATTGAGATCATAAGTCATAACCAATGTCAAAAAAATATATCACACACATTCATGTCTGCACGCTACCATTTTCAAACAAATGGTACAAAAAAATATTCTTCTTTTCAATACAAATGACTTAAAGATGCAAAATATACATAATAAATCTGGATGAAAAGAGCATTATCTCCAACTATCTAGCATAATTGACGGAATCAAATTTTCATCACAGACTTGCCAATCAGGAGTTAGGTTACCTAGGTAGTGAGCCAAGAAACAAATCTTGCAGCCTCGGTGAAATATGAATCAAGCTAGATGCAAGAGAGTGGCTAAAACTTTGAGCTACTGTATGGTTGCTGCAGTTCACATCACAAGGACCAAATTAACGGAATGAGAACACATTAAACTAAAAGAGTTATATTCAAAATCAAACCTTTGTTTTATAAAAGAAAAGATAATTCTACTGATCTTAAACTCTTGGATGCAAAGTTACTTCAATACATGTTTCCTAGCAATGGGACCAGACTATCGTGAGGGGAACTAGGGTATCCTCGGGAGAGGGGACCGATGCCAAGTGAGAAGTTAACACGTATTATTTGTCATGAAAAAAGTCGTCCTTGATTACATAGGGGGAGGCGGCTATTTATAGCCTTCCGACTAGGGTACACATGTCGGACCCGGGAGCGAAAGATCCCGAACCCTCTGTGTTCATACACCAGTCCAGGATTTCCGGTGTACACAGTTACAAAAATGATAACATAAACATATCTCGCATTGTATTAATAGTAAATCAGAGTTTATTACAAAAGAGGCTTACAAGCCAACAATAAAGAGCACAGCGGAAGACGAAGAAAGTGTAGTAGAGTCCGATTAATACGCCACGTGCAATCGGTAGGAGTAGCGGCCTAGTCGTCGAGATCCACACCGATGGTGAAGTTCTTCTCCTCTGAAATTTGTTTGCACAAGGCAAGTATGAGCACAACCACCGTGCTCGCAAGTTACACCCGTCAAATAACAGAATGACATGCATACATCAGGTAAACAAGGGGTATTGGCAAGGTTTATTTGCATAAAGCAGCACTTTCAAGTTTAAATAATCATATTAATTTTCTAAGGCCATTTTTATACTATATCTAAAATCAGATTTTAAACAACAATTTTATAGTATGGATAACCTCCATATTTGAATGGTGAAGGATACCCTCCTATCACAATGGCTAACCGCCCAATTTTCCCACAGGACTAACCATCCTGAAAACATCTGTTGAAATCACTTTTAAAACCAAAAACAAGTCTAACTCGAGTGGCTTTGCTAGCATGTCCATGATCATGACGCGTTATTCAATAGTTTCTACTCTGCAGAGTTTGTACACTTTACCCACATGACATGATTCCTCTAGTTTGTTCGGCATCCGTCAATGCCACCTCTCACTGCCTAAGGTAAGAGGTCTAGAGTTCATGACAAGGCCTTTACAATGTGTCATTCCACCGCAATCTAGCCTCGCTAAGGTTTCGCCCCCTTTGGACTAACCATCCGCAGGTTCAGGGCCCCCTCTTGCACCAGGTGGGAATAAAATAGTCATGAAAGACAAGCCATGAAAGACCACCCACGTAAAGACAGGATAAACCACGATGGAACTCCTCAAATTAATCAGCCAGATCCCACGCCCCATTCTGGAGACATGTGGTTGTACGGTGAGGCATAGCCCATTATAGGCATAGCAAAGGAACGCTCAAAGGCCGGTCCTTAATTGACTTGGGCGTCTTTCAAATCAAACCCTAGGTTTTAATCCTAACCAGATTAAACCCGTGCATAAACCTGCACCCACCATTCAACCATTTCGCCCAAGTCCAAACCATTTTGATTTTATTTAAGTAAAAACCATCTTTACAAATTCTCTATGGTAAAACAATACCATAGATTTAATTTTAAACAATTTTGTAATGGTTTGGCTAAATCCTCCCAAAATCAAAATCATGGTCTAAGCATTTCCAAACAATTTATCTATGGTGACAAAGGGATGACATTTCAATATTCAAAATTGGCCATACAATAACAATTGGTATAACTAAGCATTTAAACAGGGCATTAAAATAATTGACTAAAAATATGCATGCAATAATAATTTTAAAAACTGAATTAAATAACTTTAAAGTACTGGGGGCAATATGGTCAAGGGTGTAACTTGCCTTCGTTGAAGTCTTGACTCTCTAAATCTTTCGAAGAATCTAACTCTCCGGAATCGTCGAAGTCTATACGCGAAACTACGACAAATTCAAATGAAGCTCAAATAAATTCAAAAAAAACAAATTAAACTAATTCCAAATGAAATAATTTTATTTTATTTAGCTAGATAATAATTTTATAAGATTTTAGCAATTTGAATCACTCAATTTGGAATTAGGGTGCAAAAGATATGAATTTTACATTTTAATCCTAAATTTGTAGTTTAATTTATTTTAAATTCAAACAGACAGTTTAAACCTACTCCAAATCAAATATTTATATTTTATTTAGCTAGATATTAATTTTATAAGATTTTAGAAATTGGATTCACCTAATTTGGAGTTAAGAATCAAAAGATATGAATTTTACAAGTTTTAAACTAAATCTGTAAATTAAAAGGATTTACCGAATTGTTTTTCTAAAGGAAAACCTAATTATTGCGCAATGCTGACGTCGGCGACTAATTTTTCAGAATTTAAATGAATTAAACGAAATTCCGACATGTGGGACCCACATGTCGGTCTCACGGCTCATGTGGACCAAGTCCACGGGAAATTGGGCTAGGGCTGGGGCTGGGGTGGCGGTTCCGTACACATGTGGCGTGCCACGCAGGTGAAGTTGGCGACGTGGCACCGCGATGGCACCTCGGTGGCGTTGAGGTGGCAAGGCCACGTAGGAAGTGGCCGGTGGCGGCTCGGGCACGAGCTCGCCGGCGATTGGCGGCGCTCTGGCGGGTGTGGGTGGTGCCTTGTGAGAGAGGAGGTGACGGGGGGTGCGGTGCTTACCTAGGCGGCAAGCGCGAGGCGATGGCGGCGACGAGGACGGCGGCGGCGGCGTTGGTGGAAAGCGGCGCTGGCGTTCGGTGTGGCGCCCGGAGGCGGAGGCGAAGCACCGGCGCTGTGATGGTGTGGCGGCCGTTGGTGGTGGCGGCGACGCGCGGCGGTGACGGCAGACTGTCGGCGGCGGAAGGGTGGCGGCGGTGGTGAAGAAACTCGGTCCGTGGCCGAAGGGTAGGGAAAGTGGGTGGTGGCGTCGGCGTTGGTGTGAGGAGGGGCGCCCGAGGCTTGCTTTTATAGGGACGGAGGAGGCCGGAGGCGGGCGATCAGCGCTGAGGTCATGGCGCGGCAATGGCGGTGGTGGTTGGGCAAGCGCGAGAGAGAGAGGAAGAGGTGGGGTTGAGGCGGACGTCGCGCGGTTCATGCGCCGACGCACGTAAAACGAAGCGGTTAGAGGCGGCGGTTGAGAAGCTCGCCCGCTCAAAATAATGGCCGGCTCGGTCTTGGGTTCGTGCGATAAAGAAGGAAAGAGGAGAAGAAGGTGGGCCCACGCTTAAGGGCAAAGAGAGGGTGTGAATTGGGACCAGGGAGGAAGAGAGAGAGAGTCTTGGCGTGGTGAATTTGGCCGAATGGTAGGAGCGAGAGAGAGGAAGAGATGGGCCGGGAGGTTTAGGCCCAAAGGGATTTAGGGATTTAAATTGTTTTCTTAATTGATTTAATTGTAGTAATTCATTTAGGTTTTAAAATACTGACAAAATAAATCCAAAAATTATAGAAAAATTCACATAAATTGCTAGAGTATTTTGGACTTAAATATATTACTTCCAACTTATAGTTGACTTTTAATTTTGCTAATAAATTATTTTGGTTTTAAAATGTTTAAGAAAAAGCTTTTAAAATTTGTAAAATTCGAAAATTAATTTAATTTTTAGTTTTCAACTTTAACTCAAATAAAACTTGAATAAATTTTATTTTTGACTTTTAAAAATTCAGAAATTCAAACAAAGCAATTAAACTCTTTCAAATTTCAGAAAGTCCAACAAAATAATAACTTTTAAATTGGTAACAGAACTTTGGGCTGTTACAACACACGAGATTACAGTTCTACCCCTAGAAAGACCCTACGCCTGTAGGGGTTGCAGAGGTTTTTTCTTCTCCTATGCATAGCCTCCGGTCTATGACAGACCCTCCTAGTCCTGGTCCATCTGGTTGGTATGTGTGGTCCACTGGTACCTCCTCCCATTCGCATCGTGCGGGGTGCCCCCGGGCCGAGGGGCCCTGGATGCCCTTCGGTGCTCAGTAGGTGGCCCTGGGCAGGGATTCCTTGGGCCTCCTCCCTCCTGGGTATGTGGTGCTCGGGGATTTCTTGCACCCTTCGGCACCCCCCAAAGGTACTCGCGGTACCCTTCAGGGGGGAGGGGGGGTAAAGCGTGTCTTCTGCTTGTGGCCCTCGGGGGCCTTTCGGGCGTCCTTCGGAGCCTACTCAAAGGCATATTTGGTGCCCTCCGGGGGGCCCTAGCCGTGCCTTCGGCCTTGGCCCCATGGGCCTCTTGATGGTTCACGTGGCCACCCCAAAGGCATATTTAGTGCCCTCTAGGGCCCGTAGTCGCACCTTTGGCCCGTGGGCCTGGGGGCCTCCTTATGGTCTTCGCCTGGTTGTTGGGGCCAGTGGGTCACCCCTACGACAAGACCCTCACGGTCGAGGTCCTGCTTCGTCATGACTGAAACCACGTCTTTTTCCCGCAGGGTCCAGGCACACCGTCCCCTTCGGCCTGGCGAAGCATGTTTTGTGCGGGCCCTCGAGTGGCATGCGCGCTGCTGCTGTGATTATGGTGGCGCGTCGGGTGCCGTGCACCATGGTGCCAGAGGTGGTAGTAATGGCACGCCCTCGAGCGACGCGCGGGGCCGCCGTTGCTATTACTGTGCCGCGTTGGGTGGTGTGCGCCATTATACTGGTGGTTGGTAGTAATGGCGCACCCTCGACTCACGCGACAATTGATGACGTGTGGGGTACTGTGAGTGGGGCACATGTCACTTTGTAACTAGCCCATGTCACTTCGACTTCCGCTTCTTGTCTCCATGTGCCCTTGGCGCCTATAAGAAGGGAGGGGACCCCCTCATTTGCTCCCGTGCTCTATTATTTTCATTTGGAAACCCTTGGCCTTTCGCTTTTTGCTTCGCACGCTTTGCTTCCTCTTGCTTGTGCTCGTTCGCCGTGATCTTCGGAGGCTTGCTATGACGAAGCAAAGTAAGGACAGGGGTGGTGAGATGTTTTACACCAGTGACCTCAGGTGGTCGACGATGATAGAGCACGTGCTCTAGGCCCTCGTCGAAGAAGGGAAGCTGGAGTCCTTTGACGTGGTGCTCATTCCTGGGGCGGAGATGGTGTCGGTGCCCCGATCTGATGAGGCGGTGGTGTTTATGGCTTACTTTGACATAGGCCTTCGGATGCCCTATGTCTCGCTGGTTTCCCAAGTGCTCCAGCTCTACGAGGTGGAGTTGGCACAACTGACGCCGAACTCCCTCATGAAGCTGGGGGTCTTCGAGTGGATCATGCGATCCGCCGAGGCGGCAAACAGTGAGGCTCGGCTATTTGCTTACCTCCATGATGGTCGATACCAGCTGAAGAAGAAGAAGAATACCGATGAGACGCTGAACTTCAGTAGCGTGAACTTTCAGCCGAAGGCTTGCCACCAAATGTACGCGCCCGCTCCTGCGGCGCGGAATTGGTGGGAGACCGACTGGACCCAGAGGTGGTTCTACCATACGTCCCCAGTGGGCGATGGTCTCCGGTCCACCAGGGGGCTCATCCACCTCACCCTTCCCTGGAGATTGTGCCGACTTCGTGGGAGGAGGCGCACCTTCTGCCGCTACTGAACATGATTACCAGGCTTTCCATAAGGGACTTGGAGGAAGAGTTTTGTGTGTTCCAGGTTTGGCCCCTCGTGCAGGGCTGCCCAAGGACGGGCTTCACACCATTTTGTGGGTGGACGTGAAGGTTTGGGCCTTCACTCCCCCTTTTTTTGCTGTAGTTTGGCTTCCGCTGTAGTTGCCCTGATCGTTGAGGTAGTCTGGAGCACGGAGGTGCTTCTGGGCCCCTACATCGGGGAGGAGCACGCGAAGCGGTTGGTGGTGGTGCGGGAGCCTCGGCTGAACCAGGCCTACAAGGACGGGGCGCGTTTGCCAGAGCGGCAGGACCTAGATGAGGGGAAGAAGAAACGCGCCCACGCCTCAGATGAGTGTGACGCTGTGGGTCCCATCTCCGCGGTGCCCCTACGTTCTATGTGCTCTAGGGGTGAAGGCGGCCCTTCGTGCACAAGGACGGATAGGCTGGAGGGATTAGCGAAGCGGTCTTTGCACAGGTCGCCGCCTGGCAACCCCTTGGTGCTAGATTGTCAGTCAACCTCGGTAGCCTGTGTTGTGCCAGGGGCCACCGGGCGTGTTGGAGCTAGGGTAGCCGAAGGGGTGGCAAGCTCCTTTGGCATCGCGGGCTTGCCCCTCAAGTTGTCCTCGACCGATAGCACCCCATCGCGTGTTTACGGTGGGGGCTCTGAGGACTTTGGGGTTGTTCCTACCACCCCGGGGCGCGACGTGACCGGTACGATTTTGTGTCAGTCATCTGTTGGCTGCGTATTTTCCTTAATGCACACATGTCTTGACTTACGTCGTTACTTCGCAGCTGTGAGCGATGGGGAGGAGGAAGCGAGTGGAGGGGGCTCCGCATCGTGAAGCTCTGGGGCGGTGCCTACGCGTGCTCTCGCCCCGGCCACTGCGGCCACCGTCGACCTAGGTCCGCTTTGTACTGCGAACTTCAAGGTGAGTGCAGGTGCGGCGAAGGTTTGCAAGAAGGTGGCGCATTTTGCCGCCCCGTCCTATGTGGGGGACCTATTTTGGAACATGCCCCTTAAGGGCATGTTCCGCTCCATCAAGGCGAACACCGCGAAGGTATGCTCCTTGTGCTTTGATTGTGTTATCTTCAGGACTACCTGTTTGACCTTTCTTGGGTTGCAGATCCTGATGCTATCGCGCGCCCTCGAGGGCGATGTCGTGCATAGCTTTGACGAGATCCAGAAGTGTGTGGACTCGGAGCATGCGTGGAGCGAGGCCCTGAGCACTGAGCGGGAGGCCTTTGCTGACAAGGCGAAGGCGTTGGAAGTGAGGGTGGCAGGGCTGGAGGGGGAGCGCCATGGGCCACAGGAGGAGGTGTGGGCACTTCGTAGCATTCGCATCGCCCTCGAAGCGGAGGTTTAATTGGAGCGGGTGCTCTCCAACTCCGTGACGCAGGTGGTTTGGGAAGCGATGGAGGCCCTAAAGGGCGCTGTGATGGAGCTCGACACAGTGCCCCCCCTCCCCGTGGTGCCACCGCACTCAGGAGATGGACATCACCCTCGGGCACCTCCGTTGTGTCGGGGAGGTGTGCCTGCCTATGGCCCACGCCTATGGGGATCACTGTGCGAAGGTGGTCTGGCACATAGCCTTCGCTACCCTGCAGAAGGCTGGCTGTGGGCACGTTGAAGCTCTCGCGAGCCGCTCCGTGCCGGTGGCTACCGCGGAGGAGGTTGTCACCTGACACCGCCAGACACGTAAGATGAGCAACGTCTTCGTTTAGGACTTCTGGGTTCCGCGTGGTCGTGATGCTGTGATGGACTCCCTCCGGGCGGTGCAGGCTCAAAAGAGGAAGGGTAAGGCTCCAGCGGATGATGAGGGTGCTGGCGAGCGGGGGGGGGGGGGACCACCGCAGACAAGGTGTGACCCTCGGCTCGCTCCAATGGCCCATATCTCTTTGTTTTCTGTAACTAGGCTTAGTTATTTCCCCCTCTCTTTTGTTGTTGTTATTTTCTGGTAGTTTTGCTCGCTCCAAGGCCTATGCTCCGAAGGGGGTTGGATGGAGGGGTTCGCCCTATTTTGTAATGAACACTGCTTTCGAATGAAAAACAACGTTTGATTGAAAAGCCTCTTGTTGTGGAGTTTGTGTAGTCTGCTTAACATGCTTGGCAGTTATGAATTCTAGACTGGTGTTATGTGCGAGGACTCACCATCGCTTTGCTTCTGCCAGCCAGTCTGCCGTCAGGAGTGTGTGACGAAGGTCACTGTCCTTTGGCGTGAACCGAAGGCGGAGCGCTGCCTTCGCTCCATTTGGCTGCTGCAGCTATGTTACCAGTATGTCATGTACCATGGCGCGAAGTGGTAGCATTGGTGCTTGGCGAACCCTAGTAGGACCATGGAGGAGTTTGTATTGTTCCGTCAGCGCAATGCTGTCACGGTGCACTTCAAGGTCGCTCGCTTTTGGGAGCAGCGGGGTTATGTAGCGGCCGAAGAGGGGTCTTCAGCGTCGTGTGTTGAATACACGGTCCTGACCCCGGGCTACGAGGTTCCTTTAACCCCCGAGGCAGGGTGCAGTAAATATGTGGAGAGGGATCTTCTGAAGTTTATGGAGATAAGGCCTTCCGATGAGGAGCTGATGGAGTGGCTGTTGTACATCGATGTGTTGTACGTTGATGAGCCGTATGTGTCGATCATTGTTGTTTTTTCTTTATTTTGTGGGTTAATTCGTTGTGTATGCTCTGCATGTCTTTGTTGATTCTTGTGATTTGTTGTGGTGAGCCTTCATTTGCGTGTAATATCTTATTGACCTGTAAGTTACTGTGATGAATAAAATATGTTCGTTGGTACGAATGCATGTGCTGCCCCGCTCTACTTTCCATTTTGTTTTGGATCCGGGGCTCCGAAGGGCTTTTAGCGCGGTGCTCATATGTTTTTTTAGATAGGGCTCTGGGGAAGCCCTAACTTTTTGCTTGCGATGGGGGAGGCGAAGCCGAGCGCCGTCCCACATACTTTTTTTTATATAGGGCTCTGGGGAAGCCCTAACTTTTTTTTGTGAGGAGGAGGTGAAGCCGAGCACCGCCCCATAGTTTTTTAGGTAGGGCTCCGGGGATCCCTAACTTTTGTTTGCGAGAGAGAGGCGAAGCCGAGCGCTGTCCCCCATACTTTTTAGGTAGGGCTCTGGGGGAGCCCTAATGTTTTTCTTGAGGGGAGGCAGGTTGAGCGCCATCCCCATACTTTTTAGGTAGGGCTCACGGGATCCTATCCTTTTTTTTGAGGAGGAGGCGTGGCAACATGCCCATACTTTTTAGGTAGGGCTCAGGAGCCCTAACTTTGTTCTTGAGGGAGGTGAAGCCGAGCGTCTTCCCCATACTTTTTTAGGTAAGGCTCTGGGGGAGCCCTAACTTTTTGCGAGGGGGGATGAAGCCGAGCGCCATCCCCCATACTTTTTTAGGTAGAGCTCCGGGGGAGTCCTAACTTTTGTGCGAGGGGGAGGCGAAGCCGAGCGTCGTCCCCATACTTTTTTAGGTAGGGCCCCGAGGGAGCCCTAACTTTTGTTTGCGAGGGGGAGGAAAAGCCAAGCACCGTCCCCCATACTTTTTTAGGTAGGGCTCCGGTGAAGCTCTAACTTTTTTGCGAGGGGGAGGCGAAGCCAAGTGTCGGCCCCATACTTTTTTAGGTAGGGCTTCGGGGGAACCCTAAGCTTTTTTGCGAGGGGGAGGTGAAGCCGAGCGCCGTCCCCCATGGTAGGCCTCGTGGATTGGAGCTGGGCGCGTAGAGAGCATCGGGGTGCACCAGGGTTGTGAGTCATGCGCGGTGTCTTGTTTATACACGCATGCCTACGGAGGGCATCGGTGTGCACCGGGGCTGTGAGCTGTGCGCGGTGTCTTGTTTATACACGAGTGCCTGTCGAGGGCATCAATGTGCATCGAGGCTCTGAGCCATGCGCGGTGTCTTGTTTATACACGTGTGTTGGCGGACCCTGACCTTCTTGTTGTATGTCACCGCGACGCCTGCGGCGTATCTTTCCATGTCGGTGATGGCTTGTACGCGATTTTCTTCGAGGAGGTCAAGGGACACCTCGCGCTCTACTGGGTCGTGGTCTGCCGTGGTGCGGAGGGACTTCGCGGTAAGCTCACCTAGGGTCATTTCTTCCTCGTCAAAGAGAAGTTTGAATGGTGAGAATCCCGTGGCTCGGATAGGCGAAGTGCGGAGCGCCCATAGAGCCTTCAGGAGTTCCTCAAGCCAGATGCCCTTTGGCATGCCTATGAGGCGCTTGGTTAGCCCTGCCAGTAAGCTGTTGTTGGCTCGTTCAACCGCACTGTTGGACTCGGGGTGTCATACTAATGCAAAGCATATGTTTGTTCTTAGGCCTTCGCAGAATGCCTTGAAGCGTGCGGAATCAAATTGGGTGCCATTGTCGGTGACAATATCACGCGGCACCCCGTATCTACAGATGATGCTTCTCCATATGAACCGTTGGGCTGCCGCGGTGGTGATTTTTGCTACGGGCTCTGCTTTGACCCATCTCGAGAAGTACTCGATGGCGACAAACGCGAAGCAAAGGCTGCCCCTGGCAGCCGGGAATGGGCCGATGATGTTGAGCTCCCACTGCGTGAAAGGCCAGACCGAGGGCAGGGGCTGTTGATGAAACATGGTGGCCCGATCTTCTGATAGGTTCGATTGATTTCGTCGTAAGGATGTTGACACTTTGAGGCTTCCGACCCGCAGATCGTCAGCTCACAATTCGCTACACCCGCACGACTGTCGTTATCGACCACGCTCGCACGCGATTGACCTTACCACGAGAGTTATTGTTCCTGCAAGCAATCGAAGCAACTCACAAGAACAAGGTAGATGCAATCTGAATTGTATTGCAAATATGGATTAAGTTCACAAGTGGGGTTCCTCAAATCGAACAATCGACGAAACTGCAAAGTGGCAGAATAATCTAAGAAAAACCCAAGTTTTGCCAAAGGGTGGCGGCTCCTATATGAGGAGGGCGGCCAGGAGGTGGGAACCCTAGGGTGGCAGAACTGTTCACGGGTACTGTTCACATGAACAGTACGGCCCCCTAGGGTGGTCGACCATCACATGGGCCTTATGAGCCAAGTCAACCCATATATTACATAGCCAGTGGGCCAATAATTGATGACGCAGCACCATGGCATGTAAACGTAGCACCATGACATGTAGACACAGCGCCATAGCATGTAGACGTAGCTCGACTTGTAGGAGTAGAAGTAGCGCGGTCCAATTGGATAATATGGCATTGTAGTGGCATAAGTCAATTGTGGAAGATTGAGTTGAAGTAGAGAATCACGGTCTGGTGGTCGAAGTAGTGGTTGCATCCTTAGGGCCGATGTCCTCATCAGCTGTAGTGGAACTGACGGTGCCTTCGGGCTATGCCCGGTCCACTGGCATCCTTGGTAGCGTTGGACGAGGTCTTGTGCGTCATGGAGTGCTGTTGGCCAATATAAGCTTTGACGAAAGGCCCTTGCAACGAGGCCCCAGGGCGCTTGATGCAAGCCGCATGGCCCTCAGTGAATTTCCCGGAGGAGGAATTGGCCCTCATTTTGCGATATGCACCGCAACAAGGGGGCATAGACGCCCCCTTTGTAGAGTAGGCCGTTTACGATACAGTAGTTTCGGGCGCGGTGCCGGAGGCGCTTCGCCTCGATAGGGTCCTCTGGCTCTACGCCTTTTAGGTAACTGGTGATGACGTCCCGCCAGTCGGCTTCATTGATGTGGAGGATGGGGTTCGACCCGTGCACAACCCCTTGCACTTCGAGCGTGGCCCCTTGTGCTTCGGGCGCAGCCGAAGGTGCGCGATGTTCTTTATAGAAGATGTTCAGTGGGGGGGGGCGTTGTGCAGAGCTGGCCAATTTTGCAAGTTCATCGACCATCTCGTTGTTTCCTCTTTGGATAGTTTGTACTATGATGCCGAGGAAGTGCTTTGCTGCTCCTCGGACCGTGGCCAGGTCCCTGGCCATTTCGGGGTCCCTGGCCGTGAATAACTTGTCAAAGTGGCCCGCCATAAGGCGGGAGTCGCTCTTGACTATTATGCGCCTAGCTCCTAAAGCCTTGGCCTTGCGGAGGCCCAAGAGCAGGGCCTCATACTTGGAGGCATTGTTTGTTGTCGGGAAGTCAAGGCGAGCGGCGTGTGACATACTTCGCCCGTCTGGGGAGTGGGGAGAATAGGATGGCCGCCGCGCCCGCCCCGGCGGCACACCAAGAGCCGTCAGTGTAGATTGTCCACGCGGCCTCGGCCTGGGGTAGCGGGCTCTCCTCGAATTGGGGAGTCCATTCTACGACGAAGTCGGCGAGGACATGTGATTTGATAGCCGTGCGGGTGGCGAAGGTTAGGTCGAAGGGCGCCAGTTCTGCGGCCCACTTGTCGATTCGGCCCCGAGGAGTCCTTGTTACGTAGCAGTAGTGCGAGTGGATAGGACATCGGGACCATGATTGCGTGCACCAAGAAGTAGTGTCGCAACTTGCGTGAGGCCATGAGTAAGGCGTACACCAACTTCTCCAGCTCCGTGTACCTAATTTTGGCCCCTTGCAGGGCCTCCGACACGTAGTACACAGGGCGTTGTCCGCCTTTGTGCTCTTGGACAAGGACCGCGCTGACCGCCGTGGAGGATGTGGCGAGGTACATCAATATATTTGTGTTGGGCTTCGGGCTGACCTGCCTCGGAAGTTGGGCAAGGTGTTCTTGTTGGGTTTAAAGACGATTACATGCTCAAGAATGGTTGGTTGCTGATACATGATGCCACTTTTCAGTCGGAATACCTGCGCGACCACGCCACTTTCTGAACATAGCGACGTCAAATTACCTATCGACAACATTCAGGTAATTGGATGTCCTGACGCTCTCTTTGCATCCGTGCATTTTTAAACTTGCATGGGCTCAATGAGGTTGCCCGTGGCTATTGTCTCATCCTTCTCATGCTGCGTGGACGATCCCCCCAAAGTGGCTGAGAGACTAAGAACAATATATATACATACATACATACATATACATATACATATACATATACATATACATATACATATACATATACATATACATATATATACATATACATATATATACATATACATATACATATATATACATATACATATACATATATATATATATATATATATATATATATATACATATATACATATACATATACATATATACATATACATATACATATATATACATATACATATATATATATACATATACATATATATATATACATATATATATATATATATATATATGATGCTTGGTTTTAATAGCACAAGACCTTTGCTTGGGGCTTTATAGAAAAAGTCATCACAGAGCGGTTTGACCACAAACCATACATGATATATACTATCCTGAGCGGTTTCATCCTGGCTATGCATGATAGAGTTCTATCCTGAGCGGTTCTCGATTAATAAAAATGCATGAAAGTATGCATCACAGACCTCGTGTCATCATCGACCCATAAACTTCGGATGGCTCACGGCAAATGCAGTGATAGCGTTTTGAATAAATCTGTGAATACCTTTTACGTAGTAGTGCGGGATAAGAATCGGGTGAAGTCTTGCTAGGCGTCTCGTTAGCCTTTGTACTTCTCGGGCGCTGCAGGAGGGGGGTGGGGGTGGGGGTGGGGCTCCATTTATTGGATGGCTTTTATCTTTTCGGTGTTTGACTCGATACCCTTTTCGTACACGAGGAACCCTAGGAGCTTGCCCGCCTTTACGCCGATGGCGCATTTTTTCGGGTTCAGCTTCACCCCCTCCGCCTAGAGGCTGGTGAAGGTTTCTTGCAGGTCTATCTTGTAGGATCCCGCGAGTGCAGTTTTGACCACGATGTCGTCAACGTATGCCTCCACATTGTGGTTTGGGTTGGTTGGCTAGGACTTTTGTGATGGTAGGGTGAAGGTTGCTCTAGCATTTTTTTAGTAGAAGGGCATCTGGTGGCGATGCGTCTTGCGTCGGGGTGATGAAAGTGGTGTCCGCCTCATCCTCCTTGGCCATGAATATCTAATAGTAGCCAGAGTAGGTGTCAAGGAAGCTCATTAGCTCGCAGCCCGAGGTGGTGTGCTGGTCAATGTGGTGTCGGGGAAATTATTCTTCGGGGTACTTTGTTGAGGTCGGTGAAGTCGACGAACATGTGCCACTTGCTGGTGTTCTTTTGCACCATAACGGGGTTGGCTAACCATTTGGAGTGCTTGATTTCCCGAATGACCCCCACTTTGAGTAACTTGTCTATTTCCTTTTTAGCCGCCTCGAGTCGTTCTGCTGACATGCGGCAGAGCTTTTGTTTCATAGGGAGTGCCTCGCTTTTGATGGCCCGATGGTGCTCAATGGTTTCCCGGACTACCCCGGGGATATCCTCGGGGCCCTATGCAAAGATGTCTGCTTTGCTACGGAGTACTTCAAGGATGGCGTCTTGTGCTTCCGGTTGGAGGTCTGCTCCGAGGACCACCGTCTTTTCTGGGGATGTTTCTCTCAGGGGGACCCTTCGGAGCTGCCCCTCCGGTTTGGCCTTCGACACCCATTTGTCCGAGGGGGGGGGTCCACCTGGGTCCGGGTACCCGGCTCGACTGTGTGGATGTGGCGGGCCAGAGAGATTGCTTCGAACTCCGTTTGCCTCGCCCGATCCTGGTCCCTGTGCACCGTAATTATGCCCTCGGGTGCGGGGATTTTCATGCACATATAGTTGTGGTCTGCGATTGTGCCGAATGCATTTAGCGTGGCACAGCCGAGGATAGCGTTGTATTGGTAGGGCATCTGGACGACGTGAAAGGTGATGACTTCGGTTCGCGATACTGTAACACCCTGGTTTTCAGAGCCTTTTTGAAGATTTTCAAAAAAATAAAGAGAACCATTTGGCTTTGTTGAAGCCCTAAAGCTTAACTTGAGATTTTCAGAATTCAAGTGCTTAAAATGACTAAAATGAAACTTCAACTAATCCAAAGCTTGGTTTATTTGGAGTTGTTTGAGCTCTGGAGTAGTCTCACCCTTTCTCCGTTATATCCGCTCTCCTCTTAGCCCAACTCTTTCTTTCCAGACCTCCCTCTCGTTTGGCCATCTCCTTGAGTTTGGACCTCTCCTCGTGTCCAGATTTCCTGTGTGACCAAACCCCCTCATTTTCTTGTTTGTTTGAGCATTCCCTGTATGCTCGGACCCCACTTTTGTTTGGACATTTCCTCTATGACCAGATTTCTTTCGAGTCTAGATCTCCCCTGAATCTAGACTTCCCCTACGCCTAGACCTCTTTGGTATTGGACCTCCTCTTTGCTTGGGCCTTTCCCTTGTGTCCAAACCTCCTTTCCCTACTCGGGCCGTGTCCTCCTAGGTAGCAGACCTCCCCCTTGTGTCTTTTGTTTGGACTTCCTTTAGTCTAGGTCTCTTTGTTGATTTGAATCTCTTTGTGGTTCAGACCTCCCCTTTGTTGGTTTGAATCTCTTTTTAGGGTTTAGGCCTCCTTTTGATCTAAATCACCTTCTCTGTGGTTTAGACCTCCTTTCGGTCCAAACCTCCTTCTCTGTTTAGGTCTCTTTGTGGTCTAGACCTCCGTTTCTGAATGAACCTTCTTTTGGTTTTGACCTCCTCTTTGAGTCACAACCACCCCCAAGGTGTTTCAAGCTCGAGTTTGTGTTTCAATTACCCTTTGAAGTCCGAAATTCAAATTCGGGTTGAATTTCCCCTTTGTTTGAACCTCCTTGTGTTCATTTGAACCTCTCTGTGTTCAATTGGACCTTCCTTGTGTTCATTTGACCTCCCTGTGTCCCTTTGGACCTCCCTGTGTTCTTCTGGACCTCCCCGGGTCCGTCAGGATCTCCTTTGGTTCCATCTTGACCGTTGAGACCTCCCCTGTGTTGGTCTTGACCGTCGAGATTTCCTTTGGTTCCATCTTGACCGTTGAGACCTCCCCTGTGTTGGTCTCGACCGTCGAGATTCCCCTTTGGCTCCATCTTGATCGTTGAGACCTTCCCCATGTTGGTCTTGACCGTCGATATCTCCCTTTGAGTCCATCTTAGCCGTCAGGATATCCCTTGAGTTCATCTTGACCGTTGAGACCTTTTTTGATCTCATCTTGACCGTCGAGATGTCTTTTGAGTTAATCCTAACCGTCAAGACCTCCTTTGCTCCTCATCTTGATGGTCCAGACCTCCCTCTGTTTGGATCTGATGGTCTAGACCTCCCTCTGTTTGGATCTGATGGTCCAGACTTCCCTCCGTTTGGATCTGAGGGCCCAGACCTCCCCGTGGCTTAGACCTCCTTCCAGTCTAAGACCTCCCTGCGCGGCTCAGCTCTGCACCTTCGTTTGGAACCGTTCAATCCGCATTGGATGGCCTTATCTGGTGGCACGATCGGCTAGTCCGAACGTCCCATCTTCTTTTTGAGCCACCCGATCTGAATCAGACGGCTCTATTTCACTGTGCCTTTCCCCTTTGCCCTTTTGACCTCCTTCTCTTCAGGACCTCCTGGTCTATTTGTAAAGACCACCTTTGCGGGATTTCCTCAGGACCCCTATGTCCTCTCGACCTTTGGTCTTTTTGTAAGGACCACCCCTTGGTCTTTTCGTAAAGACCACCCTCTTGGGTCAAGACCTCCCTATCTGCAGGACCACTTTACCCTTTGGATCTCCTTGTCCCTTGGACCTCTTATCCTTTCAGACCTCCTCAAAGATCTCCCTTGATCTCATAGGACCTTCTTGTCCAGCGGACCTCCCCTTTGGTTCTTTGCGAAGACCACCCCTTGTGGTCTTTTTGCAAAGACTACCCTGGCGGGTCACGACCTTCCCCTTGGGCCGTGACCACTCCTCTTTGACCAGACTGTTTTCCAAGTTGACTGGTTTTACTTGACAGTCTTGCTTACCCCCATCCTTATCCGCCACCTAAGCCTTTGTGCATTTAATGCCATTTGAGTCGTATAAAATACGGCTACTTACGTGGTCACTTGTGTGGCACCTTTTTCTCCATCCTTGTCCCCTTCTTTCTTAGCATATCTTGTTCGGTTGTCCTTCACCAGATCGGTCGTGACACTTGCCCTGTCTCTTACCTACCTTTGACCTGTATGTCTCTGAGCCTCTTTGTGGCTCACTCTTTCTCTCTCTTTCATCTCCGGCTATAAAAATAGCCTAAGGGAGCCTCCTTTCATTATTCCTAGTTTCTTTGCCTAGTTTCTCTGAGCTTGAAGTTTCAGCATGGAGCCCTTTGAAGCTACGCCATCACCTCCTCATCGCCAAGAAGACCACTGGAGATTGCGCCGCCACCTTGCCGCCGAAGGAATTCGCTGGAGCACTTGCGTCGCCTTTAGCCATCGACCTCCCTCTCCTCTTTTATCTCCCTCTTGGCCTTGGTAAGTTCCATCGTGCCTTGTTCTTTCTTCAATTTCCACGACCCCACTGTGTAGTCGTATCTTTCCTAAGACCTCCTCTTGAGAATCTCCTCAGGACCTCCTTGGCCTCTTTGCAAAGACGACCCTCTCGGTCTCTTTGCAAAGACGACCCTTTTGGGTCCTTCTCTGGACCTTTCCCTTTCAAAGATCTCCCATGACTTCCTCAGGACATTCCGCTCGGGACGTCCCTTGAGCCTCTCAGGACCTCCCTTTTGCAAAGACCACCTTCTTGGTCTTTGCCGCCCTTCTGGTCTTTTTGCAAAGACCACATGCTTTGATCTTTTGCAAAGACCACCCTTCTGGTCTTTGCTGGTCTCTTTGCAAAAGACCACCCACTTTGGTCTTTTGCAAAGACCACCCTTTCTCGCGGACCTACCCTTACCCGTAGGACCTCCTCCTAAGAGCCCTTTTATAGTTCTTCCAGTTCTGTTCTTTGCTATTTGTTTCTGTTCGGTTTGTTTGGAGTCTATTTGGATCTTATTTGGTTGTTATTTGATGCTGCTTTGCTTCGTTCTCGTGTAGATTGCGTCGTCTCCAGGGAGCCCGAGCTCTGTGAAGGAATAGATCCTTAAGCTTTCAAGCAAGAGGCAAGTTACACCCTTGATCATATTGAACCCAGTATTTCAAATTAATTAAGTTGTGTTCCAAATTATTACTGCATGCTGATTTCAACTCAAGTAATTTAAATCCCTGTTTTAACTTTGTAGTCATTCCTAATTCCTTTGTACAACTAGATTTGATTGATGAATTGATCACCCCCTTGTCACCATAGTAAGGGCTGGTTGGTACATTAGTATGAACCGGCATGTGTTGCTAAACTTTGAGCTTAGACTTGCTTAGACCAAAATCCTTGTTTTGGGATATTTTACTGCCAAAAAACCAATGTTGTCTAAATGTTTTAATCCATGACATTGGGTTGTCGTGGTAGTTTGCAAATGTTTTTGAAAAGCAAAGAAAAGGAAATTGGTTTGGATTTGGGCGAAATAGTTGTTTGGTTGGTGCATGTCTATGCACGGGATCGTGACATTTCCATGATCGATGCCCAGGGTCTGTGATGGTCGCCCAGGTCAGTTGAGGACCAGCCTTTGAGCGTTCCTTTGCTATGCCTATAATGGCCTATGCCTCACCGTACAACCACATGTCTCCAGAATGGGGCGTGGGACCTGGCTGATTAATTTGCAAAGTTCCATCGCGGTTGATCCTGTTTGTACGTGGGCGGTCTTTTATTGCCATTTCTTTTGACAAAGTCTTTCATGACTATTGTTCCCACCTGGCATAAGAGGGGGCACTCATTAACCCGGCGGGTTTCTATCCAAAGGGGGGATTTGCGAAACCTTAATGAGGGTGGACTACAGTGGAATGATGCATTGTAAAGGCCTTGTCATGAACTCTAGACCTCTTACCTTCGGCAGTGAGAGGTGGCATTGACGAATGTCAAATAAACTAGAGAAATCATGTCATGTGGGTAAAGTGTACAACTTCTGCAGAGTGTAAAACTATTCGAATAGCCGTGTCCACGGTCATGGACATGCTGGCAAAGCCACTCAAAGTTAGACTTGGTTTTGTTTTCAAAGGTTTTATTAAACTGTTTTGGATCTCTATCCAAGTGGGTTCTGGGCGGGGAGCCATGTGACAGGAGGGTATCCTTCACTATCTTGATGATGAATGTTAACCAACTGAAAAATTATGCTTAGAAAATGAATTTTAATTATGGTTATCTGCCTTGGTACTTAGTACTTGTATCTAAAACAAACTTGGCTTTATGCAAATCAACCATATTATGCCTTCCTTTGACATATCCATTTATGCATGTCATTCTGTTATTTGACGGGTATAACTTGCGAGCACGGTGGTTGTGCTCACTCTTACTTGATAACTGTTTTGAGCAGGAAAGAAAGCTTGAGGAGGTCTTCGCAGTGGACCTAGAGGTCTGACCAAACTAGGATCGCCCTCAGTAGGTGCACTGTGGTGTATCGGGTGGTCTACTTGTTTATCTTCATTTGTATTTTGGTTTTGTCGACATAAGCCTCCTTGTAATCAACCGTTGTTATTAATAAAGCTCTCGTTGAAGTGTATGTTACCCTTTGTTGTATCTTTGTGAAGACCTATTTGTTGATCCTTGGGACTAGCTCGGTTCACATAAAGGAGCATGGGGTGATCACGACCACCACGACCATCCTCGGATGCAGTGGTGGGAGGTCTTTGTGGTGATCTGACCCTCCACGACCTCCCTCGGGGAGTGGTCGTGGGAGGACTTGGACCACCTCAGGTCTCATAACCTCCTCAGGATTGGTCCTTCGATCTCTCCTGAGTTGGCTCGTGGCTGTTGTGATCTCCCTGTGTCTCACACTCCCTCTCGGTTAGGTCTCCAAACCTCTAGGAGATCCTGCTGGACCTCCTGGGCGATCGTGGAGATTCCCCTGAGCGGTTCTACCAGACCTCCTGGGAGGTCCTGATGGACTTCCTAGGAGATTCTGGAGGACCTCTCGGGTGGCCTCCGGGTCAGGCGTTACAGATACGAAGTCATCGCTGAATGTGACAGCTAGGTCAATTTGACATAGGGCCATCAGGTGACTTCCCTCGAAGCCTACTAGAGGTATGCACGGCGACGATAGGCGGTTTCTAGGGATCATCATTTTGTCGAATGCATTCGTGAAGAGCAGGTTTGCGGAGTTTCCCCCATCCATGAGGGTACATTTGACCTCGAAATCCGCGATGTTGGCGAAAATTACGAGGGGGTCATGGTGGGGGAAGTACAGGCCTCTGGCTTCTCCGGGGCCGAAGGTGATCGGTATCTCGGTGTAGCGAGGTGGGCTTGCGGTGGGGTTATGTTGCGACATGGTGTATTTGTTGAACATACATGTGGCGCTGCCTTTTTGACGTCATGACGAACGAGGATCCTTCGGCGATCATGTTGATGACCCTCTGGGGTGCTTCACGGCCCCTTCTATCTGGGGTCTCGTGGCGAAGCGGCATTTGGTTGCCGACCTCTGCCCCTCTTCTCGCTTCGTGAGGCTATTTCTTTGCGGTTTATGTAGTCCTGCATGGTCACGATTGTGTTGCAGTCCCTAGTTGCGTGTGACCCTTCGCCGTGGAGGTCATAGAATAGCGAGGGGGCCCCGGCATTGATCCTGGTGTCTGGGTGGCAACCCCCGCCGAGCCCACAACCGCGACATCCTCGACCCCTTCGTTTCCCCCCTTCGGGGAGCTATCCATTTTCCACATGGTAGACACCCCGCCCCTTTCGGTGGTAGTTGTTGGCTTGCGGTTTGCCAGCCGTCTTCACGGCGGTGGCTGTGGGATCCTCCTTCTTCTGGGCGGACCGATTGGGTGCGGTAGCTGAAATTTCTTGGTGTCGAGGTTTGACCCTTGGTCTTGTCTTCTTTTGCTTGGGCGTATTCTTCCATCTTGTTGAATAGCTCTACCACCATGCGAGCAAGTTTGTGGGCTAGTTTCTTGGACAAGGGACCCTTTTGAAGTCCGCATGTTGCCGCATTGACGACGGTGGTCTCATTGACCCCCTTTACTTCGCACTTGACCTCCGTGAACTTCTTGAAGAAGCTGCAAAGTGACTCGCCCGGGGTTTGTTTTACTGTGAACAGGTGCCCCACATCTTTTGGTTCGGCGTAGTTTCCTTTGAAGTTGTTGCGCACGAGGTCCCGTAACAGCTCCCATGCGTATATGGACCGGGGGAATGGTGAAAAACCAAGTCAACGCCATGCCTTCGAGGGAGAGGGTGATGCTTTTTGCCTTGGTGGTGTTGTCTCCCCTGGCCGCCTCGATAGTTGTTTTGTATACCCGAAGGAATTCTGAGGGGTCTGTGCTTCCCTCGTACGGCTTGATGTCCGATGTTTTGAAGCCTGGAGGCCAACGCCCCCCCTGGAGCAACGGTCCTTGTGGTGCTGTCGGTAGTGCTAAAGGGGCGGCCCCCGCCCCTCCGGCGGCCCATTCTTGCGCGATGATCGTGAGCTGGGGTAGGGCTTTGGGGCCGCTATTGCTGGTTGTCGGAGGCTCAACATCTTTCAGCGAAGGTCCGCCAACTCTTTTTGGAGGGCCTCGTACACTTCCCGGGTTACGCCCACGACAATGGGTGGATGCGGGCCCGCCTAATGGTTCTTTGGGATAGACACCTTGGTGGGCTGGGTGTGGAGTTATTGGTTTCCTCCTCCGCGGCCTCAGTGATAGTTGTCGCTGCCGCGGAGGTTCTGCTTCGCTTGGCCCTCGGGGTACTCGGAGCAGACGTCGCCGCGGCCACTTCGGCCACGGAGATCTTGGGTGTGCTCTTCCTTCGAGGGGCCATGCTGGTGCTTCAGGACTCATGACTCTCTTGCCACTTCCCACAGACGGCGCCAACTGTCGTAGCAACAGGACTAGACAAATGTAGAAAGGGGGACCCGGTTACCGTGAGGGGAACTAGGGGATCCTCAGGAGAGGGGACCGATGCCAAGAGAGAAGTTAATGTGTATTAATTGTCTTGAAAAATTCCTCCTTGATTACATGGGGAAGACGACTATTTATAGCCTTCCGACTAGGGTACACGAGATTACAATTCTACCCCTAGAAAGATCCTACACCTGTAGGGGTTGTAGGGGTTTTTTCCTTTTCCTACGCGTAGCCTTTGGTCCATGGCGGACCCTCCTAGTCCTGATCCATCTGGTCGGTACACACGGTCCACTGGTACCTCCTCCCGTTCGCACTGTGCGGGGTGCCTCCAGGCCAAGTGGCCTCGGATGCCCTTCGGTGCTCAGTAGGTGGCCTCGGGCAGGGATTCCTGGGACCTTCTCCCTCCTGGGTACGCGGTTCTCAGGGCCTTCCTGCACCTTTCGACACCCTCGAAGATACTCTTGATACCCTTCGAGGGGGGGAGGTTAAAGCGTGCCTTCTGCTTGTGGCCCTCGGGGGCCTTGCGGTGGCCTTCGGGCGCCCTTCAGGGACCCCCAAAGGCATATTTGGTGCCCTCAGGGAGCCCCTAGCCGCACCTTTGGCCTTGGCCCCGTAGGTCTCTTGGTGGTCTTCACGCGCCCTTTGTGGCCTCCCCTGTGGGCCTTGAGGGCCTCCGTGTGGTGTTTGCCTGGTCGTTGGGGCCAGTGGTCCGCCCTTATGACAACATGTACAGTAGCCACCGAAATGGAAAAAATCACCTTCCATCAATAAGAAAGCAACATATACTGATGCCTACACCTCTTCGTTGATGGCTCTGCAAATTAAATTATGAAGACCAAAACAATTTTAACTCTATATTACTTCAACCACCAACTGCGAGGAGCGATCTATCTACAGTAATTACCTGGAGTCCATAGAATAGGGGTGATCACCTGAAAGAATCAACATATCTTCCATGTCTTTAGCTTTGGTCAAAGAATAATTATTATGACAAAGGACAAATAAATTAAATCACTTGATGTGAAATCAATGAGTAAAGAAAAAATAGAAATGCTAGATGCCTACCAGTGAAAATGTCCACTACGTTAAAAAATTGAAGACATGAGAACAAGTAACCTAAGCAGCAGAAGCATTATGTTATATATCCATAATTATAAATCACCAACTTTGTGGTACTTTAACGATAAATATGCATCTAAACATTGACTATACATATCTAAATGCTATAAGATAGGAAATCGAACTGTAGGAAAAAATTGCCTAAAGAACCAACTGGTGTTCAATCATCCTGGGACAAATTCAAGGACAAAAAGTAAATATATGACTAAACTTACCGAACCTATGCGAAACACTGTTTGTAGTGCAGCGACTAGGTGCTTGGTGTGAGCACCCATCCTTCACCTTCACCAACACCTCTAATGCCTCTTCATCCACCACTGACCCCAATGACATGCATACATCATTATGAAACATGTATCATATTAGAATATCATACACAAGCCATGCACAACACAGTGCAAGGGGGGCATAAAGTGATTGAATTTCTGGAATTCGTGCAAGCCATGTAGTTGTATCCGTTTTCTTACGGATTTTTGAAAGTTGTTCTTCGCTTTCAGACATCTTAGGATCCAAATGCCAATGCAACACATTAATATTTGGAAAAACATGATTTATAAGTGCATAACAAACACCAATGTATAAGAACTTATCAGATTCTCTAAATACCTTGTTCGTCTACTTTAGTCAGATTAAGCACTAATTGGCATGTTGACATGGTCAAGAAGTCAAGAATCATGACCATAATATTTAGTCAATCTTTTCTACAGGGCAATTGCAGAATGCACTCATACATACATGAGCCAATTGCACATAGCAATGCATAATTTCCTAAAGAACTACAATTGGCAGGAAATACTGATATTGAGCATCGAATTAGCATTTGACTACACATGCAACCAGCATTTTGTTAATGCGAGAACACCTAAATCGATTTACATTCAATCCTTAAGGAAACATATCAAAATGGTTTAATCAATTGAATAAAGTGCCTCTCTCAACCGATTGTCAATATACTCTTGCAACAGAAAATATACCAATAATCTAAGAATTAAGCAAGTAGGAAAGTTCTAACGAAACTGTGAATCATTACATCACCTTCAAGATTGGAGAGGAGTAGAAACTCCCTAGGGTTCTTGAGGTCCTCTCCATCTTCCCCCACCATCCATGCCTAATCGAGGAATAAATAAGACAAGTAACTAAGCACTACGTCAATTGCATCAAATAGATAAAGAATTCATCAAGCAAAATGGAAGCACAAATGTATCACATATTACAACCATACCTCACATTGGAAATCAATTTCTAGATTAAAAGAAAAGGAAGAAGGACATTCATGGAATTGCAAGGAATTCAATTCATAATTGATTGAGTCGACCTACCCATGCCGAGCTCGTCATCTCTGCTAGTGAAATCATTGTCATCGCCACCCGTGAGGACCCTTCATGTTGATTCTTGGTTGGCCTCAGTATACCTTTGCAGATAGTGGCCACCCTCTTCCATGGGCCACACCAATTGTGTGTGTCGTGGTCGCCGTTGACCTGCTTGTCGAGGCCGCTGTTGTCTCATGGGTCACATGCGGGCCACTCATGGAGGCAGTGACCTGGCCGTCGCCAAGGCGTGGCGGTGAACTACCCCTCTTCCTGAGCCGCACATGGTTTTTTTTGCCCTGCGCGTGTACAGGGAAGTAGAAGCGAGGGTAGGGTGGTGGGGAGGGCAGCGGTAGCGACCGACAAACTGTGGCGCGACAAGGAGGCGGGTGGGGTGGGGGAAGCGTGAGGGGAGGATGGAGCAACGGGAGGAGCGTCACATGAGATGAGAGAGTGGAGGAAGGGAAAGAGACGAAGGGAGAGGAGGTTGCATGGAGGAGCTCACCTTGGAGCTCCAGATCCGGCAGGCTGCTAGAGCTGGCGATGGCAACAACGGGCCATGGGAGCGATGACGCTAGGCGATGGCGGCGCTAGAGCATGGTGAGAGAGAGAGAGAGAGAGAGAGAGAGGGAGAAATAGAGGCGGAGCTGGGCCTCGGGCCGCCAGGCAATGGCCCGAGGCCTAGGGTCCAAATGTCACGTGAATCAACAGCTCTACGGGTGTTCTGCAGTGTGAGGCGGCGTACAGTTCAAGCTCCATGGTTGGGGCGGCCCGAGTCCTAGACATGGGCCAGCTATGCCGCATACATGATTGTAGTTGGTTTCTAAATTATGAATCGAGGTCATGGTTGAATTTAGTTCAGGCTTGATTTATGGATTTGGAACCTTAGGATTATGTGGTAAGATAGTAACAAAGGGACTTCCTTTTGAAAGATCAAAAACAATTGAAGGTACGGTGATACATAGCTACGGTGATACATAACACTATGTACATGTAACATTTAACAATCCATAATTTAAAAATAGAGAATCTATCTGTGAACTAAATATAACATCAACCTTTTAACTGAGAGCATATATCGACACTTCAACGTATATATCCATCATAACCTTTGACACTTCAACGTATATATCCATCATAAACATCCGCACAATATTTTCAGGCTGTGTCCCAAAAGGCAGGCACCCAAAAAAGACAAATATTAGAACATCAACAACATAGGGCGTGGCATATATGTAGGAAGAAAATATAGGGCATGTCATAGAAACGTATTTGGTAGAAGTGATACATATTGCAGCCTGGAAAAAATGACTAATATGTGGACTGTGTGGTACAACATGAGGCACAAGGATGGACGTATGCTAGACAGTACCGATGATGAAAGATGTGTAGATATCCTACTGGAATGATAGGTGGTGCTCTTCGTCATTTTGTGGTCGTAGACCTTTTCGTGCCTACTTCTAGAACTTGTTTTTTTTTCATGTTGTTGGATGCCTTGGTACGCGAAGAATTGAATGCGAAAAGACGACTAGATTTGAAGTTGTGAATTAAAATAGACTTTATAATAAATCTGGGAATAACACGGTGCACAGGGTTTGGTTATGTGCATAAGAAACAACATAATGCACGATGCAACAAACCGAAGTACTCCTACGATACATATGCGCCTTTTTGGAATGGAATAAATTGGACCTTTGGGGGACTAATACGGAATGGCCTGACCTACTGCGTGGACCGGGGCTATTTTTCCTTCCTTACGAGCTTGGTGTTGAACTCCTCGCCGGCCTCTTTGGCCTTAGCTGTCATTTCCTTCTTTTTCTCGCGCTCCCTCTTGCGAGCCTCGCGCTCCCTACGCATGCACACCTCGAGATGAGCTTTCGTCTCCCAACGTATACGCTTGTTGTGCTCGTCGTTGCGGCACTCCTCCTCCCAGATCTCGCGGGCCCTTTGGACATCCCACTCCTTGTAGTCGAGAGTCCACTGGTCATGTGGGTGGATCTCTAGGTCGATCTACTTGCGGTAGCCACATAGCGGATCCGGGGACTAGGGTAGACAAGAGATGTTGTTAGTGCGTACTTTGAAAGAGAAATAGTAGGGAACACTGAATGGCTGGTCCCACGGCCGCCGAGATAGTGCTTGTGTCCCAACAGCGGTCAGGATAGTCATAGGAGTAGTTCGCGTAACCCTAGTAACGCATGCCTAGGCTGAGCCACTGCTTGGACTTGAAGAACTTGCATGGGTCCCTACACCAACAGAGGGGCGGCGTCTCCCCCTCGGGCGGGTGTTGCGGTGAACACTCGGTTGGAACGCCTAAGATGGGGTTGCTGCTATGGGGGATGTCATTGCGGTGAGGTGACCTCCTGGCACACTTCGCTTGTTCGTCCTGGGCCGCAGCAACCCTTGCTTGTTTGTCCCGGGCCGCTTGTTCGCGGGTCTCGTCCCATTGCTTATTCATCTTGTCCTATTGCTTCTTCTGCATCTTGTCCATCCCGACATGGTGAAGCAAGCTCTGGTGTAGTGTTGGGTTTGTTTGTGTAGTGTTCTCGCCCAGATCTCTTCCACCTCCTTTTATAAGCCACAGGGTTGGCATGGTGTGGTTAATTTCATGTGAGTAGCCTGCGAGGTAGAGTGTTGTCTTGTCTTTCTGAAAAGTTGCTAGCGAGGCGGAGTGCTGTCACATTTTACTTTGTAGAGTGTTGTCACATCCTGCTTTTGCAGAGTCCTGTCTTTTTGATCTGAAAAGCTGAGAAGACAGAGTGCTGTCACGTTTTACTTTGCAGAGTGTTGTCACGTCCTGTTTTGTAGAGTCCTTTCTTTTTGGTCTGAAAAGCCGAGGAGGTTAGTGTTGTCAAGTCGATCTGAAAAGCTGGCGAGGCAGAGTGTTGTCACGTCTTACTTTGCAGAGAGTGGCGTCATAGTTGCAGTCAGTAAAGAGAGTTGTTGGATTATCGGAACCCTAAAACCCTAACTCCTAAAACCGTAAACCTAAACCTAAACCATAAAACCCTAACCTAAACCTAAAAGTAAACCTGAACCTAAAACCCTAAACCCTAAAACCCTAATGTAAACCTGAACCTAAAACCATAAACCCTAAAACCCTAAACCCTAAACCCTATCTTTTCGGTCTGAAAACCTAAGCCTAATCCTAAACTTAAACCCTAAACCATAAAACCTGAAACCCTAAACCTAAAACCCTAAACCCTATTATAAACCTGGACCTAAAACCCTAAACCCTGTGCTTTTGGTCTGAAAACCTAAGCCTAATCCTAAACCTAAACCATAAAACCTGGAATTTTTGGCATTTCTAGCCCCCTACTCTTCTTTTTTTGCAAAACAAGCCCCTTGACTATATTTTGCAGATTTGGCCCCAGACATTGCTGTCCCCAGCCTCGGCTCTAAGGCAGAGCCACCGCCTCGACAGTGAGCACAAGAGCCTCCTACCCCTGCGTGGGGGGTAGGTGACACCGCCCATATAGTGGTAGCGCGAAGGGGCATGAGAGAGAGAGAAAGAAAAGAAAAGAATGTGGAATTTAAAAAAATCTGAAATTTCAATAAAATTACATAAAATATTTTTAAATTTAATTGAAGTTTATTTTATTCATTTAAATTATTTGGATTCTATACAAAAGCGAAAACAACATCAAATCAACACCGAGAAAAAACCAAAAAATCAAATTGCTAAAAAAGTGCATGAATTTTCTCTGAGAGCTAGATAATGATTTTATATGAATTTAGGTTAAAGAATTATTCCATTTGGAGTTAGAAAGTTAAAGTTGTTGTAGTTTGAAAATCAGGTTTTGCAAAAAGGCTCAAACACTTCGGTTACTATTTATCCGTTTTTAATTATTTAGTGAAATTTTATAGAATAGTGGTGGAGATAAGGATTACATAGATAAATAGAAAATAAAATTATAAGACCAAAATAACTTGGTTCACCTCAATTGGAGTTCACATGAATTAGTTATGAATTTCCAAAGTTAAAAGCATTTTCTAGTGTAAAAATAATAATTCGTTTTTGGATTAATTTTCAAAAACTATAATTTTTGGGACAGAGATAAGTTTGAAATCTATTCCAAATTAAAGTTCACTTAATAAGAAAACTATCAAAATTGGTTTCACTTGATTTGGAGTTATTTTGAATTAGTTATGCATTTTTTTGAAGTTATTCTATTTTGAGCCAGGCCCATATGTCATACTCAGGTCTGTTCAGACGGTTCGAACAGACCCTCCGATCAGATAGTCCAATTTCGATCGGACGGTGCATGACCCGGGTCTGTTCGGACGGTCCGAACAGACCCTCCGATCTGACGGTCCGATTCCGATTGAACGGTCCGAACAAACCCAGGCCTAAAGCCTAAAGCTGGGCAAATCCTTTGTCATGCTATTTATCACAGTGTGACAGTAGTGTTGTGTCACACCATTCATATTGGCGTGGCTAAACCGTACTACCACGCCAAATTACCTTCCGTTCCAGTGGGGTTGCTATAAAACGTCGTTCGCTGTGGGGCTAAGTCCTATCACACCATGTAAACCGGTGTAACAAGACTGATCTGTCGCATCAGGATACATGGCGTGGCCAAACTGTACTGCCACGCTAAATTGCTTCCCATTCCAGAGGGGTTGCGAAAATAGGGTAACGACTGTGGTGCTAAGTCCTGTCACACCATTTATACCGGTGTGACAGGACTTCTCTGTAACGCCAATATCCATGGTGTGACAGTAGCCATATACTCAGTGCAATCATCCAAATTGACTTCATTCCAACAACATTTCGTGCAATAAAATTTCAGATTTCAGGCAATAAGAATCATTTCATTGATTTCATTCAAACAATTCATGCAATAAGAATCATCCATCTATCATCTCATTTCATCCAACATTCAAAATCCATCAACTAAGAAATATCATTTCATTCAAACAGAGTCACTGAAAGTTTCATACAATATGAAATTTACAGACATGCATACACACATTCATTGCGTCACTTGCGCTTTCGGCGCGCATCCGACCCTGGTGTGAACTTCGTTGCTGGGTGTTGGCCTCGCGTGCCCTCGACGATGTTTACCGAACTAATGTCTACGTGATCACGCTATTTACGGTGTGCAGGCGTGTGGCCTGAGTCGGCTGCGTAGGGGATGGTGCACCAACCAAGTCCCTGAGGACCATCTCGTCAGGAAACCTAGCATCTACCTCCTCCTCCTTGTCCTCCTCGTCCTCACCACCGTCCTCATCTGCGCCACCCTCCTCCTCGTCCTCGCCGACCTCGTTGTCGTCCTCCGGGTCCTCATCGTGTGCGGCCGAAGCGGATGTTGTAGCATGCGAGGAGGCACTCTGCCAAAACAGGCAAGTAAATCCAGGAGACGGTGTTGCCGGTACCATCTAGGAATAGGAAGGAGCCAAGAATATGCCAAATCCATGCCTGTGCAAAGTGCCGCATTGTGTCATCATCTGCACCCGGCGGGCACACGTTGAAGTGCGTGCGCAGCCAGGACGCAAGCATCGCGGATGGCCGGTTGTCCCTCGAGTCCGCAGGGGGTCCTCCGGTCGCACTCTAAGCCACTCTCCCATCCGGTCTCGCCAGCCCACGCTGTTGATGTCCCCTGTCACTACAAGGCCCTCTATGGGGAGGCCCAGAATCATACCGACGTCCTGAAGCGTGATGGTCATCTCGCCTGACGGTAGGTGGAAAGTGTGGGTCTCCAGGCGCCACCGGTCCACCAGTGCAGTAAGCGCAGCACCGTCCATACGGGGGAGCCCATTGATGACTATCCACGCCAAAGCAAGGAGACCGGCTAAGCGGATGTGTGGCATGTATCGCTCATCCCAATCTAGAGGGGTGTGGGTCTGAGGGCGAAGTGACTGGAGTACCTGCAAGAGAGATATGTAAATAAATAAGTGAAACAACAAGCACATGGAGGATTAGTTCGAAGCATGATGGAATAAAAGATTAGCAAATCTCACCACACCATCATTGGCTATGCGGTGAATGCGGTGGTCGTCATCGTACTCTGAGAGGAGCAACACATAATGCACGTGTTGTGGCATCCTGCATTACAGGAACAGATTTTTGTAAGATCACATGAGGTACAAAACAATATAGAAAATACAAATGAGTGAACTCTATCGATAAAAAAAATCATTTTCACACAACAACAATAGTGGTTACCTCAGGGGGCTGCACATGAGAGCGGCGCTGCCTTAACCTATGCAATTGGGAATACCTACTCATGTGCTTTTCCCTGATGTGTCCGTGCTCGTGACACTCCGAGCACCTGTTGCTTATTGTGGCGTTGTCGAAGTCCCCAAGACAGTACATGTCCTTACCGCCTTGCTATGAGAGATCCATGTCATTACGAAGCCTCTTCCTTTTCATTCTACCGCGTCGCTTGTTCATCATATCTTTGTCAGGAATGTATTCCTCCCCCACGTACGGTGGCCAATGCGACATATCAAGATAAGGCTCGAATCTATTCTCCCAAGTCGTCATCGTGGCTAGCTTTGAGAATTCTTCCGCAATGAATGTGTTAGAAAAGTAACTTACGCCACGCACGCGACAGGCGGTGACGACGTGATAGCATGGGACATGTAACAACGTCGGGACCATGTAAGTACAGTCTCCCGCTGTCAGGTTGACTCTATGGTTTCGACCACCATAACGCTTGCCCCCCAATCGATGTGCCTTCGGCTGCCCTGACGGTGTATATATGCAAAGTGGGATCGTATTCCTCCACTTCTTGATTGCATGACTCTGCCTCCGCGATAGCAAGGTGCTTGGCAGCAGCCGCACTCCAACGGTGGCCGGCGTTGTACACATCCCTTGCACGGGTCCACCAATCCACAAAGTATGAGTTGGTCTTCCGAAATGAGTACTTCAAGATAGACGATACTGGCATAGCATGGATACCCTTAATAACGTTGTTGAACACTTTCGAGATATTTGTTGTCATCATACCATACCAACAGCCACCTTCATCGTATGCATGTGCCCACTTCATCTTTTGCTGCAAGACCCCGTCCAACCACTTATTACCTTGTTCGTTGGCCAGTCCCCTAAGCTCTGTCAACTTGATGCCTGTCCGAGACAATGCAAACAACCCGTCTAGGCCCAATGAGGTGTAGACGAACTATATCCATCAACCATTCCTAGCTTGCATTGTTACCACCTTCTGTCAGTGCAAATGCTAATGGAATCAGTTGGTCCTCCGCATCAATACCAACGGCGAGCATCAATGCACCATAGTACTTTCTAGTTAGGGACGTGGCATCAACTGATATGACAGGTCTGCAATGCTTAAAGGCCTCTTTGCATTGCCCAAATGACTAGTACATCCGCTCGAGAACATATTTCATAACCCCTCCACCGTGTTCCGTTCGGTTCCCGTGGAAAGGATAAAGCTCCATGCCCAGATTCTTTGCCTGCATAGCGGTTAGAATTCGAGGAACCAACCCGTAAGCCTCCTTCTAACCACCCCACAATAACTGCATCACTATCTGCTTGGCTCTTCATGCTTTCCCATACTTCACGTGGTACTTAATGAACCCAAATATAACCTCAATGAGGGTGGCGACGGTCACATCAGAATCGACAGCCACAACCCTGGTAATACGTCTTGCAATGAAATTAGCGGTCGCCTGAAGGTGCTCCCCCAACACTCGAGCAATCCCACAAGAGTGAAGCTGCTTCACGTTCGCTATTTTTCATTGCTTGTCCCTAGTTTTGCGCCCCATACCTTCCATCCGTACCCCCTTTCGCATCTCAGGGTGCACCTCTTGTTCGCATCGGAGTATGTCACTACGAACGGATGATGGTGCCGCACTGAGTACTCTTGCAGCCAAACCTTCATATCATCTATACTTGGAAACAACATGTTCTTACGTATTAGGTCATTATCCGGGTCCGTAATGTCATTCTTGCTCTTCAACCCATTAGCACAAACCACTTTATCAGCCATTCTGACATCATCGACTGCGTGCACCGACAGGACCTCACCCAAAACACTGCGAAGAACCCGCCCTTCCTTAGAGAAGAAAAGCGGTGTGGGAACCTCGTTTTTGGTCGAGCTCCATCCTACGTCGGACTCTACTTTACGGGTTATTCTATCTCGGAACACCTCCTCCTCAACCTCGTTATTCATTATAGCGCCATTGAAATCAGTCACAGGGTCATTAACATGTTTCGGGGAAGGAACAGACACATATGACAGATCCACCAATAGGGGGGCATTGTTGTTAACACTGATGCCAACGAACTCTTCGGAAGGTGGCTCCTCCATTGGGGAGCTTTGCGAAAGATGGAGAGCGGATTCTAGTTCTGTCGTGTTGCCATTCACCACATCCAAATTGTTCGATAAATCCTCTACAATGATTTTCCTCTCTATTGCCACTTCCAATGACCAAACCTGAGATGCGAGCACAAGATCCTTGTACGTATCCCAATCATCGTCGGACAAGATTGGCACCAAACAGAGGTGCACTTTACAACCCACACCAGCATCATATCGCCCCTGTAGTCCGACAACGACCCCAGGCTCATCCCATCCAACGGTCGACTTAATCCTAGTCAGAAGAGTTCAACAGTCTGGTGATTCGCGAAACAAAAAAACGGCCACTTACATGCCACCAAAGTCGACATCACTACCCGTTTGGCTAATCGGCCCACCGGTAAATACACGTACAGCTTTATCCATCTATATCCAACAAAATATTGCAAAGTCAGTACCGCATGCCATATGTACGAAATATCACAATCAACATTGTACATAACAAAAGCTGCATTTCAGTTGACATATGCTAGCAGTTTGAAGATACAAACGTATGGTTAATTACAGCTTTATTGTAGTTTTGTACTGTGACAATACTATGTTGTAGTTACAGTAACAAGCATGATAGTTTATAGTCAACATGAAACGATTTGTCTTGAATGAAGTTTTCGGGTTGTTTAACAATGATTGAGAAAGAGATACTCTATTATCAATTTTGAATAGGGGGCAATTGTGATCTGTAACTCTTATATTTCTTTGGCATAGACTAACCCTTTTATTCAAGTGTGTTAGGCCATACACAGTGGACAAATAACACCAAGAAACAATGAGATGCAAAAAGATTCAAATCCTACACTATCTGAGTCTCTCATGCTCAGTCACGCTCGAGATCCCGTTCTCGAGACCACCCAAACCAAATGTTTGGGACCGCTCAGCGCTTGCCTCTAAGTGCGACCTACGCTACCCTGGATCTACGTGCCCAGGTACGCTCGAGATTCTGTTCTCGAGACCGCCAAAACCACATGTTTAGGACCACTTAGGGCTCATTTCTGAGTACACCCAGGACTTCACTCCTGGGTATGTTAGAGCTACACGCTTAGAGTGCCATGAACCACTCATTCGGGAAATCTAATATGCAGAAAGGAAATCTACATTGTCAGCCTTTATTTAATTTCTTTAATTACACTTGCTTTCTTTTAGAATGCTGATGGACCATTTTCTTTCATTACACCTAGCTACACTACATTACACCGAACGTGGTCAACATTCTGCCAGACCTTATTGCCTCACCCTAGCATCTTCTTGCGAGAATGTCCCTCTGGATTCTATCTCATTTACTAAATTTTGCAAAAATACTTGTTGCATGTATGTTCTTCAATCATGCTTCACATATAGTATTACATTATGTACTTCTATTTCTAATAGAACTGGGCCTTTCCTTGTCCATTTGACTTAAATAAAATTATTTTTTATCAATACTCATGCTACTGTATGTATGTTCTCATATCAACAACTAGTTCATCAATCCTCTAACAATAGCCGAAGTGTTTACAAATTGGCCTATTGATAATTGGATGTAGTTATTTAATCCCATTGTATCCTTCTAGCAAAATTTCCTCAATGTAACAACTGATTAGGTGGACTATTCTTGTCAAATGGTGTTACAACGTGATACGTCCTTGCTCCTAATATCTCAACCAAACAAGGCATAGCAAGACTCTCCAGATGTGTTTCAACACTTTAGTTAGCAATGATAACTGATAAACTTCATAATTTAACAGTGCCTCTACAAGTGACTAATGATGAAACATGACCTTAATTATTTATCCTTTTCAAATATTATGACCATACTACCATTAGAGGGTTTTTCCTCCTACTTATGACCTGAAATCATCCAAATGTTCAATGGAAGACATTCTACATTCCTGCTAAATGCGCTACAACTTGCTGCTAAATCCTCTTCTCCAATTTGTTCAATTGCACATTACGACCGTAAAACCTAATTGAGTGGAATAATCCTAGCATTGAATTTGTCCTACCGTACAAAACTAATTCTCTGCAAGCACAAATCACCCTCAAAACAGGAATCACATCACAACCTAAATTTTCTCATATCTCTACAAGCACAAATCACCCTACGCATTGCCAGCACAAATTATTTCTGCATCAATAATTTGCGGTTTCATATTCTACAATCACACATCGATACAAAATGACACATTTGTCAGTAGCAAATAAAAAAATCGCATCGGAGGGAGATGGTCATCGATTATTACCTCCACCGGCCGGTCGGCGAGGAGGAGGCCGTCTTGACAGAAGGAGGCCGCCATTGGGAGGCCGACGTGGAGGAGGTCGTCGCAGGTAGCAGCGGGCGGGGCTGGACCGGAGGCGGCGAAGGAGGAGGCGGTGTCTGTGAGGCAAAGGACGCCACGGAGGTCGACGTGGAGGGTTCGGCGGTTGGGAGGCCGTGCAGGAGGAGGCCGATGCACGCAAGAAGGAGGCTGCCGCTGGGAGGCCGAGGTGGAGGACACTGGTGCAAGCAGCGGCGGGGCCGTCGGGACTAGAGGCGGGCAGGAAAGGAGGAGGGCGATGTGTGTAGGGCAGAGGACGCCGCCGGGAGGTCAACGTGGAGGGATCCGGCGGTCGGGGAGGGCGGGGCCTACGGAAGTCAGCGGTGGCGACGTTGTATTTGGGGAGGAGAGACAAAGCTCGGGAGGAAGAGAACATGGGAAAAAAAATAAAGAACTGGAGCGGCGGCCGCACTTAAGTCACCCCTTGTCATGCCAAGTCTTGTGGTGTGACAATACAAGCTTGTGACGCCAAAAGTATGGACGTGACAATTGCCACGTATGCCCTCCATGCTAGCACTGTACGCGGACGAGGACTTACGTGACAGTTTTGGCCACGCCGAGATTGGTGGCGTGACAGAATGTTTTGGTCACGCCACGGGTGTTGGTGTAACAAGGAGTTATAATTAGAAATAAAGTTGATGGGACATTAACTTCAAAATATTAATAAAAAAAATTAAATAAAAAAATCGTTCAGGAGGGAGTTTTCGGATCGCATAGTGAAAAGGGTCACACGTCAGCTTTCGATTTTATCAGAAGGAGAGGAAGGACGACCATCTAGAGATATTTTATCCGCACCATCACCGCTTTTTCCTTCTTGTTCTGTTCCTCCGCTTCCTCTGTGCGATTTATATGGCGTCTACAGCCGCCGCCGCCGGTGATTCCGACGAGGTGGCCCAAGCGCTGCTCGGGCTACTCCAGCGGGTGCAGTCGGAGGCGCTGGGCGCGCTGGGGTCGCGCGACTTCAACCCCAAGGACTACGTCGACATGCCGCTCGCCACCGACCAGGGCGTTGTGGCGGCCGCGCTCGCGGCGCTGCCGCGCCCGAAGCCGTCGCGGGAAGAGCTGGAGGCGTTCCTCTCGCGGTACTTCGCGCTGGCCGGGTCCGACCTCGTGGCGGCCGACCCGCCGGACTTCCACGCCGAGCCGCAGGGGTTCCTACCCAAGGTGGAGAGCGGCGAGGCGCGCGCGTGGGCGCTGGAGGTGCACGCGCTGTGGAAGGACCTGGCGTCGCGAGTGGCGCCGGCCGTCGCGGCGCGGCCCGAGCGGCACACGCTGCTGCCGCTGCCCGGCAGGTTTGTCGTGCCGGGCTCCATGTTCCGGGAGGTCTACTACTGGGACTCATACTGGGTCGTCAGGTCCGTACACCTCCATCTCCGCTCCCTTCCGCTTTGCTCCATTATTGGTTGGACATTCCTCGTCACGAACATCGAACAGTACTAGATCTCGTATAATTGATGAATCTTATTTTACGAGTGATTTCGGGGAATGTGGAATCTCCCAAAGTTGACTTGTCTGTTTCCTGCGTCGTACGCTTCGTTTTCCATATGTTTGTTCTGTTTAGGCTTGTCGCGTATCTATGATGGGGGCTGCTGAATTTTCCATATGTTGCTGGCCGGCGCAGGGGCTGTCGTGCCTTTAAATCTATTCCAAAACTGTTAGAATAATCTTGTTGTTTCTTTGCATTAGTTACATGCTAGTTGTGTTCATGTGTGAGTGTAACATGTATACTGGCTAGAGTCCAAGTTAGTTGAAGCGTGTAGTATGGCGTAGCGGGTGATTGGCAGTGCGTAGTGTGCTGATCAGCAGCCAGGAGATGAGTGCACGTAGGTGTTACTTGGAATTAGTCATTCATATGTTTGTGGCCAGGTGTTCAGCCGAGTCATGGCTAATCTTGACTGGGTATGTGAGATCCGGGTCATAGGGAGTGTGCAAGCATTTAATTTGGATCGTGCAGGTGCTTGTACGTTTCTAGTATTCTGTTACCTGAGTAGTTTAAGTCTCCATGTATTTGTTTATTTAGTTCAGCTCGAGGCGTGCTCAGTCCACGCCGGAGCAAGTCGTGTGTGTGGACGCTGCTTGTGCCGTGCGTTCCGTGGTCATGGGATGGCACGGCTAGTTCGGATCGTGGCGCATGAAGCGTTCTTTGCTGTTGCTCTTTACTCATTAAATAAACAAAGAAGAAAGCCAGAAAAGAGTGCGGCAGTTGAGCACCAAAACTGAGTTCTGTTTGCTTGCATCTCATGTGTTTATCCAGCTGTGCATGCGTGTGTTCTACCGATTTCTGATCCATCTTTCTTCCATCTCTGCGTGAGTTATATAGTCTGGGCCAACAAAAACGAGGTTGCTGGTCGATTATGACGTTGACAATTCCCAGGCTGATCTGTCCTTGATTCCTTCTAGAGGAAACTGCACTCTTCAGAGTTCAGTTCTTGTCGTAGCATTTTCGTGGGACAGGAAAATGTTACAGTGACTCCCACATCAAATGCTGCAGATCTTGATTTATACCTTTTTGTGCTTAGTTTTTTTATATATTATACTGTACAGTTACGTGCAATCCAATATGCATCCCAGATGAAAAGTATTTGTTTCTTATGATACGTGTGCTTGGTGGCTTGATGCAGAGGCTTACTGGTGAGCAAGATGTACGACACGGCAAAGGACATTGTGCTTAATCTTGTATACCTTGTGGAGAAGTATGGTTTTGTTCTGAATGGTGCAAGATCGTACTACACTAATCGAAGGTGACAATTATCTCTGCAGTACCGTTCTGTTTGGTTTGTATCTACAGCACAAATTACAATTTGTACCATATCGTCTATCCGCTGCTACGAAAGTTCATACCTTTATGTGAAAAACTAATTGGAGTCATGGTACAAACTGCCGATGCAGTACAGATAACTTGTACATGCTATATATTACCATATGGTCGTCATCTGATACATGCTTTTTCTGCGCAGCCAACCACCACTTTTAAGCTCGATGGTTTCAGATATATACACGGCGACAGGTGATTTGGGCTTTGTGAGGAAAGCATTCCCCTCTCTGCTGAAAGAGCATAGCTTCTGGATGTCAGGTAGCAGACGATTAAGCCATTTTCAGCATTATTTTTTACATTTTCACATGATTAAATACAATCTCCATTTACAATGATTCTGTCATGCAGAGGTTCACAATGTGGCAATAAGGGACAATCATGGACGGGTACATAATTTGAGCCGTTACCAGGCTATGTGGAACAAACCTAGGCCAGAAAGTGCAACAAGAGTAAAGTCTTTAACTTTTGGTTATGTTGTTAACTATGATGATCGCAGTGGAAATTTTGCCATGTCAAGGCTGAACTAACCATAGTATGTTCTATTTTAGGATGAGGAATTGGCATCAAAGCTTACTTCTACAGCCGCTAAGGAAAAATTATACCATGAAATTGCTTCAACAGCTGAATCAGGATGGGATTTTAGCTCTCGATGGATGAGGTTGGGTGTTCAATAACTCACAAGTTACCAATAAAAAATGTTTGCTGATTCCACCTATGATTAAGACATGTACTACCAAAAGACGACATTAGGAACTCCAATGATATCAAATTCATAATGCATACCACATGTTGTTTCTAATGATTTCACTATTTTTTGGGGAACACGCGATCGTCATCCTTGTATTAGAACGAAAAGAATATTTTTTTACAAATCCCCCTTACAGCAGCCTACAGGGCCATCTCCCCTAGGACTAAAAGCACGATAAAACTTTGTTGGGAGAAAAGGCGTAATGATCTCACTGTTTGGTGCAGCAATTCTACTGACATGACAACTTTGGCAACAACTTTCATTATACCTGTGGATTTGAACGCATTCATATTCAAGGTAAGGTATGGAACTTGCCATGATATTTGAATGCCAAAGTTGAATGATATATATATTTAGCATGATTTGGATGCATCAGTTTCAGCAATGTATTTAGTTCACTTGTTCAGTAGACAGTAGTTCGCAATGGCTAGGAGGCTTGTTGGTAGAAAAAGCTGAGTTGGTTCAAGTCAGTAATGTTCGGAATTTTGACATGGTCCTTATCTTTATACACAATACAGATGGAATGAGACATAGCGGTCTTTTCTAAACTCATTGGAGAGAATGCAACCGCAGAATTTTTTTCGGAGGCTTCAAAAGCACGCCATATTGCAATTGAGTCTATTTTGTGGAACTCTGAGATGGAGCAGTGGCTTGACTACTGGCTTCCTACTGATGGAAACTGCCAGGTGCTCACGAAGGATAGCAGCTTGATCTACAATAATCCTATCCAATTGTGGTAAACACTTTCTGATGGTATTAACTTGATACATAATATTATTCCAGGGAGTCTACCAGTGGAAATCTAACTCACAGAACCACAACATCTTTGCTTCTAACTTCGTACCCTTGTGGTTAAATGCACATCATTCAGGTGCGTCCTGTACTCCTTTATGTGTTTGTTTTCTAATGCTTAAGTGTGCAATGATTTATTCTGAGAGGATAAAAAACTATAATATCTAGTTACATGTTTGTCATAATTCATATGTCTTGCTCTAATGTTCTTTTGATGCGGACTAATATGAGTATTCCGTGAAATGAACTTAGCTATCAAAGGATTAGAAGCTGTACGGTTGCTGTAGGTAAATGTCTTGTCTAGCAACATGTTTATCATAATTCATAATGTACGGATTCGGTTTCTACCAATGATTCGTTTTCATTAGATCTGGAAAGAAAATGATAGCAAGTTTTCAAGGAGAGAATTCTCCTGAGCATTCTCAATATATATAGGCGCCGAAGGTATTTTTCTTGTGCAAGGAAGTACCACGCTACAGCCTTACAGGCAATTGGATAAGCTGACGTCTTCTACCTCAACTACTAAGCTTGCCTTGCCATCACTTATGAAACCTATGAAACCTTTCTTAGTACTAGAACAGCAACAATTACATCCGAAACTCTTCTTTGTCACGACTGTGTCTCGATCTCAGATTGTATCGTGTCTTGGGTGAGGCGCCATCGAATCGACGACCAGACGTCGTGGTTGACCAAGAAGAACGCCGAGAGAGAGAGTTGTCGATAGAAAGAGTCACTGGTAGATAGAAGCGATAGAGATAGGAAGAAATCGAGAGGAAGGAGGTTGAATAATTTTCTTATTGCCTTCTTAGGCGATGCTTGGTACGGTCCTTTTATCTCAAAGTATGAAGGAAACAATTTCTAACAATAATATCTATCAAACTCAGATTCAAACCGTAATACAAACCGACTTCGCTTCCTAAGAGAACCCGAACTCAACTTTCCTAATCTGAGATATATTCTATTTGTTAATGCAACGATTCTACTAGGACTCACTCTGTTGTCGAACGCAAAGACAAAGTTGTCTCATTAGCAGTTGGGTCGCCGCTTCTCCGAGGAATATCAACGGCTTCGTGATTCTTGTTGCTCGGTGCTTCTGCGGCGTTGATAGGAAATACCGATCCGACATCTCTCGCCTCGAAACGGCTCGTCCTCGAAATGGAAAGTCGAAACGACGCTTGAAATCGTCGCAGAACCCAAGATGTCTCGTAATCGAAAGATCATGCCATTGGACGAGTAACTCCCACACACCTCGAGCTAGGCGAGAGCGCACAATCTTCTTAGGTGTGGGTGTGAGGCGACCATGATGGAGCTCGGGTAATGGGGGTATATCAAATCGGCGAGCCGTGGAAAGGCTTGAGAAGTCCGACGTGAAAAACATCATGTATCTTAGCATGAGTGGCGGCCCAATTTATATGCCATCGCATCGACATCTGGCGAGAATCTTGTAAGGCCCATAGAATCGAGGTGCCAACTTGCGATGAGCTTTAAGTGTGATTGTAGTTCTTTGAGCGGGCAGGTCAGAACGGCCAAACCCATCGCCGATCTCAAATTGTACCGCCGATGTTTGGCGTCGTAATGTCGCTTATAATATCTCTCTTGAGCAAGAAGAAGCGATCGTGAACATCCGCCAATAATCGATCACGGTCGGACGGTTGATCTCTGCGATTCGAAGCACGCCATTGTAAAGCCGGAGCGACGGAGGATCACGGCCATAGATTACCTTAAAAGGTGTAGCGCGGAGGAAGTCCGAAGGACGTGTTGTAGCGAGATTTCACCAGGAAGCCAACAAGATCCATTGACGTGGGCGATCACCGGAAGACAACGCAAGTACATGGCAATGATCTTATTGGTCGATTCGTTTGACCATCCGATTGTGGGTGGAAGGCGGAGCTAAGGTTGAGTTTAACGGCCAAAGTAAAGAGCTCCGCCCGTAAATGATCGGTAAAATCGGATCCCGATCGCTAACGATGGAACATGGGAATCCATGGAGCGAACCATCGCCTCAAAGAAAATTCGTACATCGACCACCGAGTATGGATGTGAAAGCGGCACAAAGTGAGCATATTTGGAGAAACGATCAATGACGGCGAGGATGACAGATTTGCCATTGACGCGAGGAAGACCTTCAATAAAATCCATCGAAATATCTTCCCAACACGCCAAGGTACCTCCAATGGTCAGAGTAAACCCACGGTAGGTTGAAGTTGTTCGACCTTGTTCCGCTGACATACAACACAATTGTCGACAAAGTCACGGACGACGCGTTTCATCCTTGGTGTATAGAAATCGCTCGGAAGCGGGTTAGTGTTTTTGGACGCTTCGTGGAAATACCGAGTGACTGTCTCAAAGATGGAATCAAGCCAAGGTGAGGCCGAGGAAGATAAACTTTGTGTGCATACATGACAAGGCCATCAAGAACACTCCAAGGTGCCGAGAGTGGCCGGACTCAATTTGAGCGCGGTTGAGGCTAAGATCGATAAAGCCGACCGCCGCTTATGCGAAGATCCTCAAAGATGGCGAATGTAGGAGATGAAAGCACATTAAGAGAGGCGACTTCGAGATCGCGCTAGACAATGCGTCCACCACCACATTCTGCTTGTTCGGTTTGTAATCCACCACGAAATCATAGCCAAGGAGTTTGCTAACCCAATGGTGTTGTGGAATTGTGGAGAGTCACGATCAAGGAGAAACTTCGTCAGAGTGATCAGGCGATGCGTGAACGAGCAGCGCCCCACACGAATGGCCGCCGGTGTCGGACGACTTGCACTAACCCAATAAGCTCCGCCATAAGCCGCCGACTTTGCATGTCGAGGAGCAATGGAGCTGAAAAAAGCTACAGGACCACCACCTTGATGAAGAACGGCCCCGATCCCCGAGCCCGATGCGTCGCACTCTATGATAAATTCTTTGGAGAAATCAGGCAATTGTAAGACCGGTCTTGAGGAGGGCGTCGCCCCGCAGGCGCCGAAGTTTCTTTTGCCGCAGCGCCCATCGAAAGCTTCTTTCTTGAGCAAACTCGTAAGGGGCTCGGCGATGGTTCCAAATCCACGGATGAACTTCCGGTAGTATCCGGCGAGTCCGAGGAATCCGCGCAACGCCCGAACCGTCCGCGGTGTAGGCCAATCGCGCACCGCCTGGATCTTTTGTGTATCCATTGCTACGCCGTCGCCACTGATGACATGGCCGAGGTAGCCCACCGATGTTTCTCCAAAGAGGCACTTGGACCGCTTAAGAAAGAGTGTGTGTTGTTGGAGTAGACGAAACACCGCCGAACATGGCGCAAGTGATCCATCCGTAGTAGTCTTTGTAAATGAGGATATCGTCAAAAAACAAGCACAAACCCACGCAAGTAGGGTCGGAGAACGCCGTTCATGAGGGCTTGAAAAGTGGTGGCGATTTGTTAGGCCAAAGGGCATGACGACGAATTCAAATAGCCCTTCATGTGCGCGAATGCCGTCTTCTCGATATCCGGTGGATGCATGCGCACTTGATGGTACCGGAACGAAGGTCAAGCTTGGTGGCACTTAGCTCCCCTAATTGCCGAGGAGCTCGCCCACGACGTGAATTGGAAATTTATCTTTGATCGTCTTGTCGTTGAGCGCACGGTAGTCGACGCAGAATCGCCAAGTACCATCGCGTTTCTTCACCAATAACACTGGCGAGGAGAACGGTGATGTACTTGGCGGATCATTATCATTGCGCACCATCTCCGCACATTGCTTCTCCGGTTCATCTTTGAGCATTGCGGATATCCAGATGGCCAAGATGCCATCGGGCGCCGCCTCGGGGAGCAGTGTATGCGATGGCTGCGAGCTCGGTTGGGTGGCAATCCGCTGGGTTCGGAAAAAATATTGGCGAATTCATCGAGCAACTCCTCCATGAGATTCCCAGTGCATGCGAACGTCCGAGAAAGCGTTGGCTTGCCGCTAAGCCGCATTCGTAACCTTGCGGTCGCCATGCCAAAAAGACATCATCTTGGTGGAGAGATCCCATAAGATGGGTCCGAGGGTCTCAAGCCATTGCACGCCAAGGACTAGATCGAACTCGTCGAGAGGGATCGCGTAGCAGTCAATCTTGAATTGCTCGTTGCCGACCTCCAGAAGTAGGCTGCGCCCAAGACCCGAGCTTCCAACACGGTCCCCATTGGCGACTGTGACCTGCATGTCGCGGTGTGCCAGAAGTTGGATGCCCTCACGATGTGTCGTCGCCTGGCTGATGAAATTGTGAGTGGAGCCGGTGTCAAGGAGGGCCGTGAGGGTAGCCCCAGCTAGGCGCACATGCATTTGCATGGTGCGGCTAGAGCGGGGCTGAATTCCCGCAATTGCGTAGAGGGAGATGGCTGGGTCGTCTTCGTGGTAGTCGTCGTCTGTGTTGTCATCGGACCGGTGCGGCGAAGAGAAACAAGCGCTTGCAACGGTGGCCGGGGGTGAACCGTTCATCGCAGTTGAAGCAAAGTCCCGCCTCTCGGCGAGTTGCCATCTCTTCTGGTGTAAGGACGCGCCGGCGCATTGGGGTTGGCCGCGGGTTTGTAGTTTGCCCTCTACCGGTGCCCTCGAGGCGGTCCCAACGCATCGTGTGGTCGCCGCCTGGCGTCTTTCACCCCGATTGTGCAGGCACGCGTGGTGGAGGTGCTATTCGGGCTGGTGGCAGTGTGACCTCCCTGGCTGCCAATGCGCGTCGTTCGTACGCGCGGGCGAGAGCCATGGCCATCTGAAGACTGGCAGGGTTCTGAAGCTCAACATCGGTCTTGATTGGCTCGACCAAGCCTGGGGTGAAGAGCTGTACTTGCTGTCGCGGTTGGAGGTTATCTGCACGGCACAAAATTGCCAAGAACTTGCGTTGGTATTCTTCCACGGTTCCTGTCTGATGAAGAGCTTTTAGCTCTCCGAGTGGATTGTGGCGGATTGACGGTCCAAAACGAAGGTTGACGTAGTCCTTGAAATTGCGCCAGTTCGGCTCGCCCTCATCCCGTTCTAACTGAAAATACCACTGTTGAGCAACTCCAGTTAGATGATATGATGCGAGCCATACCTTGTCCGTCTCCGATGTCTTTTGTCCTCGAAAGAATTGCTCACAACGCTGTAGCCATCCCAACGGATCATCTTGGCCGTCGTATGATGGAAATTCCAGTCGGTGATAGCGTGGTGGTTGGTGGCCGTCGTTGCGGACATTTGATGTGTTGCTCCATGCGGATGTGCCCGGAGGTGGGAGCAGCAAACCGTCGCCGGTTTTCTTTTCGGCGTTGCTACTCGGTCATGCATCTTGGTAACTCGCCTTGCATGGCCGTCACGGCAGTAGTTGTATCTTTCATGGCGGCAGTGAGATGTGCTAGCTGCTCGGTGATGTCGGAGAGTTGAGCTTCCAAGTCTGCGTTCATGTTGGCCGAGGATGGTTGCTCTGATACCAAGTTGTCACGACCAGGTCTCGATCTCAGATTGTATCTGTGTCTTGCAGGAGGCGCCACCGGGAATCGACGACCAGACGTCGTGGTTGACCAAGAAGAACGCCCAGAGAGAGAGTTGCTGATAGAAAGAGCTGCTGGTAGATAGAGCGATAGAGATAGGAAGAAATCAGAGGAAGGGAGGTTGAATAATTTTCTTATTGCCTTCTTAGCTGATGCGGCCGGTCCTTTTATACTGCAGTATGAAGGAAACAGCCCCTAACAATAATATCTATCAAACTCTGTATTCAAACCGTAATACAAACCGACTTCTGCTTTCCTAAGAGAACCCGAACTCAACTTTCCTAATACAGATATATTCTATTTGTTAATGCAACGTATTCTACTAGGACTCAGCTCCTGTTGTCGAACGCAGCACAGGTTGTCTCACAACAGTTGGGTCGCTGCTCTCCTGAGGAATATCAACGGCTTCTGTGATTGCGCTGCTCTGGTGCTTCCTGCGGCGTTGATAGGAAATACCGATCCTGACACTTGCTTATGATCTTTTACCCTTTGTTGCATGTCATTGAGTATGGTTGTCTGAAACTTAACCAGGCTTGGCGCGATTTGTCGATGAGGCAAAATTAGTGAAAGTCATGAGAAGGCTCCAGACATCAGGATTACTCCATCCCGCGGGAATAGCAACTTCCTTATCAAATACAGGGCAACAATGGTTAGTTCCCTGAAATGGAGATAAAAGTCGACCTAGTGCAATTTGCATAGTAAATTAAGCTTCCTTTTTTTAATAGGTGTGCTAATAATTGAACAGGGATTTTCCAAATGGATGGGCCCCACTGCAGCATCTGATAGCTGAGGGATTGTTGAATTCTGGTTCGGCTGAGGCAAGGAAATTTGCTGAGGACATCGCTACGAGGTGGGTGAGAACAAACTATGCTGCCTACAAATCAACCGGTGCAATGCATGAGAAGTACGACGTGGAGGCCTGTGGAAAATATGGAAGAGGCGGTTTTTACAAACCCCAGGTATGGTTAATAGTTATAAACTTATTACTTAAAGTAAAAGCCCTTCCACTTGTGCTCACCCATGAATCCATGATGATGAGCAGGTTTCTACTCCTTGATAAATGACAATTACACAATTTACACTTTAGTAGCTGGTTATATTGTGAGCCTTTTTTTCTTTTCTTATATGATGCTTACTTAAACACCAGTAAAACCAGAAAACCATAATCTCCTGTCATCCAACAGTCGAACTATTACTTTCTATTCTAATTTGAGCTCTTGGGCATCTTTTGGCAGACTGGTTTTGGTTGGTCCAATGGTGTTGTATTATCATTCTTGGAGGAATTTGGATGGCCTCAGGACAAGGAGATAGGCTGCTCATCATGATGGGGGTGAAGCTAACTTCGCAGAAGCAGAATGTGGGTAGGCAGGTGTACGGCTATACATATACGGTGAATGCGAGCGGTGTAATACACTAGGGATGTGCAATACGTGCAAAAATGCAGGATTCCTTCTGCTGGGTTTCATCAGGCTACTACTTGCATTCAGCACTTCACCAATTGTCTGTCTATTCTATTACTTGCTCTCTTGTATCTGAGACACTGTACTTATAAGTTCTGAGCCATTACTGTATTTGAAGTAATATAAGCCTATTTTACTCGCTCTCCCCGTCGCTCTGTCTTATATACTCTTATCCCACGCCGCGCCGCCTCAGCCGGGGGTGCACGCCGCCGCTGGAGAGATCCAGTCGCCGCACCTCGCTGCGCCGGCGTCGCCGCCGCAGGCCCCCGGCGCTCAGAACAGAGGCTACCATCTCTGTGGACCGCGCGTTGCCTCGATCGACGACGTACTTCCTTACGCCACTGCTCGCCGGAGCCGTCCCCCGAGTGGACGCGACGGAATCGTTCCTGCTCCATTTGTATGTGACGTGGCCGACTGGCCGGTGATGATTCAACGAACTCACTTTGCTCTACGTACATCTGAGCCGCCCAGTTCGATCGGACGGTTAAAACTTGACCGTAATTGCCGAATTGGATAGAGGACTTTATTTGCGATCCAAATTCGGGATACTTTTGAACATAGACTTCAGTACTAGGGTCTCTTTCGAAACATGCTCGCGCTGCGTTTCAATCGCTCAATCCGAGCCGCTTAACTCCGATCGGACGGTGCACCGCCTTTGCAGCTCGTAGAACTTCATTTTCCACTCCCAATTCGTGAACCCTGATGCTTCCTCCCATACACCGATAGAGGCACACTGGGAAGTGGTCAGCTCTGAACGCCGCCGCGAGAGACATGGCGGCGGCACTGCTGCCGGAGATGGCGCCGCGGTTGCTGACGCCGGAGACCCTCCGCACGGCGGCCAAGCAGTCCCAGGGCATCCACCTCGTCCCCCTCTCCCTCCGCCGCGCCATCAAGCGCTACCTCCGTGGTGACGCCCCTTCCCAACCCCTCCGCCCACCACCTGCTCGACGAATTGCTTACCACTAACATTTGCACGCCTAACGCGATGCTCGCGCAGACCAGGACAAGTCGCACATGAACCGAAAGGTGCTGCTGCTCTCGGCCTCCTTCGAGCGCGCCAAGGGCACCGGCGCCGAGCTGGCCGCGGCCGCCACCCGTGGCGCGCTCCTCGACGACCCCCGCGCTCCCGCCGGTCCCGAGCAGCGGGCCGCGCGATGGAAGGTGCGGTCTGCCTACGGCGATATCGGCCTTCGGTACCGCGAGGACGAGACGGTCGCGTACGTTGCCTCCCGCATGCCAGCCATCTACGCCGCATGCCACCGCGTGCTCCGCGAGGTCCAAGAACCAGCAGCCCTCGTTACTGTTGTTTTTTACCTCAGCGAGTTGAAGTCGTCTGCTGGAATGTTTTTATGGACTAATCCGTGGATTATGCAGGTTCGTCGGAGGTTGCCGGACTTTGCGCCTACCAAGGTGTTGGATTTCGGAGCGGGGCCGAGCTCAGCGCTTTGGTGAGTATGGCCTAATTGATATCTCTTGGTAAGAGTTTCAGTTTGCATAAGCTTAACATGGCTATAAAAATGCAGGGCAATGAGGGCAGTGTGGCCAAAGTCAATAGAGAGGGTTAACTTGGTCGAGCCCTCCAAAGAGATGCAGAGAGCAGGACAGAGCCTTCTTGACAGTAAGCTTAGCTCTTTCTTTTGCTTACATGGTGCGATGCTGATGCATATTGGATGATGCGGTTGATTGCTAGGTGGTTTCAGAGTAGCATATGAGTTGCAAGTATGTGGGAATGTTAGGTTTAACGACAATTTGATATGCAAAATAATATCATTACCTTATGATGGAGCCACCAACCATATGCCACAAAGTTATTTTAAACTTTGTTGTGTAAATTTCATTCTTGTGCTTTTGTCTAGATAACTTCCATTAGTGGTCTTTGCTTACCATGGCCATGGTGACACTTCTAATGTGAAACACTCAAAACTGTTGGTTGCTTTGTTCATGCTTTTTTATTTTCATTTGTGAACTTGGTAATAAATGTTTGGTATGCTGTATACTCTGCAAATGTTTAAAGAATTGTATGTGCTACTTAACTTTCTACAATCAATACAACTTATTGATAAATGTTAATTATGCTGTTTACTATGCTATAGATTTGAAGGGGTTGCCACTTATTCACAGCTATGATAGCATCCAAGAGTTGAACCGCAACATCGAAAAACATGAGCGAGGGCACGATCTTGTAATATCGGTAAGTTCTTTTGATTCTTTATTCATGTAGTGTTTCATGATGGTGGTTGAATGGGCAATGTAATTGACTAATTTCGAGAAATTACTTCAGATCATGCTGCATTATTATTGCCTTTTTTTGTTCTGTTGTAATTCCTTATGTTTCAACCTCCATGTGCAGTCTTATGCACTTGGGGAGATTCCTTCTTTGAACGACCGTATAACAATAGTGCGGCAGCTTTGGGACCTAACAAAAGATGTTTTGGTATAACGACCCTCTTCTCTCTCTGTGTGTGCACCCGTGCTCACCCACGCTTGTGGGTGATGTTCTTGTGACTCTTGTATCTGAAGAAAAGTTATTCATTTTTTAGGTTTTGTTAGAGCCTGGAACTCCTCAAGGAGCAAAGATTATAAGCCAAATGCGCTCGTATATCCTTTGGATGGAAAAGAGAGTATGCTCTGACTATTACCACTCACTACATGATTTGCTATTCAGACATTTGACATATTTCCTGGCTATTTAGCAATTTATTTACATAAAATTTCTGCTTTCCAGAAGTGCCGTAAAAGTGAAAAATCCACAGGTGGTGCTCCGAGTAAAATGAAGAGCATTGTTGCTCAAGAAGCCTTGTTGAAAAATGGTGCTTTTGTGGTTGCACCAGTGAGTTGAAACTGCAAATGTCCAAATCTTAGTTTATGCTCTGGAGTAAGACTAAATGACTAATTTCATACTCCATACCAGTGTCCTCATGATGGTCGCTGTCCATTGGAGAATTCAGATAAATACTGCCACTTTGTTCAGAGGTTGGAGAGGACGTCATCACAGCGTGCCTATAAGGTGTGTTTTCTTTTTCATCTCTTATTGCTTTTCTTATTTGTTGTATTCTATGCCTTTTTTTAGAATGCACTCTTGTCAAACAGTTAGAGAAATAATTTTACATGTCATCCATCTGAATCACTCAGGGTATTCAACAATATCACAACTATACATTAGTCGCTGATAGAAAATGTTATGCTTAACATGGGCTGCATGATTGTTCGGTAATTGCTGTTCATATAGAATAGGTTTATGGTCTCCCAAAACTGTGCTTATCTTAAAGCGGTATTTTTGGTAGTGGATGATTGCAAAATGCAAATTCAAACCCTTAATGTGCTTTAAAAGCTGTGCTTTTTCACTTTTGAGATCACTGAAGCACTCCCTTTTTTAATTTTCATAAGATATACAAAAACTATTCCTAAGGGTGTGCCTTTGGTTTTGAGTATGAAATTTTTTGCTACGTTAGCCATTTTAATTCCCTTTTTTCTGATGCTTGCTGCAGAGGTCGAAGGGTGTGCCTTTGCGTGGTTTTGAGGATGAAAAATTTTGCTATGTTGCTTTAAGAAGGGGCAAGCGGCCAGAGTAAGGGCTTGTGACTTTGAAGTCCAGATTTATCCAATTACTGCTCACTCTGTACATTCATTTGCATATGTGTGTCTTTTTTAGATTATCATATGCTCCTGCAAGTATATGTTTGACTTAAATAACAATTCCTTCTTATCTCTGAACTAGGGATACTTGGCCACTTGATGGCATGAAATTTGAGACGCTTAAAGAGCGCCATGCCAAGAGAAACCCCGAAGATCTTATCATTGACTATGGTAATCATCTATTCATGACTATTCCTCCTGTCCTTCCTAATATCAGGATTTTGAAAATTATGTTTACTGCTTGCTGCTTTTGGCTCAGACGAACAATTTCCAAGTGAGGAAGATGAAGAGGCTCCTGTTGACATTGAGGACAGTTTGGTCCCATATGCTTCTGATGCACAAGAGTTAAGTTTATTCCATGAGAGCGGAGAGGAGGAGGAAGAGCAACCCATCCGCGCTGATCTTGGAGGAGGTTGGGGCCGGATTATATACAGCCCCATTCGAAGAGGAAGGCAAGTACAACTTGATGTATGCCGTGCCACCAAACGGGATGCATCCGAAGGCACATTCGAGCGTATAGTGGTCACCCAAAGCAAGAACCCTACAATGCATCTTCAGGCCCGGAGGTCACTCTGGGGTGACCTTTGGCCATTTTAAGCGATTCTTCAAGCTTGGTTATGGGAGCCCTGAAGCTGTTCAGCATTGTACTCGCTCGTTGAAAATGTGAATGCGGTGTTAGTGATTGCGTTGTCAGTGCTATTTTTTTATTTGCTTTAGCAGTATGTTTATCTGTAACCAAGGTAGTTGGCAAACCTCATCTCAAATTCTCTCTATCGAGAACAAGAAGGATGTGCCAGAATTCTGACGTTGGAACTCTGCAGCATCGCACGCTCTCCACCAACAATGTAGCGTTGATCATTGTCTAAGAACAACCGGCAGTCTGGCACATCATAAGACGTAATACTAAATGTATTTTTTTAGAACGTCCATAACATCAAACTTTTATGATTAAATTTGTGTGAATTTACCTTTTCAAATACAAGATCGAGAACTGAAGTGTCCGTGGTAATTCGCACTCTCTCTCTCTCAACTCGAGGCAACCTTTACTAAGGGTTTGTTTGGTAGGGTTTCGCTCTTCATTTTTCAGCTCTCAACTTCTGATTCTTATAGGATACACTTTGAGAATCTAAAGTCGGCGGACAGAAGCGTTTGGTAAGAGGTTGGCTTCTAAAACTCTGAAAATGAGGATTTGAGGTAAAAGGCTATGTTACCCTGTTTATAACACTTAGTCTATTTGTATCGCACTCCTTTCGATTTGTATATAAATTCTAAAAATTTCATTACGAATTTCTTAGGACTGATTCAATTTGAATGTGATACCCTACTTAGATACATCAATTCATGGCAAAAGCATTATCCTTTCAGATATAAATACTCGCAGATCGATATTAGTACTACTAGTACTCACAGATCACAGGACATTGCACACTACTATGTGTTTTATTATTGCTGAGTTGACTCATTCATCCATCAATTACAAGAACAAAGCTACTAGTTCATCTCACAATTGATACAGAAGCAGACACAAGATTACAGAGAAGCACTAACATTACAGAGAAAGACATAAAAAAATTTACATCTTGGTAATGTTCATTCAATAAAGTATCAAACAATTTAAAGTATTGTGTGATGAATTCTATTGTGTTCAAGTGATGTAACAAAAATCCCAAGAAGACCGACAAAAATGGCCATCTAGTTCAGTAAGACCTTTCCAGAGGGGATGCTCAAGGTGAAGTCATTAAAAATTTCGACATGTGGACGGCATGGGAACTTGAAGGTAATGTGCTTAAAATCAATATCACCCTTGACAACGTCCAAAATCAAACCTTCTCCACTACTGGAATCAATTTTTGATTTTTTATCTATGATGGTAAATATGGAAGTAGCAGAATCCTTTGCCTTTTTTTGAATCAGATGGCAAGGTACTAGCTTTTGACACTGCAATCATCGCCAAAACTAAAGCAAGGTGTGCCTGCATATCAATGACTTTCAATAAATCACCGAATGAAAAATCCATATCAAGAGAAAGATGGATAAGACTGATGTCTATTGATTACCTTGAAGACACTGTCAAAAGTGGACTTTCCCTGACTAACAAATTGTTCACCAATGTAGTAACAAAGAGCAGAAGTAGCATAGACCATCATATCTGAGAAACCAAAACCAAGACCTCCAGCTATTCCGGTCTGAATTCCCTGATTCTTTGAAGCTTTGCATTTTTTTTAATTGCATTATGTGATCACTCTCTTCTAAGCACAGAAAGATGCTATGGTTTTGATACTACTTACTGCATAAGCCTCAACTTGACTTGCTTCTTCATACATCGTCTACATTCACATATCACGACCAATGAAGAAGTAGCATAAATTGCAATTAATCTAAAAAATCAAGTTACTGACAAGGAAACATTGTTGATAACGTTGTGAAAAAGGGTGCTATTTTTCATGAAATTTGCTAATTCAGCTCAACAGCCTTCCTTTATCATGCGGCATGCATAAAATAATCTACTTCTCGAATTGCATATCTTGAAAAAAAAATCATAAAAATGATAAGTTGATAACTCAAAGGCCTATTCAAAATAGCATAATTTAGCCAGTTTTAGCAATTGAAATAGTTGTAGAACCATATAACAAAAAAAGCAAGTCCAAAAGGCTATTTCTATAATAGTGACCTGACAATGAAAATTTATTGATATATTGACAATGAAAGTTTATTGATATATTGAAATAATGTCCTGGATTTTTTTTCCTTGGTGTCTTTGTGATGCCAACAGCTTGTAATAAACATGGATGCCTTTGAAACTTACAATAAGTTAATCTATACTAGTAACTCAGAGTAGGTAAAACAGAAGGTTAAAGTAACTCTTGCCAACATTATTTTTGGCTTGAACTTAGGCGATCTGTATGAACCATCAGAAGACGCCAAAATGAGATTCAAAAAGGATAATGGTTACTTACAAATTGGCTAATGGTAGGATGCACCCATCCAGTAGTTATGGCTGTGACAGTGACAATAGCTTCTAAGCCACCAGCTGCACCCAGGCAATGGCCTATCATAGACTGGCAGGGAAGGAAATAACATCAGATAAAAGAGCAACTATGAAATGACACATTCCAAATGGAAGTGAGCAAGCGTTTGTTGAATTGATTTTAATCTCATATGTGTTCTTGAAGGCTTGCTTGATAGCTCTTACTTCAGCCAAGTCACCAACAAGTGTGGAAGTTACGTGCGCATTGATGTAGTTCACCTAAAAATGCACATAATGAAATCAAAAGGCACCGACTGTTAAGATGCATCAAAAAATGGAACATGAATGACGAAAAACAGGAAACTAAGAACCTAGAACTGTAGGTAAACAGCAGAACATAGAGTTTATAAACAATAAACTAATGTTGTAATGTAATTGTGTTTCGAAATATGCTTAATTTCAAACTACCGCATTGCACAGGTGAGGAGGGGATAGGTCGGCGCAGAGGGGGGAGGCGGAGGCAGGGGAAGCCGACGCGGAGGGGGGGGGGGGGAGCCGGTACGGAGGTGGGAGGAGGAGGCGTGGAGAGAGGGGATGGTGCGGGTGGGGAGGGGAAAATGAGAGGGGAACGGATTTATATGTAGTGGCAAAAGGTAAATACATCTCAACTTGAGGGGTATTTTCGTAACAGATGTGCTGATTCTTGTGGGGAGTGGCCCAAAGACCGCTCCGAGTTTTTCTACAGGGATCTCACTCTGATTCTAAGGTGCTCCTAATTCTAAAAAATGAGGAGCTAGGGTGTTTGGCTGAGCTTCTGCTGCTCCGGTTGAGAATTCGGGAGCAGGAGCCTACCAAACAGGCCCTAATAACTTTGATAATTGTTACATTGTCCACAAAAGTAGAAACAAATAAAATTGCAGAAGGTACCATCGCCCTACGAGATAGCTCATGGGCTGCTTTGTTCGCCTCTACCACCTCCATGGAGTCTGAATCCATGACGATAATCACTTGTTTTTTAAAATTATTATTACGTTGCACTTGTGCAGTCGTTCTCAGGGAAAAAAGCAAAACTGTTGTAGAATACTAGAAGAGCACAAGTACAGATTGACATCCAGGACCCACTAGTCAAGCATCAAGACAATAACTTGATAGTTGATGCGAGAACTTTGTTTAGGGCAATTGATATTAGAACTGAGAGCAATACAAAGACACTGAGATGCGCACATCAGTATAAATTTGTGGATTTGATCCATTTTGCCTTTTTAGTTAGCTTTCTGTACAATGGATTTGCCCCTCCCAGATGAATCCCCAGAGTTGAAGTGAGATCACATCCAGTCAAAGGGCAGTAACATGGACAAACATACGGCTAATAATTACCCAGATTAATAGGAAAAAATACTAAAAATTTGTGGGAGTATCTGAACAGCATTGTCGTCCACATCACTGCACATATATGGAGGCACAGCAGCATATACATGGTCCTCTTCAGTATGGTTGCAAGAAATCCAACACATGCTCTGCCTGAAAGCTTAGTTCTGGTTGCCTCGCTTGTGCTTCTAATGTTGAGCTGAAAAGGTTCGTTGAGCAGATAAAGGATGCACAATTCTCTCCTAAGAGTTTCTTAAGATCCTCTTGTATATTTGAAATGGAGGTTGCGTCACCCTTTTCGCTTGCACTTCCAGAGTAAAGAAGCAGAAACTCTGCACATTTTAGCCTGAAAAAGATGAAATGTGAGGTGAATATTGTATGGTAATATTATAATACAAACGTTAGACTAGTCTCAGTGAAATGTGTCTGGACTCTGGAGTATGGACAGACCTCACATGGTCATCTATATGTCTGTCCTTTACAAGACCAGCAATTTTATGTAGCCCCTCTTGTTCCTTGAAATCCTACGAGAAGACCAATAAGAGATTAAGGGAGAGCTACGAGAAATCAAGCCATGGACGGTACAGATTATGGTTGCATATGCAATCAGCTGCACAAAATCCATTCTCATAGGCATAGCGTACCATCAAATTTTCTGAGCAATCCACCATCAGCGCTAAAAGAGTGTCCAAACATGCTCGTTGTTCAAGCATGCCCCGAGTCAACAGTATATTCAAAAGTACCTGAGTAAGTTATATAATAAGAATGACATGACCATGACAATAACAATTTATATAGTTCTAATAAAGAATGAGCAACAAAACAAGCAACCATAGTACAGGTGACACAACCACATGTGCTTCCACACAAAGTTGAAATGGAAACGTATGGACATGATTGTTAAGTACAGCTGCCTTGTTTACTCCAATAACAAAAGATGTCTTCTAGTTCTGGAAAAAAATGCCTTCTAACAAATCCCTTCACAAGATATATAAACAAAGATAACATATATAGATAATAGAGATTATCAGTTTGTATGTTTTGTGTCAAAAAGAAACCGAATGTTACCTTGAGAATGAGCAATTATACTCTTTTCCAGCAACTTGATCCCGTAAAAGCAAAGAAAATGCAGAGAAACATTTGCTGGTATAGGGATATTACTGAACTGACGCAAGGCGATGGTGAAGCAAAATCCTAAATTACAAAATTTCTTAGCCATTTGGCTCTGGTGGAACATGAACAGCTTTGCAAGTAAAATAACACAGGCACTTCTCTGCAGGATGTTCTCTGTGGTTTGCAGAGACAAGATAGTAAGCAAGAAATAAAACGATAACAAATGTACTAATACTGCCACTGTGACACTGTGGACAACATAGGACCTCATGACATGAATGAGCAACTTTTTCAACAAATGCCTCCTAGACTGTATCTACAAGCAACGAACAAACAGACATAGTCTCCTTATGGTACAATAGTGCACTCATGTTCCTAAACAGCTTTGATTCCGTTTTAGGAACTGTATCATTCATTGTGACTGTACTTTCCAAGAGGCTGGGTCATTTTTTGTGCTAATAAGATCTGATTCCCTTGTCACAAATGAAGTAACTGGCTCTGGATGTAATAAGACACTTGCATTACTGTAAACATCTAACCTGCAGAATCACATGAGAAACCCTGAGTTTATTGCTACTAGTCCTCCGCTCTGTTCTTTGTTTTGCTTCTTTTCCTCCCCAGTTCACTCTTGTAATTGGCTATCTGTGCTACTATCTATTACACCAGTGACATATAATTTCCAGATGTTCCCTTCTAGTTTTTTTTAAGACTCCTTTAGTTCCTAATAGACCAACAAATTTCACATCGGTTTAATTTTTTTTTCCAAGTCTGTGACACACCACAGCAAGTTTCACATCAGTTCAGTAGCTGCCAAAGTAAGGAACCATGACTTTGTGTTCAAAAATCCAAAACCAGTATCCAACCTTGTTAAGCATGTATTGGTTATTGCAAGTGTGTGCTCAGTGACATGAACTAGCCCCAGCTAGTTGGGCGCATACTATTCTGGCATGTCCTCCCTTGTACAAGATAATCATAAAGATGAGTAAACTTGAACTGAACGCCTCCTGCCTAAGTACCTTGCTAGGAGTCCAGGACCACGGAATCCCTGTATGGTCCAGCATTTAAAGACTGTACTAGAATTAACCCAAACCCTGAGGAAAAGCAGATGCCGAGACATGAACCTGATGTTCTCGACCCACTTCTCCATTGCTAATGTCCAAGTATCAACTCCCTAAGTGAAGCACCGTACAAATTGTACTGTACTCATTCGTACGACAGTATCGGATTCACCTAAGTGACAACAATTTTCCAACTAATGGTAATGGCACGCGCTATGATCACTATGAACAATTAAATCCGTTGTCTCAACTCTCAATGAAGTAAACCGTGCTCGGATTTTCTAAGATTGGAAGCAAATGCAGTGTTGCGCCGATGCGGCGAGTTTTTCTTTTACCTTGACGGCATTGTAGCGATGCGCGGCTGCGGCGCAGTCCCGGCAGAGGAGGCAACAGCCTTCGAGCACCCTGAGCGCGAGCACGACCTCGGAGTCGGTGGCAGGGTTCTTGAGCTTGACGGGCTCGATGCCGAGCACGTGCCCCACCGTCACCACCGAGTCGTCCTTCACCCTGCGCAGGCTGTGCTCGAACAGCACCGGCACCACTGCACCAAACGCACACGATCCATTCGTCAATTCCATTCGCGAGATTTGGTCACCAAGCGGTGGAAGAGAGTCAGAGAGGAGGGGTCGCGAGATGTGTAACCTTGGATGTCGCGGATGGACTGGGAGTGGCGGAAGAGGCGCGCGGAGGCGTCGGCGTCGTCGTATGCGTCGGCGACGGAGCGGAGGGCGCGGAGGAGCGCGCGGAGGCCGCGCAGGCGCAGGAAGGAGAAGCCCGCGGCCGCGTCGCGGAGGCCGCACCGCAGCGACAGCGCCAGGTCGCGGTACATGCGCCGCCGCTCGGACGCCGTCGGCTGCCGCCCCGCCGCCGCCTCCTCCGCCGCGGCTGCTCGCGACATCTTCCCCGCGGCCGTGGCGTGAGCGTCTCACTGTCCCCGCGCGAGCGACGCGCCGTTTCGTTAATTTCGCGGCTTCTTTTTGCCGCACGGCTTCGGTTGGGTCGGTGCGGAATGCGACGACGGAGAGATCCCGTGTCGCGGTCGGTCGTGGGCGTGTTTGCATTTCTTGGAAATTTTTACTGTTGTAGTCACAATTAATTTCGAAAATAGCTCTAACTCGTCATAATTATCAAAAGTAGTCCCAAACAGTGTTCAGATCGCGTCTATCGGGGACAGCGAGGGACCTGCTTCACCGGGCGCGGCAGCACTGCTTCGTGGTATGGCGCAGCACTACCGACCCGCCGGCGCAGTGCCCCCGCGTGTGTATTTCTTTTTTTTTCTCCTCATTGCGCGCTGGTAACCAAAGAGAGCTAGAAGGATGCGATTTTTTTGTTCACTTTTCTTTACATCGTCATTGTCTTTTCGTTATCGATTGTGAGGCGATATAAACCAGCGCGCGCCGATCGAGAGCTCATAAGCGCAGCGCGCATTCTAATTAATGAGGTTTAGTTCGTGTTTAATTTTTTGCTTATTGCATTTTGTACCGTTAAGTATGTACTTAGATTTTGCTAACTGTTAGTTTTTGTTTATTTGCAGCAATGGCACGTACTCTACCACCCCTACTTGAAACGGCATGGGACGGCAAGCATCGCTGTCACGCTTGGATTTATGGCGATGGGCTACCAACTCTGGTGACACGGGGACCGAGAGAGACCTGGCCGCTCGACGAGCGGTATGTTTCGAGACTTCGTCAATCCGGGCTGATTGTGTTCGTCCGCATGCTGAACATGGGGCAGAACTTCCTAATTGATGCCTCTCTTCTTTCCGCCTTGGTTGATCGTTGGCGGCCGGAGACCCACACGTTCCACTTCCGGTGGGGGGAGATGACGGTGACACTACAAGATGTCACTTCATTCTTGGTCTTCCGCTATGAGGCCGCGCGCTTGTTCCTCCGAGGTCGCCGGACCGAAGCGCGTCTCCATCATCGTTTCGCCACCTATCCTCGAGAGGTCAAAGGGCATTCCACACGGTTGGTGCGGCGATTCATGCATTGCCCAATTGACGAACGGAGGAGGTGGTTCGATGCCACTTTATTGCATATTTGTTGTTTATATTCGGTGGATCATGTTCCCTAGCACGCAGGGACATGGTGTACCCGAAGTTATATTCACCTTGCGGAGTCTATCGTGGACGCCGACGATGAGGACGTGCCGCAAGATCTGATTGGGGTTCACCATCTTGCGGCGTGACGATCATGGCTTTGTCTGGCGACGCTTGCAGCGTCAAGACGGAACAGAGCCTGTGCTCTCGGGTTACCACACGCTATTATATTGTGGTCGTGGGAGCACTTCAGCGGTTGGACGGCCGTACTTCCGCGCCCCAGTCCACCCTTACCCGCACACACAACATTTCTATGGTGAGGCGGACGAGGAGGATCCCGTGGAAGACCCGACCATGGGATCCCGATGGGTGGGCAAGATCTTGGGGTGGTCTAGGGAGAGGGTGCGCCGCATATACCCTGAGTTCCACAATGAATTTGAGACCCTGCATGAGAACGACATAGTATGGGCTCCTTGGACGGATGCCCACGTGCAGGGCACGGCCCTCGACGGCTTGAGCTCGCTATGCCACCAGGATGCGGTGTACTGGAGGACAACTTGTCATCTGGTGTACTCCCAAATGGTTGAGCCGTACAACCCACAACGGGTGATGAGGCAGTTCGACCTGCACCAAGAGATCCCCCTGCTCTAGGGCGACCACTTGCGAGGCGTAGTCACTTGTAAGTACATTGCATTGCTTAATAATATTGTAGATCCTTTAGTCATATGTTATGTCGGTACCATAATTTATTTATTTTGTTGGACCTTCAGTGCATAAAGAAGGGTCAGAAGAACGATGATCGGCTTCAAACGCAGCGTGGGTAGATGCATGTCGACGCCACCGATTCCGGTTTGGTGAGGCACACCGTACGATCTAGGGACTTACGACACGTACTTGGAGTGGTACGTACGGAACATGCGAACGAGATTGACTGGCGCCCCCCCGGCCCGACATGCGATTCTAGTCACGCCTAACGCTTGACTTGGGGATGGACTCGCACCGCAAAGACGCAATGACGATTGAGACGTTGAGTACGTAGTAGATTAACCACCCTCCAAATAGGGTTAACTAACAAAATTTTGTTTGTTCAGAACCATGCAGTGGATCGTTTGGAGATCGCTATCGGCGCGCCGCCGAACTCGGCGGGTACAAACAACACAATGGACCGCTTTTTTCGGTCTTGAAGACGGTTATTGATGATGTCAAGGTGTCGTTCAGAACATGACTGCGGAAGGGCAGCGATGTCGACTCGAGGCATCGGACGGAGCGTAGTCGCGTAGCCCTCGCCTCCATCTTCCCGTCCGAGCGAAGTCGACCAATGGCCAAGAAGAAGATGGGCGGCGGAGGGTCCGCGTAGTTGCCACGCAGGACTCTACGCCGATGCCATCCTCATCTCGGAGGGACCCTCTGCCGATGCCGCCCTCATCTCGGAGGGACCCTACACCGATGCCGCCCTCGTCTCGGAGGGACCCTACGCCGTGCCGTCGTCGTCCACAGAGGCACGAAGAGGACATTCCGGAGAGCACGACGTGCAACCAGGAACCGCGGCGGATGTTATCCTGCATTCTTCCTTGCGACCCCACACTGTTGGACAATTTCCAATGGGCGTCTGGCGCCATGGTATGAGTTGGCACACAATGTACCCTCCGGCGCTCACCCGCAAGGCTAACCGCACCACGAGCAATTCACCCATCCATCCCGCACCACGAGCAATTCACCCAGTCCATCCCGCAACCTGAGCCGAGTTGGTGCCCCTCCAAGGATCCTACTACGGATCCTAATGCTTGAATCACAGACTTGTTCTCAACGCCGGTTAGGCGGTGATGCCCCCCCTATACGCCGACACGGCGGTTGAGGAGCTCGGTATGACTGCGGCAGAACGCACGGTCACCTGATAGGTTGACGTTTCCACAGGAACAGATTCGTCAGAGACCTTTGGGAGGAACACGGCGCGGAAGGCCAGTACATGGTACTATGCCCGACAGCAGTGAGGAGCAGCGTGAGCAGTAGTAGCATTAGTAGTCTATTGTATGTTGTAAGTTGTGCTTCGTTAAGTGATTTGTAATTCAAGTAGAGTGTGCTAATTGAAATGTAATTGGACTCTTGTACTTCGTTATCTATGTCAGTAGAACAATTTTATTCTCATTCATCAAGGACTGCGATGCATAGATAACGAGTGGACATTACAATCTCATTACACACTGACGTTCTACTTGGCAAGAACAAGATACAAAAGAAGAAAGACCGCAAAAGTAACTAACTTAAGTAACTTGTGAAGCAGCTTCTCAACTCTTTCCATCTGTCATGCGGTGTTTGAAGCCTTTTTCTTCACTTTGCATGGGTTGATCGAACGCTTGAGGCATTGCACTAATTGCAAGAACACCACGGAGTCTTGCATTGGTTCATCGGACGCCGAGGCATCAAGATTTAATTGCAAAGAACACCACGGAGTCTTTTTGCAAGGCAAAGAATTTGCATTGCAATATCTTGAAGCTCTGGGCAAATTTCGACCCATTGCCAAAATCGACATGTTGTGTTCTACAAAAGAATTGAAGTTTGAAATGAAAGTAAGAAAACCCGATATGTACAACGCATTCATTCGTCTTTGAGTTTGCGGTTACCGAAAGATTTGAACACTTCATGAAAACTCGGGACGGATTCGTTAGCGTATGAGAGGTAAACACATTAACCGGATCCCTACAACGAGGGCAAAGCAACTGTTGTCGTAGTGATTGTAATTCTCTACTCACACGAATGTTCGATGAGGCCGAAGACATCTTGTTTTACACTGCAGGAAAGGAGAAGAGGAAGAGAAGAGTGAGGTGAATGGCAGCCAAAGCATCCATATATAGCGTTGGGAGCACGAAGGGGCCACTCTGCGGAAAGGAGGACGTGACCGCGCAGTGTGGAAAGCAGGAAGTGAGCACTATCTGGAAAGCTGGACGTGACCACTCTCTGGAAAGTAGGAAGTGACAACTCTCTGGAAAGCAGGACGCGACTACTTTCTGCAAAGCACGACGTAACCCAAACGAAGCGGTAATAATAACTCGAAGTGGTACAGGTTACAACGCAAATCATTACAACACTCACATCACTACAACACTGACATGACTCAAATACACCGGATAGCTTACATATACTAAGTGGCGCCGGAGGAAGAAGGTCTACTCGGGCAGTTCCTGAATGAGTGCCCACGAGTCTTACATAGCCTACACCTTCTTGGTGTTGGCCGATCTCCACGTTGGCTCGCATCCATGTCGTTGCAGATGCGCCTTGACTGACGCCTCCCACGGCCTAGATGCCGCAGTGCTTCATTCGGTGATCACTTCACTGCTCCCGGGCATAGGTCCCTGTAGTGGCTTTCCACACCGTAGGAGTTGAACTCCCCGTTCCAAGTATCATACAGGTGTCGTATGTCGTAGTACTCCGACATGTACATGCTAGAAGATTGGTGAAATACAGCACATGCAGCATATACGTGGGAGCAAGGCTTGTGCAGCAATTGAGGCTTGTTGCAGGTGCAAACTGCCACATCGCCTATGGTACAAACATGCTTCCGGTCACCTCTCATGTGGCCACGAACGTACTTGTCCCGCAAGCGGATCTCGAACTTCCTTCTCACGCCATCCATTGTGATAGCTACATGGGATCGGGCCTTGGTAATTTTCTTCTCCATGTAGGCAAGGGTAACCTCCGAGTACTGCTTCCCTTCGTCCAAATGCTGCTTGGCCATCATTGCCCGATTCTTAAGTAACCGGCCGCACGGTTCCATGTCTCGTCTACAACAAAGAAGTGATGGGGAGGGCACGGACCCTTTCAACACACCGTTGTAGACCTCGGACATGTTGGTTGTCATGATGCCGCATCGAGCACCACAGTGTCGTGAAGAAGGACCATTTCTCATAGTCGGGGCATGCTCGCTTATCCACTCGGCGAACTCGCTTATGCGGTGCGCTGGGCCGTAACCTCCACTTGCACGCTGGGTTTCGACCTCAAGCTCCGCCACACACGGCATCGAACTTGCGCTCGGTTCTATAGGCGAGCTTCTTGAACTTCTTCATGAGGTCTTTGCTCGGAAGCGTGTGTGGAAGTTGGCGACTAGATGCGCATGCACCAACGTGTGCGCATGTCGTTCCATTGAACGGTGCCCTAGTACCGATTTCGCATGGTGCGCAACGCGACAACAACCCAAGCATGATGGCCGGTTATGACACACACATTCGGCCGATCCTTACAACATGTTGCTTTATGTTGGCTAGAAACCATAGCCAATCGGCAAGTGTTCTCATTCTCCACAATTGCAAAGGCAATCGGGAGTAATTGGTCGTTGCCATCGAGGCAATAGCGGTGAGAATGGTGCCCTTGTATTTCCCAAGAAGGAAAGTACCGCCCATGCTCGGGGCGGACGACGATGGTGGAAGCCCCGGACTGCCGGGGCAAAAGCCCAGAAGACTCGATCAAGGATTAGGGAATTTGGGTTGTTCGACCTGTCGGGCCTATCGTCCCTATTGACGCATGTCCCCGGATTAGCATCCGCAATTTGCTTCAAAGATTCGGGGACTAGGTAAACGCCTCCTTGTAAGTACCGTACAACCCTTCAAGGACCTTCCGCTTCGCTCGCCAGACCTTACTGTAGCTAACGGCATACCCTATTGTATTCGCTACGTTAGCCATCAAAACCTTTGGCGAAATGGTCAAATCGGCGACAACTGCATGGCTTACAATGCTTGCGATGTAGGCCAAGGTTACATTCTTATGCGTTTGCAATGGCTCCTGAAGCTCACATGTGTGATCCGTCACGGCTGTGATGCGGAAGGCCATTCCCGCCCTAGGGAATCTCTGCGCACGGACTTTGCCAGGGCAAGAGGTAAGAACGCACTTAACTATGTAAGTGTCAGGATTAGACCTGCACATAACAGACGACATATATTAGTTAGTACAACCTACTGTAGATGGTTAAAGATACATCAAACAATGTTAAAACTCACCTGTACACTCGGTAAGTCCGACTGGTCTTCACCGCGAAACTCACGATAGCTTGCCTGGCGGCAGCCTTGTGTGGGAAATGTTGCCCCACAAGTAGGGTGTCCGCATCGAAGGCCCACGACGACTCGTGCTCCTGGGCCAGAACAAGGGAAGAGGCCGCTTGGCAATCCAACCGACTTGGAACATAGTCCGTGTCGGTCGAAACAATGCCACCGACGATCCCGCCCTCATCGTCGGCTTCGTCCTCGCTGGATTGCGAGTCAAAGTCGTCCTCATCTTCGGTGGCAGTGCCCTCGGACATGCCATCGATAATCTCGTGACAATCAACACGAGCATCCCGCCATCTATCCACACCTTCATTGGGTTGGAAAGTACCAGAATCTCCATCAACTGGAGCATCTTGCGTAACGATGTCTGGCGCTCTCGAGACCTCTCCCATCGTCAATAAACCAAAGAGGGGGACAAGAGCGTCGCTGGCTCCTTGAACGGCGCCCCCTCAGAGGATTGAGCAGGATAAACAAAATGGACGTACACCATGGGTCGTCCATAGATCGGAGCGTGAGGATTACTAACGATCTCCATGTACTTTGCCCACATGCCACTGCTGGTCACCTTCACCAGGCCCCACAACATCTGCCCGTGTGGTGGGACCATGGTGGCGGCGACCGCCTCTATTACTATCTTGTTCCTAGCGACGTGCCTATCAAACAACTGCCGAATGCACCGTCGTAGCTCTAGCAAATCGACGCGTGCCAGGTTGGGAATGTTTACCAAGGCACGTTGGCAGCTGGACAAATCAACTCCGTCTCGACCCAAGACGACGCGTTACCATGGAACACGACAAAGGTTCCATTTCGACAAAAAATAAGACAATATTTCAACCAACACACAACATAAGAACCATACGTGCGTTCTTTGAAATGAACTTACCGTTCTACGACGTTACCAACTCTTAACCTCGCATACTAAGGCGCAAATTCAAACATGCATCGCATTAGTAACGACTAACGAATTCAAACAAAGGACAAAGAAAAATGTTAGGTACGGAGAGGGAGGCACCTCACAAAGAGGGAGAGATTCCTGAGAGGAACGACGAGCGAGTGTGTGGCAGCGTTTAAATAGCCGAGCACCGGAGACGCAATGTGGCATAGGCGTGTCCCACCGTGGTGGCGGAGGGGCAGTCCGTCTGCGCTGGCGGAGGGGGCAGTCCCTACCGGTGGCGGAGGGGCAGTCCGTCTGCGCTGGCGGAGGGCAAGTCCGCAGCGCTGGCGGAGGGGCAGTCCGCATCGTCATAAGACCAAAGGAGGCAACTTTGTGCGGTGACAAGACCACACGGGCGACTTTTGCGCGATGATAAGACCAAAAGGAGACGACTTTCGCGCAAATGATAAGACCAAAGGAGACGACTTTTGCGATAACAAGACCACATGGGGCGACTTTGCGCAAAGATGATAAGACCAAAAGGAGACGACTTTCGCGATGATAAGACCAAAGGAGACATTTTGCGCGATGACAAGACCACACGGGCAGCTTTGTGCGATGATAAGACCAAAAGGAGACAGACTTTCCACGGTGATAAGACCAAAGGAGACAGACTTTATGACCGACAAGACCACACGGGCGACTTTCTTCGAGACAGTCCTAAGGGAGGTCCGAGGAGGTCAGGAGGTCCTGAGGAGGTCTTGGAAGAGATCCGAGGAGGTCCGGAGGTCCTAAGGGAGGTCTGAGGGAGGTCCGAGATCCAGAGGTCATGAGGGAGGTCCCGAGGTCCTGGAGGAGGTCCTGAGGGAGGTCCGGAGGTCATGAAGGAGGTCCTGGAGGAGATCTTGGAAGAGGTCCTGAGGAGGTCTAGGAAGAGATCCTAAGGGAGGTCCGGAAGTCCTGGGGAAGGTCTTGGAGGAGGTTTTGAGGAGGTCCTAGGGGAGGTCCTGAAAAAGGTCCTAGAGGAGGTCCTGAGGGAGGTCCTGAGGTCCTAGAGGAGGTCCTAAGGTCCTGGAGGAGGTCTTGGAGGACGTCCTAAGGGATGTTGTGAGGTCCTTGGGGAGGTCCTGAGGGAAGTCCTGGAGGAGGTCCTAAGGAGGTCCTAGGGGAGGTCCTGGAGGTGGTCCTGAGGAGGTTCTGGAGGTCTTGGAAGAGGTCGTAAGGAGGTCCTGAGGGAGGTCCTACACGGGCGACTTTTGTGATGATAAGACCAAAAGGAGACTTTTTCATGATGATAAGACCAAAGGAGACAGACTTTGCGCAATGACAAGACCACACGGGCAGCTTTTTGCGATGATAAGACCAAAGGAGACAGACTTTTTGCAAATGACAAGACCATACGGGCAAGCTTTTTGCGATGATAAGACCAAAAGGAGACGACTTTCGCGGTGATAAACCCAAAGGAGACAGACTTTGCGCAAAGGACAAGACCACGGGCGGCTTTGCCAAATGATAAGACCAAAGAAGACTGACTTTTATGCAAATGACAAGACCACACGAGCCACTTTGTGCAAAGGATAAGAAATTAACCACACCATGCCAACCATGGGGCTTATAAAAAGGGTTGAACCAAACCCAACACTACACAACACTACACAATAGATACCCGACTATGGACTCTTGACAAACTTCTACGCGAGGATGTTGAAGAAGCAAAATTGGCTTAAGCGAAGAGGAAACGGCTACAATACCCAAATAAATCAATGAAAGATGCTCCAAGTACCACCACGTTTTCCGATCCGCAATGTGTGTGTGGCGAACCAAAGATAGATCATTGATCCACACACCCACCACCGCGGCGGGCGTACTACACGCACGGGCACCACCTCGTAAGCATTTTTTTCACGCATTGATTTTTCAACGCGTTGACTTCCTTAAAGTTTTAACTTCATCCCCACGAAATGGCGGCCAGAGATGCGTTGCCACTTCTTCCGATGGATCGACGGCGGAGATGTACGACAGGCATTCATCCAAACAGGATATATCTTTGAACTACTCGGTGCGGGCGAGAACTTCGTCGCGGTGGAAACCTTACGCATCGGACCTGTTGAGGACGCACCGAAGGAGCCCGAGAGTCGCCCGGCGTAATCCATATCGACGACGTGAGTTATGAAGAATTTACATCCTTTTACGTTTTCACTTACATCATACAATCACGGGACATGGGCGACTTGACATACCAACCCCGCGTGGGCGATCCGCGACAAGGGCAAGGAAAGGCTCATCTTGGTGAGCCCGGCCGCCAAAGCTTTCCGGTTGCCGGCGTACTCAGTATCCACGACGTGAGTTCTGAAGAATTTACATCATTCTTACGATTTTCACTATACTGGCGACTAACATCATGGAATCGCAGGACATGGACGACTTCGACATACCACCGACGTAAGGGCCCCGCGACAAGGGCAAGGAAAGGCTCATCTTGGTGAGCCCTACGCAAGCCTGATGTATCCGGTCGTCCGGCGAATCCGTGTCGACGGCGTGAGTTATGAAGAATTTACATCATTCTTCCGATTTCCACTATACGATGAACTTACATCGTGAAATCGCAGGACATGGACGACTTTGACATACCAGCCCGACGTGGACACTCCCGCGACAAGGGGAAGGGGAAGGCCAGTGAGGAGTTCAATGCCGAGCTAGCAAGGAAGGAAAATGGCCCCGGTCCACGTGATGGGTCAAGTCATTACGTAGTAGTCCCCGTCCTACCCGTGTATTTTACTATCCCTAAAGGCATGTGTACTTATATGGTCCGGATGCTTGTGTCGCAGTGTATCGTAGTAGTAGCGAGGATGACTAAAGCAATTAGCTGGACCATCATGCCATATCACTACGTGTAACGTGCTTCTGTTCGCATACTCTAATGTAGTTCTTGTTCCGTGTCTCCGCTAAGCCTATATTGCAAGTATGTCTCTTCTCGTGGAATCCCACAAAGAACCATTCGCACCGACTTCACCGGGAGAGACTCCATATTTTGAATATCTTCATCATCACAACGACTGTTCCTAACCCTCCAATCACATTCTCGTATAAGCTTCATAAAGTACCTCATCGATTCGCATTGCCTATATCGCCAGATATCGCTCAGACGATTTCATCGTGGAGACACTCCAATAGTCCCGATACCTTTTTATATATATGTGCTCAAAATGTGACGAAACCACGATTTGGATAAAAAACCCTACTCCTTGCCCTTATTTCTTAATGAATTTTTTTATATAAATCTCGGTCGATATTCATTTTCAATCAAATATAATGAAATTTCGTTTTTTACAAAATATAATGAAATAATATTTCAAGCAAGCGAGGAGAAAAATAAAGAAATCTTGCCGAGGGGCACTGCCGCCGGGCGGGCGAGTGTGCTGCGCCCGTGGGGCGCTGTCCCCGCCCGATGAGACGCAGATCTGAACACTGTTTGGGACTACTTTTGCTAATTATGGTGAGTTAGGGCTATTTTCGAAATTAATTGTCGCTACAGGGCTATAACAGTAAAAATTTCCATTTCTTGGGTGGGGTCGGGTGGCCCGTCTAATCGTCCGGGATTTGTGGGCCCACCTTCGCACCGCACGGAACACGCCATCATTTTGAACGCACGCCACAAACTAGCAATTTGGCATTGGATATTGATTGGGAAGTTAGACATTTCTGAACTGATGTGTCCCGTTCCAGCTAAATTTGGCAACCACTCGAAGATTTTCACTTTTGATGGGCAGTGCAGCTACGACCGGTAACGATCGAAATGGATCTGTGCATCTAAGGTTTCAATGCAAAAGATCTGCAAGGCTTTACATTAGAAATCCATCGCAACTGTTCGATAAAAAAAAAGTAAAAAGGCACAAATCAATAGATACAAGGGTTTGTCACAGCTCTACAAAAAAAGTAAAAGGCACAAATCAATATATTATACTGCTGCTATAATATCACTGTCAAGTACTGTTTACACACTCACGGATATTATTTACACAGTAATCATTTGCATTACAGCATACGATCCGGATAAGATAATGACTGCTATGCACTTCTCTGATATATCGAAAGCTTCTGTTCATGTCTGAGTATTTCTCATTGAGAGTTAGACATTACAAGGGATATACAAGACTTGGCGTCGCTGAAAATAAGCACGGTAGGAAATTAATGTTGGACATCAGACTTTGGCATAGTATTTGTTTGCCGTTTCTTCTACAAAATAATGCATACAAATCCAACGCGAGTACACAAACAAGTATTGGCGCAAACTGATAAGCAGAAGAGGAAAAACAAACGGGAAGTTAGGAAATGCATAAAAGAACACATTTGTTGCTACTCGAAATATTCATAGGAAGAGCATTTCTATAGAAGTAAAATGAACATGCAAGTAATCTAATAGCATCATAAAGGGGACACAGAAGTTTGGGAATTTCCCCCAACACAAAGAATAACAAATACTCCATCAGGTCGTAAAATAGTGACGTTTTGGATGTTATATTTATAAAACCTAACAAAATTATAATATCAGGAAAGTATTTTTGAGACAAATCTTGTCGATGTTTTAGTATCGATATTATGATTGAATGCTGGGGGTTCTTCTAGAGCAAACCACATGGAAAATGGCACATGAGTTTTATACAGGTTCAGGTCTTCTTCTAAGAGAATAATAACACTACTCCCATATTTCTGTATTGATTGTGGTTACAACATAGAGGAAGCCACTAAAACTAGGGCTTGATGACTTCTGTCTCTTATTGTGATTGTCGAATTTCTTCTCTTCTTTCGTCCTCTTTCTCTGTCCACCGACTTTATTCCTTATATAGTGCGTGAAGGGATGGCAGTTGTCTATATTAAGAGGCACCTTGTCGTTTGATACAATACGCACATTTAAGGGCGGTTATTGTCAGAGACAGATCCCCCCATGTCGCTTTGCGGTTATGTCATAGATAGAGGTTTAATACATTTAGTTATCTAAGAGAATAACGTCACATATTAATTACTGCGTGTATTAAATACAACGTACAAATGTCCCTAGTCGATTGGACCCACATGTCTGTGGTTCTTATCGACTATAGGGTGGTCGTAAATGACCTGGTTGTAGTAAAGCTTATGACCATGAGGTGATTGTAGTAGGACTTATAATCAATAGATGATCGTAGAATAGCTTACGCCCACTAGGTGTTTATAACCTTCCTCATTGTTGATAGTGAGGGGGTATCATCGAAAGTTGTATAAAAGATATTATCATCTATAATAAATATTACAGATAAATAATTTAATTAATTGAGGATTATTAGATTATCATCATCTAGCCCCCCAACTTCAAGTAAAAATGACTTACTTGGAAAAGAGGTCGTAGAATCATAGACGAAGATTAAGTGTCTTTGACCGGTTTTTCTTTTGACCATAAATTGACTTGGTCAAGAAAGATATTTTTATTTGAGTTGTAAAAATAAAACTACTTTTCCTAAATAGATAGAAAAAGAATGCCAATCGTTTCTTCCTAATTCTGTCAGTTGGGAGTGGTTTCCCGAAGAGATTTGCAACTGTTGGCACCCCACGATCTTTTACTTAGACCGACGGTTATAAATATTCACTGGGGAGTAACTTAGGGTTATTAATTTCCCTATTTGCTTCAACTGCTCCTGAGTTCTTGTTCTCTCTGTCGCCAACCAAGTTTGCAATCTTTCCTCATATCTTCAAATCCAAAGCAAATCTCCTCGAATCCAACTCAAACCTTTGAAGAGATGGTCGGAGTCACGTCGAAGTGGGAGAGGTCGAAGATGGATGTCACGAGGATTACGGCTCTGGTTGCCGCAGAGAAGATTCCAAGGCGAGCTTTGGTGAAGTGGACTGAAGCTAATGGTCAATATTGGCCATCGGAGGAGGAGGGAAGGATCACCATCTTCCAGGCATACTTGAGTGTGGCTTTTGACTTCCTGGTCACCCATTCCTAACGACCGTGCTTGAGCACTTCAATGTGGAGTTGGTGAACTTGATTCCCAACTCCATCACGATGCTGAGCATATTCGTATACCTATGCGAGGCCTATATGGGAATTGCTATCAGGTGCTATTATGGAATTGGTAAACACCGGTTGATTGCCGACAGCTGCGGTTTCCAACTCCACGACGGGATGTCTAGGGAGTACATCCTTATGTTCACCAGGTCGTCGTGGCTAGGATGGAGGAAGAAGTGGTTTTACTAGACTATGACCAAGGATGACAATCTGTACTTCAAGAACAAGCCTGCAGAAAAGAAAAAGAATTGGGACTCGAGTCCGAAGAACCTCAACCTCTTAGCCCCTTTCATCCAAGCTATCAAGGAGTTGAGAGAAGGAGGGCTAACCGGATGGCATGTGATGAAGGTTTTCATCACACGCCGCATTAGCCCCTTGAAGAATCGAGCATATCCCAGGTGGGAGTACTCGGGGGTTAATGATTTGACTAGGGACTACAAGTAAGGTAAAATTATGACGATATACTCTTTATGATTATGATTATTCTACTCGTAGACCTACCAGAGAGCAAGGTTCTAAAAATCGGTCTGAGGCGCCGCCTAGGCGTCGATTACGCGCTACTCGGGGCTCTCCTGTGGCGATTGGCTCCAAGGCGGCGCGCTAGGCGGGATTGGCTCCTCGGCGGTCCACGGAACTCATCGGTGGTCGTCGGCGCTCCTCGGCGGTGGTAGGTGAGGCAGGCGCGGAGGCGGAGGATAAGAAGAGCAGCGCCCGACTCCCCGACCACTTCTTCCACTCATTGCGGCGCGCTAGGGTTCGGCCTCCCCCGCTGCCGAATCAAGGTCGTCTCGGGTTCCGGCCATCTCGCGTCGCCGGTTGGACCTCGCCGCCGACGAGTCGAGGTACGTATTCCTCTTCCCTTCGCTCCCCCACCGCTGACCTCCCCTCTCTGGTCCCCCCTCCCGTGCCGCCGCCCTCCCCCTGCGATGCTCCACTCTCTGCTCCCTCTCCCGCGCCGTTGCTTTCCCCTCTCCCCTCTCTTCTCAGTTCTGCCATGCCGCCGCCCTCCCCTCCTCCGATGCCCCTTCTCTTCTCAGTTCTCCTGCGCCGCCGCCCTCCCCTCCTACGATGCCCCCTTCTTTGCTCAGTTCTCCCGCGCCACCGCCCTCCCCTCCTTTTCTCTTCTCAGTTCTCCCGCGCCGCCGACCTCCCCTTCTTTGCTCCACCCTCACGTCGCCGCCCACCCCTCCCCTCTCCTCCCTTTCCCCTCAGTCTCTGCTGCTGCCTGCTCTGCCCCCTTCTCTTCTCTGCTCCCCCTAGCGCCGTAGCTCCCCTCAATCCCTTCTCTGCTGCTCTGGTAATTGCTATTGATTGAATTGATGAATTTAATTCTTCTGAAGACTGAATGTGTTGAATGTTTGAATGTGTGTCTTAGGTTCAGGCTAGGTGGTGAACTTGTGCACTTGTGCTGAAGACTGAATGTGCTGAAGAATAAAAAATGTATTGGTATTAATGCTTGTTGATATCAAAATTCTCATACAAATTGTCATCTGTATGTCTATGTTGAATTATATGTAAGACTGAACATGGTTAATGTGAGCTATGTCCATTTTTAATGAGCTGCTTGCTAAACATTGACATAGTTGATCTTGACATTTGCAGAATGGAACCATCGATCAGGTAGACAAAATCAACAAAACTCTGAATGAAGGACAGGTCCCCCCTCCAGATGTTGTTGGTATGGAAGCCTACACATTAGCTTGGTTCTTCTTATTCTATGTTTCCATCTTTCCTGAGAAATTTGCTAAGCCTAAAGCTACATTGTAAGATGTACTTACCTTTTGTAAGCTTCACTTAGCTTTACCAATTCAATATTGTTGTTAGATTTGTTCAGTCACAGATAACTAATTTGTGAACAAGAGTCAGATAACTAATTCAGATGAATGGTACTTGTATCTGCATTTTCTTTTACTTATAATTTATGATTCATTCCTGTTCAACATATCTGTTGGTTGATAATCTATTGCTAATGCAGTGCTGAGATGCTTGTCAACCTTAGCATTCCTTGGTCATTCTTGGACACTCTGAAAGGATGAGCTTGTTGGGAGAATCAAGTGAGGTATGCTCTACTTTACATTTTTTGCATAATGTATTCATAAATCACATGCAGTTCTAATTGCAAATAGTGCAACCAACAAAACACGTGGAATCTTTGGCATCTTGCTTTTTGAAAACACATCAATAATATTGTAGTTCTTGGTGACATGTTGTCTTGTTTAATCCTCCTCCAATGCCATCAAATAAGCATTAATTTTCTTTGTGGATGATGTACTGTAGTTGTTTTTTTTTCAATATCGTAGTCACTTGATTGATCTAAAGAGTGTTTGCATATAATCGTTCAAGGCTTGAAGGTCATTCCATGTTTTGGTGAAACCCTTGAGCAGCGAGAAGCTGGATAAACCATGGATGTTGTTACTGCATGATCTATATCAACAAGCATTAAGACTGAATGTGCTGCATGAATTGCGATTTACATAGAGATGTGATGTATCTTGTTACATTGATGTGTATTTTTCGTCGTCTTATTGCCTTGTGATATCCAGTTATGACTGATTTGATGATTTGCAAATATAGATGTATAAAATATGTGATATGTATGTTATGACTTATTGTTGATTTGTCATTTTGTCAAGATGTCATTCATTGTTTTCGGAGGTGCGACAAGTTCAAGCGTTCTAAAGAGGAATTCCGAAGATATAGGATGTTTCATACTTTCATTCATTCATCAATCATTCATTCATTCTTTCACACAAGTACACAACACAGTAGCAAAATAACTCATCATTGATTAAATATGCAGGTTTACATCATTATTTGATTACAATACATACATGTTTACATCAAGCTCTTGGAGCCTTGGAGGGGAGATAATATACATGACTACATCAAATTGCACATGTCTTGCTTCTTCGGGTAATTTTCCTTCTATCTTTCTCAATTTGATGCCTGATACTTGCTCAATTCATCAAATTATTCCTATTGAGGGCTTATCTACACCGTAGCCAAGCCGACCACCTGAGCACCGCCTAGTCACCGCCTAGGCGCCGCCTAGTCCGCCTAGGCACTAGGCCCTGGGCCACCGCCCGCCTAGCGCCTAGCGCTTTCTTGAACCTTGCCAGAGAGAGAGATTATGGCTTTGGTCAAGCTCATCTACGAGAAGGCCCTGAAGGGATACGTGTAGGCTACACTAGCTGGCAATTTAAAAATTCTACTACGTAAACCAGGACACCATGCAAGTAGGAGATTATAAATCGTTACCACTAGACGTGCAGTGCAGCGGAAGAAGAGTTGGAACCGTTTGAACCGAACTCCTGAAAATTCAGGATTTGCGGTAATACCGCTGAACAACTCCGGTACTACCGCTCCTCGCGATTAACGGTGGGAACAATTGCATTTAATGCTTCTGAAGTAGCCGTTATAATAAGATGTGGTACTACCGCCAACTAAAATTGGTACTACCGCACAGTGGTAGTACCGCTCGGCTAGAACAGAACTATCGATTTCCAGAGGTTTAAGAAACTCAAGAAAACACCCTATCTGGAAATAACGTACTGCCAAGTAAAACCCGATACTACCGACCTGCGGTAGTACCGCTTATAAAATACGGTCATACCATTTTTGGAAAAAAAAAACTCCCAAAAACACCTTCTCTGGAAAAAAAACATATCGACAACAATATTTCGGTACTACCGATTTGCGGTAGTATCGATGTTTATTTTCAGTCGTATTGTTTACAAAGAAGATAAAAAAAACACCAAAAACTTACTCTCTATATTTTTCATACCGCCAACTAGATCTCGGTACTACCAACTTACGATAGTACCACACATCAACTGTGGTCATATCGATTTCCTCTGAAGAGCTTCCAGAAGCCAAGATAAATGCAATGCATGACTCCTAATTGATCAAGATGGCACAAAAGTATATCCTCAAGCTACTAGCCATGATCCCTCTTTATAGTACGACATCTAGCCTAAAAATCCGATCTTTTCTTCAAACACCGAGACCCGTAAAAACTATAAAATGATCCTTAAACTACAAGATACTTTTGCCTTGAGCCATGTCGATCTTTATTACCTTTGCATTGCTATTTTCATGTCATAACTCAAACTTCGGGACTAAACCTTTAAAACATCTTAGCACATATGTTATTCCTATAATACATTGTTGAAATTAATTACCAAAATCATTTTTAGGGGCCTAGATGCTTTCAATAAGTCACTAATGTTCTAACCAGTGACATCCGACCAGGGATACATTTAGAACTACATCATATAAGTAAAAGAGCTTCACCAACAAGTCACATACTTGTTAATCTTTATAAATGATGATTCATTCAAGGAACATAATAACATTTATTCAATAACTCATAAATATAGACGTGATACAATCATCTCTATGATTGTCTTCAGGGCATATCAATCATATATGTATCTAATACCTATGGCTATTGTGTGCACCTCATGCTTAGGTTGCGGGAGAGGCTTTGTCAACGGATCAGCAATATTCAAATCCGTGTGCACTCTGCATATCTTCATATCGCCTCTTTCAGCAATCTCACGAATGATGTGATATCGTCGAAGTATGTGTTTGGACTTTTGATGCGATCTAGGCTCCTTTGCATGTTCAATGGCTCCACTATTATCACAATAGAGATCCATTGGACTAGAAGCACTAGAAACCACGCCTAGTTCATTAATGAACTTTCTAATCCATACAACTTCTTTTGCAGCTTCAGAAGCCACAATGTACTCAGCCTCTGTTGTAGAATTAGCAACTGTTGCTTGCTTGGAACTTTTCTAGCTCACTGCTCCTCTATTAAGACAAAACACAGACCCAGACTGCGATCTAAAATCATTCTTGTCTTTTTGGATATGTGTAACCATTTACGACTGGCTCTTTCTCATCCCCATAAACAAGAAATGCATCACTAGTCCTTTTCAAGTACTTAAGGATATTCTTGATTGCTATCCAGTGACTTTCACCTGGATCTAAATGATATCTGCTCGTAACACTTAGAGCATACGACACATCTGGTCATGTACAAAGCATGGCATACATGATAGATCCAATAGCCGAAGCATATGGAATTGTATTCATTTTGTCTCGCTCATTAGTTGTTGAAGGACACTGACTCTTGGTAAGATTAATGCCATGTGCCATGGGCAAGAAACCTTTTTGAAAATCTTGCATGTTGAACCGCTTCAACACCTTGTCAATGTACATATCTTGGCTTAATCCAATTAGCCTTTTAGATCTATCCCTATAGATCCTTATGCCTAAAATATATACTGCATCTCCTAAATCTTTCCTTGAGAAACTATTTCTTAATGAAATCTTAACAGATTCAAGCGTAGGAATATCATTTCCGACCAGTAGTATGTCATCCACATACAATATCAGAAACACAATCTTGCTTCCACTAACCTTCTTGTAAACACAAGGTTCTTCTTCATTCTTGATGAAGTCAAACCCTTTGATCATTTCATCAAAACGAATGGTCCAACTCCGAAATGCTTGCTTTAATCCATAGATGGATTTCTTAAGCTTGCATACCTTTCTAGCTTTCTTTGGATCGACAAAACCCTTAGGTTGTGTCATGTACACATCCTCACTTAGGTTTCCATTTAGGAAATTCGTTTTAACATCCATTTATCATATCTCATAATCGAAATATACAGCAATAGCTAGAATGATCCAGATAGACTTAAGCAGAGCGACAGGCGAGAATGTTTCATCATAATCAACACCTTGAATTTGTTTGAAACCCTTTGCGACCAGTCGTACCTTATGAATGTGAACATTTCTATCTATATCCATCTTTTTCTTAAAAATCCATTTGCACTCAATAGTTTTAGCATCATCAAGTGCATCAACCAAGTTTCAAACTTGATTGTCATACATAGATTTTGTCTCAGATCTCATGGCTTCAAGCCATGACTCAGAGTCTGGGTCCATCATCGCTTCCTCATAAGTCTTAGGCTCATCATTATTCAATAATAAAACGTCATGCCTATACCTTATAGGCAATTGCGTGACCTTTTAGATCTACGTGGGGCTGATGCCTTATCTACAGGTTTTACAATATTTTGTTCATCCTGTAGAGGTTCAGTAGGAGTTGAAACATTTTCAGATGTTTTTCAAATTTCTTCGAGTTGCACCTTGCTCCCACTGACTCCTTTGGAAAGAAACTCTTTCTCCAAGAAGACACCATTTCGGGCAACAAATACTTTGTTATCATCCCGATTATAAAAGTAATATCCTTTAGTTTCCTTAGGATACCCCACAAAGAAGCACTTATCCGACTTGGGTGTGAGTTTATCAGACGTCAAACGTTTTACATATGCCTCAGAACCCCAAATCCTAATAAAAGACAATCCATGATATTTTTCGATCCATATCTCATATGGTGTCTTCTCTACTGTTTTTGATGGAACCCTATTTAAAGTGAAAGCCGCTGTTTCTAGAGCGTATCCCTAGAAATACAATGAAAGATCAGATTGACTCATCATTGATCGAACCGTATCTAACAATATTCGATTCTGTCGTTTAGACACCCCATTCCATTGAGGCGTTCCCGACGAAGTAAGTTGTGGAACAATTCCACACTTCTTTAGATGATCACCAAACTCATAGCTCAAATACTCACCTTCATGATCAGATCGTAGACATTTAATTGTCTTGCCAAGTTGATTCTGTACTTCATACTAAAATTCTTTGAACTTTTCAAAGAATTCTGACTTGTACCTCATCAAGTAGATGTATCCATATCTACTAAAGTCATCGGTAAAAGTTATGAAATACTAAAAACCACCTCTGGTCGGAGTGCTCATCGGGCCATATACATCCGTATGTACAAGGGCCAACAAGTCACTTGCCCTCTCACCTCTAGTCATGAAAGGCGCTCTTGTCATTTTACCAAGTAGACAAGATTCACATGTTTCAAATGATTCAAAATCAAATGAGTTTAGATGACCATCTTTATGGAGCTTTATCATGTGCTTCTCATTTATATGACCTAGACGACAATGCCAAATAAAAGTGGGATTCAAATCATTAGGTCGAAGTCTCTTAGCATTAATGTTATAGACAAGCATAACCTCAAGATTTAAAACATATAATCCATTCACCAATAGAGCATGGCTATAAAGCATATCTTTAAAATAAATGGAACAACAATTGTTCTTTATTCTGAACTCATAACCTTCTGCTCCTAAAAAAGAAGCATAAATAATATTTTTGCTTAAGGCGGGAATATAATAACAATTATTTAGTTTCATAACTAATCCTGAGAGTAAAGCTAATGGTAAAGTGCCAATAGCTAATGCAACAACTCTTGCTCCATTGCCAACGCGAAGATCAATTTCGCCTCTTGCCAAACTTCTACTCCCTATCAATCCCTGCATTAAATTGCAAATATGAGCAACCGATCCGGTATCAAATACCCAAGAACATGTAGGAGAAGTGGTAATATTAATTTCTATAACATTTATACTTGAACTGGAAGTCTTACTTCCTTTGTTCTTTTTCTTCTCTGCCAAGTACTTCTTGCAATTTCTCTTCCAATACCTAGTCTCATGACAATGGTAACATTCTGTGTCAAGCTTAGGACCTAGCTTGAGCTTCTTAAGTTTAGCATTGAGATTCTCGATCTCATCTTGAGTCTTTTCTTTGCCTTTTCCCTTTCCTGACTTACCATTCTTTTTGAGGCTAGTAGTCTTTTGAACCATCATCATATGATTAGAACTTTTCTTGATGCTCTTCTCAGCACCTTTAAGCATGTCATGCAACTTGATCATTGACTTCTCCATGCCATTCATATGAAAATTCAATATGACTAGCTCAAAGCTCGTAGGGAGTGATTGGAGAATCACATCAGTAGCCAACTCTTGGCTAAGAGGAAAACTAAGCTTTTCCAAGCTCTCAATGTGACTAATTATCTTGATCACATGAGGACTGACCGGGCTACCTTCTGACAGCCAACAAGAAAACAATGCCTTGGAGATATTGTACCTCTCTGCCATTGCTTGATCCTGAAACATACCTTTCAGACCCACAATCATATTGTAAGCGTCTGTGGTATCATATTGCTTCTAAAGCTCAGAGTTTATAGTTGCAAGCATAAGACAGTGTACATCGACTGCGTCAACGCAATGGTTCTCATAAGCATTCTTCTCAGCATGAGTAGCATCAGCATTCGGTTCCTCGGGATAGGGACCCTCTAGAACATATTCATTCTTTTCTTGTTTGAAAACAATTCTCAAATTTTGAAACCAATCAATGAAATTTGTTCCATTCAACTTTTCTTTCTCAATAATATATCACAAGTTAAAGGTAGGTGCAGAGGAAGTAGCATGTGCCATGATCTACAACATAAAATGTATATGCAAAAATTCAGCACTATGTTTATGTAAGATCTTCTGTTAAACACTTTAATAAAAGATACTCCCACTATATGTTCTAAACCATGTTTCTCTCTAACATCATATAGTGAGTTCAAGATCCATAAATCATTAAGTCCTAGTGAGTATTGGCATCACTGCTAGAAACCTAATGATTTAGGTGAGCAACCTCTTGCTAATCATATCTGATATGACTCTTGTTTGTTGGGTGACATCTCTTCGCCCCAGCAACCAATATTATGCCCCAAGGCTCAAAACTGTTTTGATAGCCTTGTCAGTTAAACCAATACTCTATGCATGTGGGTGCCACACACCCACAAAATCTTATTAAGATAGTTAATGGCACCCTACTTTGATAGACCTACCAATTAACAATCAAAATCGTGATAGACGGAGCAATTGGAAAGACATTAAATTAACTTAATTTTTCTTGATGGATACTACTCTATCATGTTAAAACATCTAATGATAAAACATGATCAATAGAAAAACAGGAATAAAATAAACATTCAGAGATAATCATATTAAACTGTGAAATAATATGGTCCTCAACATGACGATCTCCATCACCATGCTTCATATCCTCCGACCATCATGCTTGAAATCTCCGACCGCATTCATCTATTAAGCAATTACTCCTAAAAGCTAGTAATGAATTACATAGGATAATATCAAGCATCACATGCCGGCACACATACCGTTATACAATAATATGTAGCTCAATAGCTATCACACAACATGACACACAACCTATGTAAAATCCATACATGCATCACATACACAATGAGCCATATTATTCACATCAAACCCTGCAAAAATGAGTTATGCATATAATCCAATTCTATTGGGTGATATGAACACATACTACTATAACACGCGGTACGAATACCTATCACGGTGGTCCCGCTAGCCGGTTAGCGGGCGGGCTTCGAAGGGGCAGCGCCCCTAGTGAGTCGAGGGCAGCGCCCTTGGAAAATTTTTTCAGGATATGAATCTTATTCACATAACCGAGCCTTGAAAATCATCGGATTAATCATATTAACCATATTCCGAACCAATCTAATCACCGCTTCCACACAACCACGTACTGCGGCATACTCCGATGGCGGAATTCCGACCGGTAGGAGTATCATGTAATGTGATCGTGTACAAGTCGAGTAATCATCCGGTGCTATCGACTCATACCCCAGCAAACCCATCTACTATCGTCGACCACCGATTGATCTTATCAACTAGTGCCTAAACCGCTCCATCCATATGGACCGATCTAGGTTACCAAACCTGACTAGTAATAGATCCAATCTACTACTGCCACATATCAAGTATATGCAACTGATCTAGATAAAAAAAACTACGCAAGATGGCTCTGATACCATTGAAGGGATACAGGTAGGCTACACTAGCTGGTAATTCAAAAATTCTACCACGTAAACCAGGATGCCATGCAAGTAGGAGATCATAGATCGTTACCACTAAATGCGTAGTGCAGCGGAAGCAGAGTTGGAGCAGTCTGATCCAATGTAGAGCACATCGATGAAGTGGTCGTAGTCGATCGTCTAGCGTCCTCGATGTCGATCGTCTCCTTTAGTAACCTATCACGTTCCTCGAGCGCAACAGTAACCGTAATAGCACATCTACGGTATCCATTCATCTAGGGATGGAACACCGTATGTCGGTGTGCTAGCACCAACTCGCACGACAGGGCTCTCTCTCTCGAAGATGGCAGCTAGGGTTTCAGTGGAGCAACTCACGTTGCGTGTTTGTCTCATATATCCCAACAGCCTCATGCATTTCCTTATATAGAGCCCATAACGGATCCTATCCAAACACGTTTGTTCCAACCCGTTAAGTGTGTGATCTTGTAGATTCATGCGTAATCGGTTGTGACTCGAAAACTCCTTTCTGACCACTAGTCGTTAGTGGTTCCTAGCAGGACATAACGATTCCTGAATACACATAAATTATATCGGACGAACCTTAATGCAATATGATCTACGAGTAAGTCCTTATCACTTACGACTAGTCCATATCTGATCGAACTGAATGACCTGCTTGTGTATCCTCCCTTTGCCTCACGATATCTGGTTGAACTCCATGTGAGATAATATGTCATCCATGGACTGTTCAATACTTTCTCGGTCAAGTGTCGGATAACTTCATGTGGTCGACTCTTCGACCACTAGTGACATGGCCATGCACTTTCTTTATTTGACCACATCGAGGGGCCTAGAGATATCTCTTCTGTTATGTTAGGAGGGGCAAATCCTATATCCGACCAGTCACATCCCTCCGCATGTTTCATAGCATACCTGAAAGCTATCCTTATAACTACCCAGTTACGGAGTAGCGTTTGACAACCCCAAAGTGTACTATTACACATATAGGAAACCATACTGATCTCAGGTCTAAGGATTATACATCATCATTGCTTGAGACCAACTGATGACACATAAAATCATAACAATCTCAATAGTGTCTCAAGGGCATATCACCAACAGGCCCCTATGACCATAGAGGAGACTCCTCAGATTCTAGCAGCCGTGTCCGAAGGGGAGAGGACAAGACGTTTAAAGGTAACTAATATTTGTATTAGTTTCATCGAAGGGGAGAGGACAAGACGTCTAAAGGTAACCAATATTTGTATTGGTTTCACCCTTAGGGAATAGTATTCGTAGTTTTGACTACTTGTTAATTCTTGTTTTATGACCTTTTGCAACAAGTCGGTGCACCAGATCCTCAGGATGCCTCCGAGATGGACTTGGGGTCTACTGAGGAGGACAGAGTTCTTCTAAGCAGGAGGTGCCGTCTTGTGAAGGTGGTCGACAAGAAGAAAAAGAAGGATGTCGTGAGTTGGAGCGCAACTTCTCGACCGACCACCACCATATGTTGTTTTTTGGCAGAGGACATGCAGGAGGTGGTCGTAGACCTCAAGAACAAGGTGCCTAAGCCCAAGGTACCCTTCTGTTATGATGATAACATATTCTTAGTTTCTCCATCTCCCGCTTTTTTCAGGCGAATCGAAAAGGAAAACTAGAAGAGTTATGTTTCTTTTTTGAAGGGTACTGCCGATTAAGCAGAGCTTGTGGTCGAAAGAAACGACAACCTCCAGGTGGTTGAGGTTAGTTTCGATCACCCAGAAGAAGAGGTTGCACAAGAAGCGCCGATCACCCCCCTCGTTGTACGACCAACTGAGGTCGTACAGGACGTGGTTGTTCAAACTAGCGATGCAGGGAGCCTTCCAGAGGCTGAGACCGCAAAGCCAACGAGAGTGACCGAAGAAGAGGAAAAGAAGAAGGATAAGAAGATCAAGTCTTCTCTCGGAAAGGTTTCTTTAGGCTTCAAGATCATATCTAGAAAGCCTAGGTATGTAAAATTTAAAGAATAAATAATTGTACTTACTTTTTTATTTTACCTCTTGATGTACTAACATCTGTCTTGTTTCAGTTTCGCCTCTCCACCCCCGGGGATGCCCGTGTGGAAAAAGATGCCATTGTCATGGGTACAACCTTGGGAATGCTAGTTTCTCCTCCGGTCGTAGAGACAGAAGCGGAGGTGGTCGAGCTTTCGACCACCATCCTTGGGGCAACAGGAGAAGGGACACTTGCCAATGAGTCAGCCACGTGCTCGCGGAGGCAGAGATGAAGGTGCTCGAAGACGAAGCAATGATGATGATCGAGTCAATTGTCGAGGACATCAATGTTCGGATAGGAGATTTATCATTGCAATCAACAAGAGTGGCTGATCCAGTGGTCGTGGAGAGCTCCGACCACCGTGCTGGAAAAGAGGTTGTGGAGGATGTTCCTTTAGGTTCTCAAGGTGGAGTCATTTCTTCTGTCAACAACAACAACAAAGAAGAAGAAGAAGAAGAAGAAGAAGAAGAAGAGTCTTTCAACCTCTTCCCAAGTTCTTTGGACCATCGACTCTTGGGTCCTCTTCATTTAGGTCTTGTGACCAAGTCCGACACCCTAAGGATATACCTATCAGTGGACATATCTTTGATGACAAGCGTCTTCAAAGAATATGGTGGGGCAAGGTTGATGAATTACGTAAACTAGAGGATTCTTAGACGGTGTATGCTCACTTAGCTCTATCAGCCATCGATGTAGGTGCTCGATACCAAATATTTATATATTTGGGTTTTTACATTCTACTTTTCCTCACTGTGTATTTCTTTGTTCAGAGAGCTCTTGAATAAGTTACTACTGTTGGTGAATACCATAGACGACTGATGTTTCTGAGGAAACAGAAGGCTGAACTCTGCGAACAAACCGAGAGATGGTAAGACACTATTAACGAGTAGTTTCCGACCACTTTGTTTAGTGCTCATATCACTTTTTCCTTGCAGGTTAAAAGTGATGAAAGAACCTTAGCTGATTCACTTGACAACGAAAAAGTCGTGTCTCAAAGGTTAAAGGTCGAAAAAGAAGACCTGCTGAAGAATCTCCAGGAGGCAAATTTTGTAGCTTGTGAGCTGTAGAATAAAATAAACAGTAAGTATTTCACTTGAAATTGTTTATTTCAACAACTTTCTTTTCTTTCTCTAACTCTTTTTCTCGTTTAGAAAAAGAGGTCGATATGGGTAGGCTTCGCACTGAGGTCGATTCGAAGATCTTGGTGATCCACAAGTTTACTCGTATCTCCAAAGAAAAAGATAAGAGCATAAAAGAATAGAAAGAACAGTGCATAATGGACGCTGCCTCTCAAGCAGCTGAAATAAAAACGACTTCAGGAAGTTTCGACCCGCAGTCAGGAGGAAATAAAGACTACGAAGACTAATCTTCAAGACAACATTTCTCTCCTAAACAATGTGCTCGGTGGACTTGGTGCTGAGGAGGTCACTCCTCTTGAAGACACCGTGGTCGGACATACAAGCGCCATTGGACAACAGGTCGAAACACTATAGGAGTTGATAACTACCTTGAAGACTATTCAAGCCGATTTGATAAGACAAACAGTCAAAGGCACAGTAAGTTTTGCTCTTGCAAAACTTACGGCTCATGATCGAAGTCTTAGCTTTCAACTACTCGAAATTGACTTTGACTTTCCTGAAGCAGAGGCAGCACGACTGATCGAAGAAGTGTAGCCAGTCGGCAAGAAGGTCGCAGAGGAGATGCGGATTGGATCTCCTCCATCAGAGTAGTTTGTAATAGGATTTCCTTTGTAAAACAATTTCTTGTTTATATATATAAAGCTTCGTTTCTTGCAATATGTCTTTTCGATTAGTTAGTAACTCATAAGACAAGATGAAAAAAATGATAATTGAATTTTAAGATTAAGAAATAAAGTCATAATTATAACTTTATCCTAGCCCCTGACTATTTGCTTAGTTTAGTTAGATAAACTAAGTAAATAGTGGAAAAAGAGCTTGCTTAAAAAATTAGTTCAACCCTTGTTGTTGATCTCGATTTTCTCTTACTGGTAGCAAGAGTTAGGAATAGACCGATTCTAGGAAGTTCGTTCTAGTGGGCAAGACCACATGCAGAGAGGAAAGACTTTGACTAGGTGATGTTTCTTACTTCGACCAGGTGAATCAAATCGAGTACATTAAAAGTAGTCAAAAAAACTATAAAATCCCAACTCACTTATAAATCTCTTCGTAAAATGAAGTAAAGAAACTAAGTAGATGGTTAAAAAGAGTTTGCTTAAAATTATTTTGACCATATTTTGTTGAACTTATTTTCCTTGTACTGGCAGCTACAGTTAGGAACAGATCGACGCTAGGAAGTTCCTTCTAGTAGGCAAAACCACATGTAGAGAGGAAAGACTTCGACTAGGTGATGTTACCTTCTTTCGACCAGTGTAAGGAAAACCATGTATTGTAAACAGGTGGTCGAAAAATTATTGAAGTGTTGCTCAATGGATATTTTAAGACAATAAAGATTAAATAAAAAATAAATTTTATTGAGAATGTAGGAGGTTACACATAGAACTTTCGCAATTAGTCGATATTCCATGAATTAGAAAGAACTCTACCATCTTCCATTGCTAGTCGTACCGAACCTGGTCGCGTCACTTCGACCACGGTATAACCGTGTAAGGACCTTCCCATTTAGGCGAAAGTTTGTTTCGATTAGACTGGGATTGAATCTTTTTCAATACCAAGTCACATATAGTAAGGTTGTGAGGTTGGACTTTATGATTGTAGTATTTGCATAGGGCTTGTTGGTAGACTACCAAATGGATTAAGACTTGGTTTCTCTTTTCTTCTAGTAGATTGATGTCATCTGTTCGAAGTTGTTCTTGGCCAGAGTCGTTATAAGTTTCGACCATTGCGGTCGAATCTTTAGTTCAGGTGGAAGCATAGCTTCAACACCAAAAGCTAAGAAAAATGGTGTTTCGCCTGTAGCCTGACTAGAAGTCGTACGAATTGCCCAAAATACTAAGGGTAATTATTTTACCTAAGCCTCCGAGCGCTTTATAAGCTGGTTGAAAAGTTGAGTTTTAATTCCCTGCATAATTTTTCCATGTGCTCTTTCGACTGCCTTTTGCTTTGTGGATGGACGACACATGCATAACATAGCTTAATACCCAATTCTTTGAAATTTTTTGAAATTTTGCGCTCGAAAATTATGTACCATAATCTGTTATAATCTGACTAGGTACACAAAATCGAGTTATCATATTTTTCATCATAAATTTCATAGTTGCTTCTGTTGTTATCATAGTCACAGGTTCGACTTCAATTCATTTTGTGAACGTATCAATAGCTATAAAAAGGAACTCAAAACCCCTTGGTGCTTTTAGGAACAGTCCTAGGATATCGAGACCCCAGGTCACAAAAAGTCAAGAAAGAGGTATGGTTTGTAATGCTTGAGCCGGTTGGTGTATCTGCCTGCTATGAAACTAGCATTGTACATATTTCTCAACGAGCTCTTTAGTATCATAGAGGGCCGCTGGTCAATAGAAACCTTGTGGAAAGACTTTTCTGACCAGCGTTCTGTAGGAAGCATGAGTCCCATAGATACCTTCGTGTATTTCTCGAAGGAGATCTAATCCTTCTTTCTGCGATATGCATCGCAAGAGAATCTATTGAGTACCTCGTTTGTAGAGGACTCCTTCGACCAAAGTATACATTTTGGCCTTACGGGATAAATGATCAGCCTCAAGATCGTCATTAGGTACAATACCCTTCTGAAGATACTCATAGATGGGGTTTATCCAAGTATCCTTGTATTCTAGGGAGGCTATCTCAATAGGAGATGTCTCTGGTGTTTCGATCATGAATAGTTTTTGGAGTCGTTCTAAGAAGACTCATTGTCGTAGTTGTGATCGGGAAGAAGTTATTTGAGCTAACTAGTCAACGAGGAAATTATCCTTTCGAGGGATATCTTGTACCTCAAAATTTTAAAAATGCTTTTCAAGCTTCCTGACTTCTGATAAGTACTAAGACATGGTCGAATTAGAGCATTCGTACTATTTTTCGACAAGATTCACGACTAGTTGAGAGTCTCCTCTCGCAAGTAGTTGTCGAATCCCGGGTGCTTTCTCTGCTCATATGCTAGCCAATAATCATTCATGTTCTGCCACATTGTTAGTAGCAGGAAGTTAGATTAAATAGCATATTTTAAGGTTTCTCTTGTCGGAGATACCAAGACCACCCTGCCCCCGAGCCACTTAGCGTAAGTGACCCATCGAAGTACATTGTCCACTGGTCGTGGGATTCATACTAGGGTCTCTGAACAGGTTCAGGATTTATCCATTTGACGACAAATTCTATCAAGTTCTGGGATTTAATAGCTGTTCGGGACATGAAATGAAGGCCAAACTCCTCAAGTTCAACCGACCACTTTACCATGCGCCCCGCTGCTTCCCTGTTCTGGAGGACTCTCCTAAGGGAAACTCAGACGATACGATTAACTTGTGTGCTTGAAAATAATGTCTCAGTTTCCTCAAAGACATGAGGAGGACATATAGAAATTTTTGGACCTGAGTGTAACGCTTCTTAGGCCTATGTAAAACATCACTGTCGGTGATCTACACATATTTTTTTTTGTTCAATCTAAATATTTATATGGATATTGGTAGTCAAAGTTTAGAAAGATTGAATCCTTGCTCTTCGACAGGAAGGAAATACAAGCATTTTAAACAGTTGTTATAGGAATTTCTAAAAATATGTCCTGGAATCCACCTAGCAAGCTAGCTATCCCAACGGCTTCAGCACACTGTTGTTTCAAGAAATTGCTCGACATACGGCCCGGGCCACCAGAAGCTGGTTCGTGACTTCCGTCCCTCTCTGAGCACAAACACCCAATAATTGAACACAAACGCCCAATAATTGAACCTTGCAGTCTGCATAATAACCCCCACAAACGTACTAGACGTGGTTTCTCTTGATCGCTGGGAACTCTTTCGCGTCACCATGCCCTAAGAAGAGGGCGTGCTCGCCGAGGTCCGTCACCCTCGCGTCCACTGTGCACTGTACATTTTGGCGAACAACGGGTTGGCGTTCTCAACGCAGCACCTCGCCGTTGTAGGTAGTGATAGATCCAGAAGAAAACAACTAGATGTCTTCGTATATATCATTACATGTGTAGAGGTTACTGAGGATATATTGCCATATATATATATATAATAAAATTTAACCTCTAAGCCTTGTTTGGATCGTACATGGGTGCAGGTCACCGCGTGCGCCGCGATCTCGGGGTGCAACCGGACGCACGTACGTGCAGAGCTGATTTAGTCGTAGAGGACCAAATCGAACGCCTCGTCTGTGCAGTACAACTTTCCTCCGTGGAACGCGACGCCGTCGATCCTCGCAGTCCCGATCGTGCGCGGCCCACTCCAGCCTCCAGGCGGCGTCTCCAGGTTGCCAGAACAGCAACCTCTGCCCTATTTCCAACTGGCGCTTGCTCGCGACCGCCATCCAGTCCGACGAGGCGAGCGGATCGCCGGAAAGGAAGACTTGCGCGACGAGGTTCATACAAGGGAGCGGGATCACGGCGTTGGAGAGAGGCTCCCGCAGGCCACAGCACAAGCCGCGAGAGGGAGTGGGCGTCGGCGTCGGCGTCCGCCAGGGCGAGCCAACAACGGGGTGCGCCGCACAAGTACGGGAAGCCGGCCGGAGTGCTGCCGACGTCCGCCCGCCGAGCGCCATGGGAGGCCCTGACGGCGTACCCGCCGATTGGGCCCACTGCGAAGAGCGCCGGGCGGGCAGCGACGACCCACGGGCGACAGGCCGCGAGAAGAGAGGTGGAAGCTCGCCAGTGGGTGCAGACCTGGTGGATGTGGAGGTGGTCAGCGTCGGAGTACAGGCGTCCGGCGACCTGTTCGAGGAGATCGGACCAGTCGCCGGCCATCGCGACGACAGGTAAACCCACTGCACACGCCGCGCAACTTCCACACTAGAGCTGGGCATTGAGCCGGGCTGGGCCGGCCTGGTCTGGCCCGAGCCCATCATGCTTCGGGTCACATCGTGCTATGCCGGTTCGGTTCGGTCACCCTGCCGTGTCGGCCTACCTCGTCTCTGGTCAGACCCAGGCACGGTCCAAAGTCCGTCGTGTCAGGGTTGCGCCGTGCCAGTCCAAGTCTAACCCAAATAACTATAGACAGCGGAAGCGGCGATGGCCGCCATCTTCATTCCTCTCGGCCGGAGGAGAGCCGGAGAGGGAGGAAGGCGGCGCATGGGGAGGAAAGAGCCGGAGAGGGAGTGTGGAAAGCGGTGTTTGGGGAGGGAAGGAACTGAGGGTGGAGAGCTGGAGGCGGTGTGTGGGATTGGGGATATGGATTAGCTGGATAGGGGTTAAGGTTGGGCCAGGTCGTGGGGGGAAGAACGAGATTAGGCCAGGCTACCAGGCCGGAGAAGGATAGGATTGGACCAGATCGAGGGAGGAATTAGAGGATTGGGCTTTTTTTTCGTGTCGTGCCGGTCCAAGCACGACCTAAATGACCGTGTCATGTCGTCCCACCTAACGGACCGCGTTCTCAGACCCAGCCCGGCCCGACGTTCATGTCGGCTCAATTCGGACGCATGTCTTACCATGCTATGCTGATCGAATTTCGAGCCAGCCCAGAAAAGCCCGGACCAACTCCAGCTATATTCCACACATGCAGATATGCAACAATGATGGCTAGCTCGTAGCGTAAAAACTCCGATCCATGCTAGTACAGGACCTGGCCCATTTCCAGCCCAAATAGGGGCCCGGTCTGATTGAGAGTGTTTAGCCCATTCCACTTGTAAATTCCGGGCTCAAAAATGAGTACTACAGTTGGGCAATGGGCCTGAGGCCTATTCCCACCTTGTTGTCGAAGTCCTTAGGCTGCTCCTGCCTTCTTCCAGCGTCGAGAAAACTCCGTGCCCGTGCCCGTGCCGCCGCGTGCCGGATTCCACCCAAAACGCCCGCGCGCGCCGGCGAGAGAGAGTGAGAACTGAGAAGAGCACGAGCAGCCGCACAGCGCCGGCGATGGAGAGGGACGTTGTGTTCTCCGAGCACGCGGCCGCTTCGGCTTCCTCCTCCTCCTCCGGTCCCTCTTCCTCCTTCGCCGAAACCAGGGTCATCTGCCGCGTGTGAGCCTCACTGCCCCCAGCTACCCCCATGTTTTCCTCTCTTCTGGCGATGTAGGTGTAGACGTGTAGTTGGTTTGTTGATTGATATTTGCTAGCTTTTGTGTGTTTGGCGTTCGTGCAGATGCCAGAAGCAGTTCGCGCAGTACACCTGCCCCCGCTGCAACTCCCGCTACTGCTCGCTCCCGTGCTACAAGGTGCGCGCCCTGCTCTCGTTTCCTGTGCTCTCTATCGTGCCTTACAGCTTGTAGTACGGTGCTTGAGTTGTGAGGTTTCACGCTCTTATTGTACGGGGTGTCCTGCGCCGACGCCCGCAAGGTGTTTGTCGAATTGCTGAAGTCAAGTTTGTAAGCTGTTGGCACTAATATCTGTGATATAACCGTGTTGGTTGCTTGTAAGATCTACAGCGGTTTCTTTGGAAACCAGGCTAAAAAGCGGAGAAAAAATGTTAGTTTCTGTGTTTTTATCTGGTCTTCTAGTCACCTCATACAGTGCATTTTTTTGGGTGCTAATTGGGCTGTACAAAATTGCCTCTTTGGCCTAGCTGATGCAATTTCCCGAAAAAGGTTGCAGAATGGGGTGCTACACCGGCAATACTGGGTGTTGTACTGGATTTAAGCAATGTGCATTTATCAGATTAGAGGAGCAATCCACTAGAAAGGACAATAGAAAGAATTAAGCGAGTGCGCTGTTTCCCTGTTTCGATAGCATGGTTATTTGGGACTCAAACAAGCACAGCTTGCATCTGTTAACATTACAAGTGACAATAAGGTATAAAAGTTTTGAGGAGGGTAGGATTTGGGTCACATGCAATTAGATACCATAGTTCACATCAACTTACAGGTCTGAACTCTGAATATATCGATATGTTTATGGTTGAGACTTGAGACTGCTGATCGATATTTGGAAGAATATACTTGCACGTTCCTACACAAAACATACATCCAATTTAAGCAAACCGGTTGTGTGGGGTTATATTATGTTATTGTGCTCACTGCTAACACATGTAATTTTCCATTTCTTTCACTTAACTAATGTGAGATGTACTGTTTTTATTATTTCCATAATAAGGTGTGGAATTTGTATATGTGCTTTTGTATGCATGTAGGTATCGAGGGAGATTGGTGTTTGCAGTGATTGCTGTAAGTTTTGCATTGTAGGGCCTTTTTGCTCGGTATTGCTTGTAATATTTTGTTTGATTCTTGTTTGATAGGGGCATAGTGTTCAGTGCACTGAATCGTTCATGCGTGAGAATGTTATGGAGGAGCTTAAGCAGATGCAGCCTGAAGATGAATCAAAAAGGCAGATGCTCGATATACTCAAACGTTTCCACTTGGAAGAAGAGATGGAGTCAGATGGTGAAGATGGTATGTGTGCAAGATTTTGTGTGTTATGCTTATTGCTTAATAGTTCATAGGCCATAGTGTATCCCTTGGCTTATCATCATTGATTAAGTGGAAGCTGTAGGAGTTATCTCCTGGTTTGTCAGTCCTGCAAACATATTATCACTTTTTGCATACCATTTTCTTTCAAACTTGTTAGTAATAGATACGGAGGTTTAGAATGTAGACGGCATTATAAGTTTCATTGGTTTAAGATGCTCGGCTGATTTCTGTTTATTGTTTTATCGCCTAATGGTCATGAATAGTAAAGTAGATGATAGCTTCTCTAAGTAACACGATAATTGACAGATGGTACAGTGTCTACTGGTTGCTTATTACTAGTTATACTAGTTGTAAGAGTAGTGTTCGCCTCAGCAGCAAATCACTCGCTTAATATTTATGTCTAATATTTAGAAGGTGGATAGAAAATATTGCTTGCAGGCTGCAGTTGCCAGCTAATTAAATTCTGTTACATCAAAATAATTGAAAATGAAGGTTACTAAGAATAAAATATGAAATAATTTATACCCTTAGTAAAGATGACCATCTTCCTTATTTTGTGATACATGGTGTCGAGGGCGCCCACCGCCCCACTCCTGACAAAGCGATAACCCAAGAGCTGCGATGCTTGGAGGGCCCCACAGGGTCACGACGAGGGCCCCGGAGGGTCCCGAGGCCCCGTGAGGAGTAGCCGAAGGTCTGGCAGAGTGAACCGGAGGCACCCTGGTGTCCCAAGGCCCCGGCGGTGCCCGGCCCCGGAGGGTCCCGGTCCCCGGGAGCATGAACCCAAGACACTCGGCTGGCTACGGCGGTCTCCGTCACGGTCGGCACGAACCTGCACGGAGGTAGACCGGGTCCACCACACGGGTAGGCTAAGGTCCAGGGAGGACCACCGTGCTCCCAAACCTACTCCTAGGCTTAGAAACTTCCTGCGGCCCTACGTTACGTGTACTTCACTAGGGTACAATTGTAATTCCTCAGATTCGGGCGGAGGCTATAAGTAGCCCTCCTCCCTCACCATGTAAAGGGGGACCTTTTTTGGACAATAAGAGATAAAGGCACTTCTAGCCGAGCTCCACATCCGGGACCCTTCGTCCCACCCTTATAAGGCCGAGGGTCTCCTTCGCCATCGTCTCGTCCGATTTACTCCACGACAGTTGGCGCCGTCCGTGGGGTTGGCGTGAAAGTCACAGAGGCGAGGCGAGATGGCCCTCGCAAGGCCACGCCCAAGGTCTCTGACGGCCAGCAGCCGCCGCCGCCGCCCCCAACACACCGAGGGCCAAGAGCGGGACCTCGCGGCGGCGGCCAAGACGCACCATGGAGGAAGAGGCGAACAATTCCACCCACGGGTATCGCCGTGGTGACACCCGACCACGGAGTACCATCGCACAACCCGACCTCTCATGCGACCACCGAGACCCTCGGCAAAGACACCAAACGACGAGGTCCTCGTGAGCTCGCGGACCTCCGCCAGAGTCAGCTCGACTGCGGCGACCAGCGGAGGTGCCTCGCCACACTTGGGGACCACCGGCCTCCCGGCATGACCACCACTCCCCAGTGAATCCGATGCAGGGGATCCCAATCCCCACTAAAGCGAGGACTTGAAGCAAATGGCGGGCCAAAGGACTTCAAGATGCCCAAGTCACCCCTTTCGAAGGCACCACGGATCCCGCATGAGTTCCTCCGGTCTCACGAACGGCCATAGAGGCAGCCGGGACGACACCACGGCGAAAACATTTCCCTCGCCTCAAAGGCGTCGCCCTCACTTGGTTTTTTCACCATCCCCGGTCCAGTATCGCTGGGGAACAATTGCGCGACCTCGTCTTAATAACTTCCAAGGAAACTACGCCGAGCCAAAACGCCGGACACTGCTTGTCAGAAGGGCCTCGGCGAATCCTCCGTAGCTTCTTGGGAGGTTCGCCGAGGTGAAATGCCAGTGAGGCGTCAACGAGACAACGGTAATCAACGCAAAGAACTTGCAGGCTCTGAAAGGACCGCTTCCGAGAGATCGCTCGCAAGCCCATCTCCACTGTGGTCGAGCTCTTTGACAAAATGGAGGAGTACGCTACGAAGTGAGGAGGATAGCAACAGAAGGGGAAGCGAAGCACGAAGCCCTCAAAAGCCATGGCGGGCGTAACAAAACGCTGACCAACCCTAAACCGCGTGGTAACTACCGCCCGAAGGGTCGCGGGTATACCATGTGGACGCCACCCAAGACCAAGAAGGCGCAAAAAAATGGCGGCCAAGAGGTCGCGCGGCAGAGGCCGTGGGCGGCGGCTTGGGCGGCACTCAGACGCTCGCGACGCCGCAGAAGGGTCACGCCATATCAGGACCTCCACGGGAGTGTTCAGATACCACCGCGAATCGCGCGCACCATTGCCGCCATGAACGACTACATCCACCGCCACCGCGCAATAAACAGAGGCGAGGGCCCTAGGCTCCGACAATCAACTCGCCTACCAGCCGGCGAGGCCACAAATCGCGGGCGGCATGCAGCGTCCACGGATCATCAACATGATAATGGGGATCCTCGCTGGCCTAAAATCCAAAGCGGCACACCGCGCCTATGCCCGGCGAATCCATCACGTCGCGGCAGGACCCGCGCGCGGTCCGCCCCCTTACGCCGAGGTGCCCATCACCTTCGGCCCCGAAGACGCCCACGGCATCCACTTCCCACACCAGACCTCGCCGTCATTTCCGCTACTATCACGGACTTCGAGGTCGGCGGCGTCGATCGACGGAAGCTCGCCGACCTTCGTCGGAGACGCCGACAAGATGATGATCCGGCGGACCGCCTATCACCTCCGCATACCCTCGTGAGGCCGTGGAGGGCTGACGCGCCGGGACAAATCGATCCGGCGCTACATTACGGACGGCCCCGCCACGCACGAAATCGCCACCTTCGACATAGTCCATATACCGCATCAAAGATAATGCCATCCTCGTAGAACAACGTTGAACGCCGGCGCCAGAGCCCACCATAACTACATCTCGCATGAAGATCCCACACCACGTGGCGTTGTCACCATCCGGCGACCAAGACCTCGCGAGATGATCGAAGTTAGCCATTGACCCTTCGCGCCATGTGCTGCACACGCCCGCCAGACGGCCCGCACGGAACCCTCGCAAACGGGCCCTAAGAGCGCACCAGAGGCGGTTGGAAAGAGTCGCCTGGAAGAAGCATCTCCGGAGAAAACCGTGGCCTTGGGAGCAGACCTCCTCCGCGGGCGGGACGCCATCCTCGGTGTCCTGCGAGCCAACTCGGACATTTTTGCATGGAGCAGGAGGACATTCCAGTGTGTGCATGAAACCATAGAGCATCGCCTTGCTAAACGACGCCTTCTCCAAAAAAGTGGTTACGCCAAGATGACGCCGGAGCGGCCGCAAGCCGCCAAGGTCGAAATAGCAAGACTCCTCAAAGGGTCGTCAGGAAATCAAACACTCGAGTGGCTCATGAAACCGGTCTTGGTGCAAAACACGGGCAAATGGCGTATAAAGGCCGACTTCACAGATCTCAACAAGGCCTCACGAGGATGATTTTCCGCACCCCGCGATAGACCAATTGGTCGATGCAACCTCGATTATTGGTGATGAGCTTCCTCGACGCCTACTCCGGGTACCATCAAATCTTCATGGCCAAGGACGACGAAGCGAAGACGGCCTTCATAACACCGATCGGCACCTTCTGCTTCAGAAGAATGCCCTTCGGCCTCAAGAACGCCGGGGCAACTTTCACACGACTCATCACCAAAGTGCTGGCGGAGCAGTTGGGGCGTAACGTCGAAGCCTACGTCGACGACATTGTGGTCAAAAGTAAGCTCGCTTGTTCTATGCGAAGACCTCCGGAAGCGTTCGGCAACCTCAGGAGGGAAGGAATCAAACTAAACCCTGAAAAGTGTGCCTTTGGGGTCAAGGCCGGCAAGTTGCTAGGATTCCTCGTCTCCGAGAGAGGCATCGAGGCCAACCCGGAGAAAATCAAGACCATCCAGAGATGGGAGGCTCGCGCGCTGCTGGCGCACAACGGCTCACAGCCGCCTTGCGGCCCTCACCGCTCTGTCTCTTCGGCGGAGCTGCTCTGCCCTCTTCAAGACTCTTGGCATGGAGCCGTTTGATGGGCGGGGCGCTAAAGTGCGTTTCAGACCTCAAAGAGTACTTGAACCGGCTCCCCACTAACAAGCCCGAAGCCCTCAGCGCAGCCTCTCTTAGTACCTTGCCGCCTCCACGGCGGCAACAACATGATATCGTACAAGAAGATGATGGCCAACGCCCGTGTACTACGTCTCCGGCGCCCAAGGAGCGAAGGTCCCAGACACGGAGTTGGAAAAACTCGCGACGCCTTGCTCATGGCCTCGCGCAAGCTCAGCGACAAGCATTTCTGGCGCACCCCATCGCCGTGCCCACATCCTATCCTCGGCGCCGATGTTCGCAACAAGGATGCGACCGGGCGATTAACAAGTGGCAAGCAGAGTCGGGCGCCTTTGACATTACCTTCGCCCCACACGGCAATTAAGTCGATCCTGGCAGACCGTCGCCGAATGGACCCCCAAAGTGAGGCCACTCGAGGAGCAATTGGATGCGCCATGGATCATCCATACAGACGGATCGTGGGCGCGCGGCGAGGCGGGCGCGGCTGCCATACTAATCGCCCGGACGGACGGAGTATGTCCCACGCAAAGACGCCGATTTCCCTACAACCAATAATGTCACCGAGTATGAGGCCTCATCATTGGGACTTCGCCAAAAGCCTGGCGCCAAAGCGTTATAATTAAGAGCGATTCCGCTCATGGCGGGCCACGCCGACAAGACCAGTAACGGGGACCCCGAAATGGCGCTACCTAAAGGTGCATGAGACGCAAAGAAGTCGCTTCTCGGATCACCATACAAGCAATTCCACGGCAACAACGGCAATGACCTACTCGCCAAGGCGGCGAGCTCAGCGATCGCTACAAGCCGAAGGTCTTTCACGGCATCACAGACCCTTCTAAGATCGCGAATCGAACGAGGTACCCGGGCGCAAGGGTCATTCAAACAACCGATTTAGTCGCCGGCAGGGCGCCATACTCATTATGTCGGGTCGATCGAAGCGATCATGGCGAAGCCAATCATCGGCTACCTCCAAGGCGACGAGCCCAAGATCGGAAGCACGAAGACTCAAGCATCGCCTCCCAAGAACTACCGCATCATAAGGGCGACTTGTACAAAGGGGTGTGTGCACCCCTTTCTCATGATATCACACTAAGAAGGAAGGACTCGCTAAAGCATATCCACGAGGGAGATCATGAGCGCACCAAGCCCCCAAGCATCGTCGCTAAAGCCTTCCGCCAGGCTCAGATGGCCAATCATCCGGGATGCCGGGACTCGTCAAAGATCGCCAAAGGTGCCAATGGGCTAGTCACATTCGAGGCGCGCGTTACCTTCACCGCTACTTCGTCTGCCGCCGGCGGTGGGGATTGGACATCATAGGCCCTTTCCGGCGCGGCGAGGGCGCTCGCGTTAATTCGCCGCCATAGAATACTTCTCGGTGGGCGGAGGCGAGGCCGTCGCTAAAATCACGGCCGCGCGGCCGAGAGGTTCGCATGGAGGAACATCGTCGCAGTGCGGGTGCCGCGGGGCGTCGTCACCGATAACGGCACCCGGTTTGACTCTCTACGGCTTTCAAAGCGTTTCGTCAGGAACCTCGGCACCAAAATACGCCGCCTCGTGAGGCCATCCCGAGGCTAGCGGCCGTGGAAGCGGGCCAATGGCAACCTCATCGCCGCCTCAACAACGCCTCGTCGGCCGCCAAGGACTCTCGCGGAAGAACCGCAGAAGGCATTATGGGCCCGCGACAACGCCCTACGCACGCGGCTTCTCCCGTAAAACTGCTGTTCGGGACGCAAGCAATGACACCGAGAGCTCACCGCAAGATCTCTGCGGGCAACACAAGACGCGGACCCAGCCAACCGCGAAGTCTCCCTCGACCTCCTAGAAGAAGCCCGCGTCGAAGCAATCTCAACCATGGCGAGGTACGCAGACGGCATGGCGAGATCGTACAACAAAAAAGTGAAGCCCCGCCCCCTCGCGCCTGGCGACATGGTCCTCAAACGAGTCGCCAACCCTTCCACGGTAGGCAAGCTCCAGTCCAAGTGGGAGGGCCCCTACATCATCACCAAGAGCACAAAGGCCGGCGCACACTACATCGCCACCCCAGAAGGCCAACAACTTGGGCATACCTGGAACGCTAAGAGCCTGCGCCGATTCTACCCCTAGTAGGCGTTTCTTTTTCTTTTGATATTTTGTACAAAGGCTCTTGCGCCGGGCAATGGATTCGCTCCTCCTCCCCAGGAGGACACAGCGGCATGTACAAATGTGTAAGCTTTTGTGAACTGGCCGCAATGACAAAAGCGGACCGCGTAGGCAAGCATCTCACGGTCGACCTGCTATAAATTGAAGCCACCGCGCATGGCCCTAGGCCGGTGCCTGTGCCGCCGCTTCAGCAGGCGGTGTACAAACTCTAGCCACCGCAAGATGGCCCCTGGGCCCGGTGCAGACACCGCCGCTCATGCAAGGCGGTGTATAAACTCTAGCCATCGCAAGATGGCCCTAAACCCGGTGCAGACACCGCCGCCAGCGGGCGGTGTATAAACTCTAGCCACCGCGCATGGCCCCTGGGCCCCGGTGCACACCGCCGCCCTTAGCGGGCAGGTGTATAAACTCTAGCCACCGCGCATGGCCTAGGCCTCGGTGCACACCGCCGCCCTACGCGGGCAGGTGTATAAACTCTAGCCACGCAAGATGGCCACAGGCTCGGCAGACACCGCCGCCGCCAGCAAGGGGTATAAAACCTAGCCATCACGCATGACCCTGTGCTCCGGCACGTACATTAGGGCTCCTGAGCCCCATCTAAAAGAATGGGGGCGGCACGAGGCTCGCCTCCCGAACAAAATAAAGATTAGGGCTCTGAGCCCCATCTAAAAATAATGGGGGGCGGCCAGGCCCGCCTCCCGAACAAAATAAAGATTAGGGCTCCTGAGCCCTATCTAAGAATGGGGGCGGTGAGGCTCGCCTCACAACAAAATAAAGATTAGGGCTCCTGAGCCTATCTAAAAAAAATGGGGGCGGCGCGAGGCTCGCCTCCCCAACAAAATAAAGATTAGGCCCCAGGAGCCCTATTAGAATGGGGGCGCGCCAGGCCCGCCTCCCCGAACAAAATAAAGATTAGGGCTCCTGAGCCCTATCTAAAATAATGGGGGCGGCGCGAGGCCCGCCTCCCGAACAAAATAAAGATTAGGGCTCCCGAGCCCTATCTAAAATAATGGGGGCGGCGCGAGGCTCGCCTCCCGAACAAAATAAAGATTAGGGCTCCCGAGCCCTATCTAAGAATAATGGGGGGCGTGCGAGGCTCGCCTCCGAACAAAATAAAGGTTAGGGCTCCTGAGCCCTATCTAAAAATAATGGGGGCGCGCGAGGCCCGCCTCCCCAACAACAAAATAAAGGTTAGGGCTCCCAGAGCCCTATCTAAAAGAATGGGGGCGGCGCAGGCTCGCCTCCCAAAAAAAAAAAAAGGTTAGGGCTCCTGAGCCCTATCTAAAAAGAATGGGGCCAGGCCCGCCTCCCCAACAAAATAAAGGTTAGGGCTCCCGAGCCCTATCTAAAAGAATGGGGGCGCGACGCCCGCCTCCCGAACAAAAAATAGAGATCATGGCTCGGGAGCATACCGCTACAATCACGCCCATTTTATTAAAAAAAAAAAAAAAAAAAAGTGTGGGGCAGACACAAATAAAAGCTCAACAGAGTACACATCATTACGCTACAAGCGCAAGTCGCCATCGCACAACCACGCGCGCGTCACACAGCCATACATCTTTGGACGAAGTCCCACTCTCTCCCTATCGTCGCCTAAGCAAAGAGCTCCTCGTCGACGCTTCCGGCCAAGAACCAGCTCATCATATCGCCTCAGACAAACCATCGCCCCTCGGGGTATCCGACGAGCTCGTTGGGGCCTCCCGGACGCTGGGGCACCACGGACCTCATGGATCGTCCATCAGCCCTGCGTGCCGAAGGCCCTCATCTCTTCACAAGACCTTCGCGGCCTCCCCGCCTCGAACGCGAAGAACATCTTCATAGAGCAGTGGGATTGGCCTCTTCCGCGTGTTACCGTGCCGTGGCACATGATGCCCGCTGCCAAATTCTCACAGCCACCTATCCGAGTTTAGCGCCTCCTTCGGGCGCCATGAGAGAGAGTCACGAACCGCCGTCCCAAGGGTGGTAGGGGACCCTCCCTATTGACACTTAAACAAGCGCTGCCTCAGATACATCATAACGCTCGACTTAACAAGTTCAAACCAAAGACAAAACCGCATCATCAAGCCAAAAGTTTTTTCTCATTCAACACCAAAGACAACATTACATTAGCGAAAGCCCCCAAAAAAAAAAAAATTATTTTTTCGCTCCCCGGCAACCCAAAAGAAATGAGCCGAACCAAAAAAACTACAACCCGCAATAATACGCTACATTAAGAGTTTTTGAGCCGCCCGCAAGACAGAGGGTCACACCTTGTCGCCACGGAGGGACCCCGCTTGTCGCTTTCGTCACCGCAGCACCGCTTCGGCCAAGGGTGACTTTCCTTGGCCTTCCGCTGCCGATCTCAAACGACTTTGTCGCGTCGGTGTGCCAGCGTGGCGACCAAGAGTCCTCCGAAGGACCTTGCTCGCCTTGCGCGTCCGGCGTTCCGTGTTTCGCCTCCTCGCGGCGGCCACGGCGATCAAAGCGGGTGGTGGCGAAGATCCATATGCGCACAGACTCGCTTGTCCAGAGACGCCATTGCTCGCACCAGTCGCTTTCGCGATGGTCCCCATACGATCGAGCCCGCAGCACGATGGCCGTCGCGACGCTCTTCAACCGCGAAGGTGATGTCCGTCTCGGCCGGGCGGTGAGTCCTCGCGGGGCACTTGCACCAAGCTTTTTCATGGCATCCTCGAGCATCACCATTGCTTCAAGGTCGCGACCCCACGGTCTCCGACAACACGCCCGCCCATCTCCTCCTCGAGTGATGCCCGAGCTTCAAGGAAGCCTCGGCTGAACAAGCCCGGACACTTGTTCCTCCAAAGTTTTTGCCCTCGCCTCGAGGAGGCGACGTGTCGCGGAGGACCTCGTTTTCCTCGTGCTTCTTCTCGACCTCTTTCTAGATTTGGCCAAGCACCGTGCGACGTCATCATCTAGCACCCGTGCTAGCATCATCGTCGCGACAGCGTAACACTCGTTATTCACCCACGGGACCATTTAAAAGCGCCAAGGTCGCGCCTAAAAAGAAAGAGACAAACCTTCATCGCGATTCGCTGCGACGCTCTCGAGCATGTTCGGTTATGGCCATCTTCTTGAAAAGGCCACGGAGGACCCGCGAGCGGGCAAAATTCCCACGGCCAAGCAAACCTTCGCAACGGGGCTCACGGCGAAATCCTCCCGACACAAATGGGGCGGCGTTTACACTACCTGCAGCCACGGCCGCAGGAGTGGCGGGCCGAGGAGTCCGGACCATGAATCCGGCGAGAGCCTCCTCGACACACGGCACTCGCGAGGCAGGCTCTCGCCGGCCAACACAAAGATCAACCGCCTCAAGACGACCACACGTGTTAGGGCACGCGACGACAACCACCACAACAAGATATCGTTTCAGACTGGCGGGGCGTGAGCGAGCACCTCCTCCGAACTGTCTGCGTGGCATACTGAGTGACCGGTGCCCAAGGTTGCCTCAAATCGGCGGCAGACACATGCGACGGAGTCCTCTTCCGAAGACTCCTCGATGGCCAGGCTCGTTAAGTCAATTACGCCTGTTGCCTTGGCCACCTCCCCCGCGCCACGCCCAAGCGCATCCTCCGATGCGCCATCATCGGCCGAGCCGCTTAGCCTCGTTTAACGACGAAGCCGCCGAACTCGCCACCTTCGGCCGGAACCACCACCGCCGCTTAGCCGGGCGGTTCGCGAACCTCCGCGCCCGACGGATCGGATCGCCTCGCAAGGGCGGAATGCAGCATGGCGCTTATCGCCGATTGGTCCAGCCCGCCTGCCTCGACGACCTCAGACGCTTCTTCTTCCGGCGTCCGTCCGGGCGCCGAGAGACAAACAGACGGACCAGACGCCGGTTGAGCCGGTATCACGTATCACCGTGACGTTTGGAATGCTCCTCCTGTACGGCCCAAAGAAGACCTCGGCCGCTTGTGGCCGCCATTGATAAGTCGTAGAATCGCGGAGACAACCGCCGTAACGAAGTTACGAACCGTGCAAGGACAAAAGACAAGGCCCCGAGGCAAAGACAACAAGGCCACGAGGTCAAGGCGATACCGCGTTCTCGCCTCGGCCGGTCGGTCGGCCGTCTGCATTGCCGCTCCTATCTCCACGCTCGAGCCCTGGCCAAGGCCGAATCCGGCGCAGAACTCTTCCACCAGATCCGGGTGGAGAGCCGCTTCACATCCAGCGAAAGCCGCAGAAGAGCCTCTCCCGCGGTCGGGCTCACCGGATCGCCACTAGCCTTATCGGCCCACCACGTGATCAGAAGCCGTTTTCAGCCGGCCGCGGTAAAACCACCGCCGCGTCGGATCGGTCTCGGCGATTCGCGCCCGGGCGGGCACGCATTACATCGAGCATCGGCGCGTGGTTGGAAGTTCACGCTCGAGTTTCGGCGTCTCGCCACGTTGTTCTTTCTCTTCCGACAACGGCGACCGTCGTGTAGGTACGCCTGACGATGCCGCCTTCGCTTCCAGCGGCAACGCCGCAAAGATTCACTAAGACGCCGAAGCTTGACAATTGAGTTCGATGAAGTCGCGCCACCCACCTCAGATAAGTCGAGCACGCCCTGACGAGGTCAACGACGGCAGCGAAGACCCGTCGAAGAACGCCACGAAGACCATCGCCATCGCCCGAGGAGCCGGAATAGTTTCGCTCCGGCGCCGGACCTTCTTCTAAGTTCTCCAACTTACCCTCGTCAACGAGGTGCCGAGCACAAGGTTGGTTACGAGGACCTACCGGCTTCGCCAGATAAGACGCCTCGCCCATCCTTACCACCTCGCCATAACGAAGACCGCAAAGAACAAGAGAGCGCACACGCCGAACTAATGGATGGATCGGAAATGCCACGAGCGCGGCTTTCGAAGTGGGTGCCGATATTTATAGGTCGGCTGCATCAACAGGCGGAACTCGAGGCGCCCCGCCCCACTACGCCACCGCCACGCAAAATTTCTAACAAGGCGACGCTGGCCATTTATGGCATCGCAAGATTCGAGGCGCCACGGCATGAAGCCCCAACGGCGCAGACGGACGCGCTTATTATGGCGCGCACCAACCAAAGAAAGATCACAGCCTCGCCAACAAGCAGGTCGCACCAACATTTACAAACCATGCTTCGCCAAGCGAGAGGGACGGCAGGCTCGACCCTTCGGGAACGGCATGGTTTGACCATGGCGGCGGCAGGCCTCGATCGCGAGGGCTTGTCGAGGGCGCCCACCGCCCCACACAAACACAGCGACAACCCAAGAGCTCGCGATGCCGGAGGGCCCCACAGGTCACGACGAGGCTCTGAGGGTCCCGAGGCCCCGTGAGAGTAGCCAAGGTCTGGCAGAACCCGAGGCACCTGGTGTCCCAAGGCCCGGGCGGTGCCCGGCCCCGGAGGGTCCCGGTCCCCGGGAGCATGAATCCCACACACTCGGCTGGCTACGGCGGTCTCCGCCACGGATCGGCACGAGCACACGGAGGTAGACCGGTCCACCACACGGTAGGCTAAGGTCCAGGAGGACCACCGTGCTCCCAAACCTACTCCTAGGCTTAGAAACTCCTCGCAGCCCCTACGCCTGTGTACTTCACTAGGGGTACAATTGTAATTCCTCAGATTCAAGGCGGGAGGCTATAAGTAGCCCTCCTCCCTTACCATGTAAAGGGGGACCTTTTTTGGACAATAAGAGATAAAGGCACTTCTAGCCGAGCTGCACATCCGGGACCCTTCGGCCCACCCTTATAAGGCCGAGGGTCTCCCTTTCTGTTTACTGTCTGGTCCAGTTTACTCCACGACACATGGATTCCAAAATTTTTGTAATAGCTGCTCAGATGGCCAAATCTTGGTCCTAGATTCCTTTTGGTGTACAATATGCTATACTCATGGTTTGGCACATCTAGTGTAGCTAATTTCAGTTATGGGGACCTGTCTTTTGTAAAATCATTGTCGTGGTCGTTGGTTGGATATGGGTCCGAGGACCGAGGGTAGGGCACTCGCCCTCGTCTAACCGCCGGCAGGGCTCTTCCCTGTTGAGGTAGCGAGGCTCTGAGGCTTAGTTAAACTTTTGATTTCTCATTGCTTGATTGATAATAGATATATGCTATCCCTTTTATATGGATAGTCCGACTTGACTTGACGTCTAAGAAATAATCTATAAAGAAACCAATCAATCCAATCTAATCTTTCCAACTATTAAAAATAACATTCCTAATAAATAAGATCCTATTCCTAACAATAATTAGATAAATAAGGAATCCCAAAATAATCTACCTAACAAACTATTCTTTATTCTAGGAAACAAATCAGCACGCATGGGAAACAACGAGCTACAGCACCGCTGGGGTACTGTTCACTTGATGCTACAGTACCATGGTACTGTTTGCGCGCCTTCTACGCCGCCTCGCGCCTTTCTCCATAACATTACACCCTTCGCGGTGAGGCAGCTCGTCCTCGAGCTGTAGTGGTGGCCACGGTTGAAGTCCTTAGTAGCCCCATGTTGACAAGAGTATCCAGCACTGACGTCGGTTCGCTTGAGAGCATATCAGCAACACTTCGACGTATAGTGTCCAAGGAAGAAACGCCTTAGCATGTTGTGGCGTTGAGAAAGACGCCGACGACATGGGCAACCGGCATAGGGAAGTAGTGACGCCCGTACTGCCACGGAGCGTGATGATGGCGGGGAGGACGCGACGGTGGCGTTGGCCCCTCAGCCGTTGCGCTCCGCATCACCTAGGGCATGGTGTCAGCCGGCCGCGTGGAAAATACCACCGCTGGACAGCGGCAACCCTCCTCGGTGAACGCACCAGGGGTGCAGCCAAGGGCGATGTTGCCGCTGAGGAGGTGTTGGTGACGACGGCCGAATGGCATTATTAGTCAGGCTAGTTTCGAGGTGATGGAAGTGGCATACAGCCTTGTTGGCGCATTTACAGCGCCACCTCCTTCGCTTCCATCTTGACCAAGGTCGCAATGACGGGTTGCCGCCAAGGCCAAGGATTAGTGGAACATTCCTTGCTCCCGGCGTGGCTTCTCTCCTCCGAAACACCAAGCATCTTTTCAAGCATCTCAATCATGCGACCCAGCATGTCGTTGATTGTCATGGAATTGCAACCCTCGCTGCCTGACATGGTGGAAGTGGCAATGATTGGCTCTGATACCAACTGTTGTAGCTCTGATACCAAATGTTGTGGTCGTTAGTTGGATACAGGTTCGAGGACCGCGGGTAGGGCATTCGCCCTCATCTAACCGCCGGCAGGGTTCTTCCCTGTCAAGGTAGCCAGGTTCTGAGGCTTAGTTGAACTTTTGATTTCTCATTGCTTGATTGATAATGGATATATGCTATCTCTTTTATAGGGACAGTTCGACTTACGTCTAAGAAATAATCTATAAAGAAACCTATCAATCCAACCTAATCTTTCCAACTATTAAAAATAACATTCTTAATAAATAAGATCCTATTACAATAATTAGATAAATAAGGAATCTCAAAATAATCTAACTAACCAACTATTCTTTATTCTAGGAAACAAATCAACACGCACGGGAAACAATGCGCCACCGTACCGTGGGTACTGTTCACACACCGCTGCAGTACCCTCGGTACTGTTCACGCGCCTTTCTACGTCGCCTTGCACCTTTCTCCATAACATCATTGTATGCGTCCTTTGGATGATTACAAATAAACCATAAGCTATCTTTTAGATGGTTGAGCGCATATGTGGTATTTTATACCGGTGGAGGTGAGGATTTTATTTGACATGCTAAACTTTTTTTAATCCTGCAGAGTCAATGTTGTCAGAGGAGCTTATTCAGAAAGTTGTGTGTGGTATGTTATATTTACTTCTGATGCCTTTATAATTGTGACAAAACAGTAGCTTTTTGTAACACTATAATAGGTTCTTTTGCGGTTATGCAGCTATGGGGTTATATAAACAATCTTGTTTTTTATTCTTAGCATTTCTATTTTTTATGTGACGTTTAAGTGTAGTTCAGATATTATCAATATTAGCCAATCATTTCTTCTTAGCAACTTTGTTTGTCAGCACTTTATTTAATATTTAGGGCTTTGTCATTTTAGATTGGATGTTTGGTCGAACCAGTACATTTTGCATGTTCATCAAGTTTTGTATCGAGTTCTCATTTGTTCTTTCTACCAAACAGGATACGAGATCAAGCTTGAAGACCTCTCTGATGATGAAATCAAACGATTTCGTCAAGCTTTGGCCTCAGGTGAACTCAGCAAGATGATCGAGCCATGGACACCATGGTGGAAAAAACCTTCTGCTAAATCGATTTCTCTTAGCCCTGATGGGAGTCAGATTATCAGACAAATAAGTGAAGAAGACAATGGTTTATCAGATCGAATAACTGCTTCAGAGTTTAGCATCAATGAAATCCCAGAAGGGCCAGAATCTCCTCTCCCATCACTCAAACAGCTAACCAGGGCAGAGCCATCTCCTCAGCTTGCTGTTCACTTGGTTGATGTTCTGTACAGTTACTGCTTCACACTTTGCCTCTACAATGGTGATTGGCACACTGATCCTTTTGGTGCTTCAACTGTTGCCTTGTCTATGTCAAAAGTCATGGGAGAGGATGCTAAACCTGAGACAGCGTCTGAAGTGCTCACGACTTGCATAGAGGAGACATGCTCACCAGCTTACAGGCACACTGGAGGTGTCAGGTTTGCTATTGGACTCGTTGATGATATCATCACCATCCTCTCCTTAGGACACAATGTGCTTGTTTGTGCACTCTGTGACTTCCGTAGGCTCATTCAAGCTGGTGAGAGGATGCAGAAGGTAGAGAAAGTGGATAAGACGGAGAGTGTGCGGAGCTCTCAAAAGCTTCGTGGCGTGGCTAGGAAGCTATACTTCATGACTTGTTGGGTTCATGAGCAGCCAAATGAGGCCTGGTCATCTTTAGCTCGTCTCGTTGAGGTGCAGAAAGCTTTTCTTGAGGAGTTGAACAGTGGGAGCCAACTGCGAAAGGCAGGTAGAAAGAACAACTCTCAATCCAAGGTTCTTATTGAGGAGGCTTAAGCATATGATTGTACTGCTGGAATACGACACTTTGTTCCCTTGGTAGCTCTCAGGTGTACCCTTTGATCTTCGTTAGGAACTTTGGATGTATTTTTCTTCACCTTCCAATGCAGTGGTTCTATGTATAAATTCTGATCCTTTAAAGATAACAGTATACAATTCTGAAGTTCTGATATAAAGCGGCCCTGGTTGATCAGATCTTGTGCTAACTTTGTCCGTGACTATTTTGTCTCGTCTCATTGGCTGAAGAATTCTATGTCATCTTCAACTAGTCTGCGCTTTTCTTTATCTTTCCTATTTAAGAACTTAGTGCCTACTGATTTGAAGAGCATGATTCTGATCTCTGAATCATATGGCAGTTATGCCCTCATATTAAGCTGTTATCTGCAGTGCTAATTTTCAGTTTTAGCAAAAAATTTGTTCATGACCGTTAATTGCAATCCTTGTACGAAAGAACAATCCGGAAGAGTCACGATCTAGTCCCCACAATATCATCACCATAAGACCACACAATAGACAGCAAACACGCAGTAGTACGGTCTTCGTGACACTTTTGGTTGTGGCCGCTGCTGATTGATGTTGATGACCAAGCTTCAGCTGGCTCCGATCGGCAAAATGTCGGCACGACACCATATTATATGAATAATACGATCCTATGACCTTTTGTATTAGCAATGTGCAAAGCATCGTAACGGAAAAAGCTATAGCATGTTCATCTCATCCAACGGGATAACAATCTATCGTTGCTTTGCCCTACGTGATGTACTAGAGCCATTCGATTCCACATTTGCTTTACGCACATCCATCACAAGTTTTCTTCCTTGCGTACCTCTCACGCATATGTATCTCACTTCCCCTTCTCTTTTTCTCCCCTTCGATTCGCTAGCAGCGGTGGCCAGCATGCAAGAGATGCGAGCGGGCACGATAGCAATGACCGATGTGCGGTGATGGCGAGTGGGTGTCGTGTGTGGGACCGGTGGTGAGTAGGCGCGAGCAGCAACGGCTACCGTGTGGCGGCGAGCATGCCCAGCTCGTGGCGAAGCAAACGAATGGGCAATGCCCTGCGGTGGCCGCAGGTGCGACGCATGCAGGCCTACTGACGGAGAATAAAGAATGGACGTGGAGGCAGTGGAGACTGAGGAGTGAATTAGCCAGTGGAGGCTATGGCAGGCGCGTGCACGGGTAACGGCCGGGATTGCAACGTAGGCCTGACGGTGGAGATCAAGGAGGGCACGACGGGAGCGGTGGGCGGTGACTCAATTTGCGCCATAGTTTGCAAAATTTCAAGTTTATGTTTGAAACTCCTTGAAACCTGTTTAAACCACCATGAAACTTAAAACATACTCAAAAACTTTTGTGAAACTTCTTGAAACCCACTTCTAAAGCTTTAAGTTTATGATTTGATGGTTGAAACTTAGTTTCTATTTTGAAAATTGAGGTTTCATCGAAGTTTCGTTATGAATCTAAAGTTATTGAAATTTTAGTTTTTAAAACTTGAGGTTCCGTTAAAGTTGCATTGAAGTTTCACGGAGTTTTCAATTAAAATATCATAGAACTCAAGGAAACTTCTATGCAGTTGAAATGCATTCGAACAGTGTAACATGGGCTAGCAACTCCCTATAAGTGAAACTTGAAATCTCATGAAACATAAAACTCGAAATGTCATGAAACTTGAAACCCGATGAAACCTTATGAAGCCTGTAACAGCCCCAAAATTTGGGACCGTTAAACCTTTCACAACCGCTCAGGATGTGCAGTTGCAAAGTAAGTAGCATCTTAAGCAAGTTTTCGATTACACCAAAAGCCAAACTTTTATTACACAAGTTTTAACACTAACACGAGCATCCAAGCTCAATGTTAATATATTACACGATAAAAGAACTTCCAAAACATAGGCACGCTTGATTGCGGTCGAGACCTAGTAACAGTAATCGCTGCCATCTAGAGGCCCACCAAAATCTTGCTCATTGAGATCTTCAGAGTTTTCCTAGGTTTCTTCTGTAGATGATATTGAAAAAATGAGTACACAACTGTACTCAGCAAGCCACATGGAAGAGCTAATTAATTATATGCTAGAAATTCAAAGGATTATTTAGGGTTCACCGTAACAGGCGTGTATGGATGCATTTGATTTTAAAGCAGTTTATCTTTAAAATAGGAAAACAACAATAATTATAACATCAGGGGGATTACTCAACAATTGTTTTTACCATCTTAACATCTCAAAATCCCTACTTATACCTCATGTACTAGAAGCAGCCATGAACACAGTTTCATTAACTGGAAGCATGGCATATTCGAATACCTTTGATTATACTTTGCAGAATTGCCCAACTTTACCCACAAGATACATCAAGCTCATACTGTTAGATTATAGACACGTAACACGTTAGCATGCGACTGAGCTGAGGTAACAAAGCCTTTTCACTACTCAACCTTTTTAGCCTCTACCCGGTAGGACCTTGGACCATACAGCCCTCGGGAAACCACTGACCAACAGTGGATCTCGTGGCCCAATGCTGACGGTGCCTACCGTTGTGTAGACTAGTGAGTGTCCCTTCAGGCACACTCCTGTCCGACCCCAATTCCAAGGCTGCTCTATCACACAGGAGCAGTTGACATCCTGTAGATATTCAATCGGGAGAGTAGTATACTAAGCCAAGTTGGAGTGACCACACTTGTGGTTGAGCGATATCTGTGTTTGTTACTTGGCATAAGGTTTTTGTCCTTACTTGTCTCTAGTGAGAAAATAGATCAACACCAACTCGTGGTTGTCCACCTGCTTGATCTCACCTTTGACTCACTTTTAACACAAGTCAATTGGGTTGTTTAACCTCCTGGTCTCAACCCTCAACTCTCCTCCAAAAACCATTGGCGAACCGCCAATACTCTTTTCTAGAATTTATAAACACATTTTGTGACAATGCTAACTATGTAGCTATTATTTTATGTGATGTAAACTTGTCAAGGTGAATATGGCCAACAAGAGCTGGGTGGGTTTGTATGCGAGGTAAAAGAATTTACCTATCCATCATGGCATTCAAAAGTATTATTTCAATATTAAAGTAATTGGCATAAATACGTAATGAAAGTAATAATATAATTACATGAAATATCGGCTCAAAATGATCAAAGAAATGCGACTTGCCTCCTTGCACAAAGACTTCTAATACTTCATCTTGTTTGACGCTTCCTAAGCTTGATCGTCGAAGTTGTGACCTAACACGAAAATAAAATAAAATAAACCAAATAAAATGTTTGGCTCGATAAGGAATGAGCTAGGAACAACATGCAAGTAAAGAAATTCGAAAAGAAAAATAAAGAAAGATGGTGTGGAATGGTGGGGATTTATTTGGTGTATAATTCAACAAAATGGGGTTGATAAATGGATTCACGAGCTCAAAATGGACATATAATGTCGAAATAGGGTTTTGGGTGAATAGCGCCAGATGATGAATAGTGTTGGTTTTACTGTTCTTGTACAAAAATGGGTTAGTGAATAGTAGCTGAGGTTACTGTTTTCAGTTACTAAACAATAATTAGGTTTTACTGTTTCTGAAAATGAACAGTAAAAGGCTGTTTTGGTTTCGGGTTTGGAACAGTAATGGGCTAAGTCCATTACTCAAATGGGCCAGAGCCAAATGGGCTAGGCCTCAAAGGCTCAGCGCCGGGTGTGGCTTGAGCCACACGGCCAGAGGCCAAGCGCGTACTCGAGCCGAAGGGGAAGAAAGTCGACGGCGCTCTGGTGGCTCCGGTGACCAACGACAGTGGGGAGGGGTGCAGTGAGCACCTCGGAGACATGGGGAACCCATTTTGGGGGTTTGGAAGGGTAGAGGAGGTTTGGTGTGGGGAGAGCATCGGCAATGGCGCACGGCCGAGGCAGGGGAAGGTGCGGCGGCACTCCGGCCATGCTCCGGCCAGGGAAACTGATGATTGAGCATCAGTGGAGTGAGAGGGACTCGGGAGTGGTTTTGGTGGAGCATGGGCAGGTCGGAGGTGGTTTGGCGGTGGTGGCTGTGGGTGGCGCGGTAAGGAAGCTCGGTGCTGGCGAGCTCCGACGAGATTGGGGGGTGGGAATGATGGGGAAAAGGAGTGGGATGGCGAAAGGGAGCTAGTGCCGAAGGTATAAGGGATGGGAAACAAAGGAGGCGACAAATTTACCTCGGGCTCACTGGAGAAGAACTCGTAAGCGGCAGAAATTCTTCGGAATTGGCTGGCTCTGAGGACGAAGGGTAGTGGGGGCGAGGTTGTGAGGGCGTTGTGATGCTTGAGGCTCGGGATCGAGCGGATTTTATAGACGGAGAAGGGCGGTGGTGCCAAGGCTTGAAATGAGCGGCAAGAACGCTGCGGCAATCGCGTCTGGCGAATGCTACCGAGGCAAGGTGGCGGTGGGGGTGCGAGCTTGCTTTGATGGCGAGGCTAGGTGGCGTGGATGATGGGAGTGAAGATGACGAAGGTGGCGCGGGTGACGCGAGGAGGAAGAAGGGTAGGGGGAAAGCACACGGCCAGGAAAAATATGCATTCGGGCTGAGGAAAGCGGGATTGGGTTGGGGATTTCCAAATTGGGAAAGAAATATGAATTCAAGCCAAAACGCATTTTTTAAATTTTTTTTTAAAATTTTCAGGTTATTTCAATCTACCCCCTTAAAAAGAATCTCGACCCCGAGATTCACTCAAAGTCAGGGGACAGGATTGAAAAATCACGCTGCATTTTGGACAGAAACACTTAGAATTTTTCAATTTTATTTCAAGTTTAAATTCAAATGCATGCATGATCCTAAATTGATCCATATTGCACAAGAACATGCTATCAAGCTACTAGCCATGATCCCTCTTAATAGTACGGTGTTTATCCTATAATCCGGTCTTTCATCCAAAGCTCCTAGACCGGTAAAATGAAAAAGAGATCCTAGACTACTTGTACCTTGTCTTTGAGCCAAAAGATCCTCGTGTAGTCCATTTCGCATGTCACTTTGTATCAACACATTCACCAATGGGATTTAACCTTGTAAATACTCAATAAACATGTTAATCCCATATTCACATATTGTCATTAATTACCAAAACAATTTTTAGGGCCTAGATGCTTTCAATCTCCCCTTTTGGTAATTGATGACAACACTTACAATATGTGAGAAAATTGATTTGAATATACCATAATTGTATATTCTTTTGATGGCTTAACAATAAGATAATTCTTGCAATAAGAACAGATGAATGCATGAGAATTATTTTCTTGTTAAGTTTAATTTAAAGAAAGCTCCCCCTAAACATGGGAAAATAATATTGAACATTTTGAAGAAATTTTGAGAATTTTGGGCAGAGTTTCTTTAGCATATTTGAACTTGAGGAAATGCAATAGTAAGATGTGACGATAATTGAGATTGCATAAAAGGTAATAACATGACAACATCCACAAGTTCAACAAGTTAAAGAGCGCATAATTAAACTATTACAAGCACTGAAAAGTTCAACATTACATAATAAGTCCAACATATATAAGCTAACACATATAAGTCCATAGTATAGTAGCAAAAGCTTGCGCTTGCTCCCCCTAAAGCTATATCTTCTATATCTTTTCACTTCTTTCTTCTTTGTCTTCAGATTTCTCCCCTTTGGCATCAATACCAAAAACAATTTCGACGCTATTTGGGATCCCGAGGAAGGACGCCCAGGAAGGTGGATCCTGTGCAGGAGTAGGAGCGGGAACAGGAGCGAGATCCTGAGAGTCAGGAGCTAGAGGAGCTGAAATCGATTCGAGAGATTGAAACAGAGGAGCGGATCCAAGATGCTAACTCAGAGCCGAGCCGGATCCAAGAAGAGGTCTCTAAAGTCAAGCCGGATCCGAGTCATAACCTCGGTGATTGGAGCCGGAGGAGCAACAGAGTAGGAATCAGATCCCGAGGTGTAGGTGCTACTGTGAGGAGGGGAGGAGGTACAGGAGGTATGAAGATGTCCTAGAAATAGGAGGCCGCCGAGAGAAGCGCCAGGAGTCTTCAAAATCCTCTATGTCGGTCATACTGCCCACAAAGGCAGACCATCCTGTTATGAGTCTCATCAAGAAATCGCTCGAGTCCGCTTCCATCTCAAGTAATCCGCCTCGAGTCTCTCTCTCAAATTCAAATTTTGTTCAAATTTTTATTTCTTGTAAAGAACTAAGAATGAGTCACGATTCTCAAAAATCAGGCAAGAGTGCTATCAAGAGGAACATCACCAAAGCAGTAATAATAGCAGAGCCTCACCAACATCATCCTCAAAGCCTTGCCACGACGAGGAGGAAGACCATATCGTGGCTCAGAAGACTTGTGAACAAAGGCCCAAACCACCACGATACTCCATTTTGTGTGTGATCCATGCCATGATGTATGGAGCATAATAAATCCTTTTAATTCTGGCATTCTTAGAGGAGACTATGCCTTGAAGTATCACATCTACAACATCAAACTTGATGCCCCTCATAATATTATCAATAATGTTCCAAGCGTGACCACTAATCGCGCCAAAATTACCACTCTTGGGGTAGAAAGTATGATTGATGATCCTGCTGATCATGCTAGGAATTGGTCTCACCAAAGAATTGTGCCTAACTTGTTTTTGACAAGAGAATCATAGTAATCAGCCCAAGCAGACACAATAAAGGTGCCTCTCAAGAACTTTATCCCAAGTTCGCATCGAACTCCCGTAACTTGCTCAAACTCTTCCTTGGTGCTCTCCACATACTTAGTGGTGATATCCATCTAATAGATTTTAAATCTGGAGAGACATGCATCAGAAAGCATAAAACCGTCTCGATCACTTTGTCATCATAATTGCTTTCGAAGGCAACAAGGTCATGCAAACCTACCAAGAAAGAGCCGATAAATGCTACTATAATTGTCCAAAGAATTTAAATGAGACCACTTAATCCATTTATGGTCAAGAAATTTCTGTTAGGACCATATAGTCGCTCAAATACTTGCTCTGAAAAACAAGTGAAAACCAGATGTACATTTGCTCGACTTTAAGAGGTATCGATTTACATGCCTCTTGATTGCATAATCATCACCGATAGGAGGCGTAAATCTATAGGAGATCTTTGGAGGATCACCCAAATTATCAAATGTACCTTCTTCATGAGAGTCGTGTTCGATTGAGTCTCATCATCGAGACGAGTCCTCACTTGCTTCGCCTCGTAATCTTGTGCCGCCCTTTTCCTTTTCCATGAGTGACCTTCGACGAGGCGAACGCGTTTGTCGCGACTAGAGCCGACCGTCGCCGATTTAAGAGGCGATTGAGAAGGAGCGGCAGAGGATTGTGGAGATGACTGTCCTCGAGGAGGTCCATGAGGTTTCCTTGTCGCAATCCTCATCCTAGGCATCCAAGCAACTGCCGACAGCCGCACCATCACCGCGCGGCGCCGCCCCTACATGTGGCCGCCTCGCAGGCATGCCACCACGCCATGATCCACGAACGCTCAGAAGCCAGGCGCGCAAGAGCCGCAGACCATCGCCGAGACGCTCCGCACCTCTCGCCCGGCGTGGCGCTGCCGGCCTAAAGCCGCCATCGCCATGGAGCCACGCCACCACCGTTGGCATCGACCACCGCCCCACATGGTCAAGCGCTGCACCGCACGGCCCGAAGAGAAAAATAAATAAAAGGGGAGGGGGAAGATGAGTGGCGCCCGCGCTCGCAGCGCCGCCCACCTCTGGCTGCCTCCCATCGTCTCCAGCCCTACTCACTTCCGGTCGCACGGTCGCTCAAGTGCACTGTTGGTCGCCGCCACGTGCTGCACCGCGCAGCCCTACGGCCACTGGTTCAGGTGCCTTTGGAGCCACCACCTCGAGCGTCTTTTTAGAGCTGCCGCCGCATGGAGCACCGGGGTAGGGAAACCCTATCCCTGCCCCTGCCCGATTGAAGCTTCCGGCCGGTGGTGGGCTTTAATAAGCCAAAAAGGCTAAAGGACTTGGGCATAATGGGCCATGGTGGGCCAGCAGGTGGTTATGGGAGAGGCCGAATGGGCCTTTTGAAAGATGGCTGGCCGAAAAAAAGGGGAGAATAGAAAAATCCTGAAATTTTATTTATGTGTTACTTGCTTCCTGCTGCATATTAATAAAGTATATTAAATTAGAACGCGTGTTGCGTTCTATGGAGGAAGTGTGCTTAGCAGATAGCGGCACAACAAATACCATCTTGAGAGAGACAAAAATCTTTCAGTTGATCAACAAGAATGCCGGTAGTCTTCCGACAATCGCAGGCAGCAATACTTATATAATAGGCTCAGGAAGAGCCACAATTATACTCACGATGGGAACAATATTGGTCATTAAAGAAGCCTTGTTGTACCCAGAATTGACTAGAACTCTCAAGGATATTCGCGCTAACGGTTTCCACGTAGAGGCCGAAGAAGAGTATGGTAAGAAATACCTACTCATTACAAAGCATGAAGAAAGTGGAAAAAAGAATTAGAATGACTTCCTTCATATGAAACTGGGCTATACTGCACTAATATTAAGGCATCTGCAATCTATACTATCTTGAAAACCGTATTTAGAAGCTCTGAACCTTTTCTATATCTAGCATGATAGATAATGCCACCCAGGTCTTAGGATGATGAGAAATATAATTAACAATTCACAGGGACATAATGTCAATGTAAAGAATTTCTCGAATCGAGAAGATTGTGTATACCTTGCATGTGCCACCGGGAAATTAATTACTAGACCTTCTGCTCTGAAAGTGAAGGATAAAATCTCTGCATTCCTGGACCGAATCCAGGGAGAATTTTACAGTCCTATAGAGCCCCTGTCAGGGCCATTTAGGTACTTTATGGTACTCATCGATGCTTCCTCAAAATGGTCGCACATATGTTTATTGTCTATGAGAAACTATGCTTTTGCAGAGCTAATCTCGCAGATAATTAAAATTAAGAACAAATTCCCTAATCATTATGTGAAGTCCACCAGAATGGACAACGCTGGAGAATTTACTTTAAAAGTATTTGATGATTATTGTATGGCAATGAGAATTAAAGTTGAGCATTCCGTACCACATGTCCACACCGAGAATGGACTAGCAAAGGCATTAATTAAAATGATTAAATTTATTACCCGACCACCTTTGAAGAATTATAATTTACCGACTACATGTTGGGGACACATAGTCCTGCTCACAGCAACTCTCATCAATTTTAGACCGCCGGCATATAACATCCATTCATGTATGCAACCAATACAAGGGTCAGCACTGAAAATTTCTCATCTTTGAAGATTTGGTTGCAAGGTTTTGTACCTATACCACCACCACAGCGAACTGCAATGGGCCTTCTCCAAAAGTCTAGGATATACGTTGATTATGAGACAACATCCATAATTAGATATTTGGACCCTATGACGAGAGATTTGCATACTGCTCGATTCGCTGATAGTATATTAGATAAGGATAGTTTCCCATCATTAGGGGGAGGAAATCAACCCCTTGATGAAAAATATCGGAAAATAGAGAAGTCCAGAAGATAATTAAAATCCATGCACCTGACCCGCACACTAGTGAAGCAAATAGAGAAGTCTAGAAGATAATTGAAGTCTAGAAGACAATTACAATCCAGAAGATAATTGATTTGCAAGCATTAGCGAATCAACTGCCTAACCACTTTAGTGATTTGAAGAGCGTGACCAAGTCACATGTGCCTGCACTCAATGCACTGGAGAGGGCTGAAATACCAATGAAGGTATCCCTAATCCCATTCTAAGGCCTCAGAAAAGGACGAGAACTTCGCTCCCTCGAATCTGAAGTAACCAGGGACGCCTGGTGAAAAAGGATAAGAAGGACTTGACACAGTCGATCACCGAAGTTCTCCAGAATCAGAAGGGGAGCTAGTTGAGACCTGGCACTAGTATAGAACCTTCAGAAAAGGCATACCGGATTTGAACATCCCCATGAAGGGAGACATCAGCATAGATGTGTGCGCACACATCAGAGCTGAAAAAAAACTAAAGGGACTTGCCCCCGTAATTGGAAGTAGCGGTGAGCAAATAGAAGCATTAGAATAATCGCTCCTTGAAGAAATAGCTATAAACTTTGTGACCTCGGGAGAATCTATGAATAAGACAACAGCCAATGTCGACATTAATTTTGCAAAGAAAATTGTCACAATTATCAATCTTGATCCAAAGCCTGCATCGCTCACGGAATGTAAGAAAAGATTAGATTGAGAATATTGGAAGAAGGCAATAGAAACTGAATTATTATCTCTGAATAAAAGAGAGGTGTTTTGGCCTGTAAGCCGCACGCATCCCATGTGCACCCCGTAGGACATAAGTGGGTATTTGTATGAAAGATAAATGAAAATATGCAAGGCTCATTGCACAAGATTTCACTCAACGTCCAGGAGATGATTATGAAGAAACTTATTCCCTGGTCATGGGCGGAACCACCCTTTAGATATTTAATCTCAATGGTAGTGAACTTGAATTTAGAAATGAAATTGATGGATATGGTAATTGCATACCTTTATGAAAATTTGGATTCAGACATTTATATGAAGATACCTGAATATATCCCTGTCTCGAACCAAGACAGAGCAAATAGAAATCTGTGCAGTGTGAAACACAGAAAGTCACTATACGGACTTAAGCAATCATGCAGGATGTGGTATAATCGCTTGAAGTGACTTTCTATGCAATAAAGGCTACACGAACAATGAGAATTATCCCTATGTATTTATACGATGATCCCAGGATGGATTTTGTATAATCTCAGTGTATGAAGATGATCTAAACATCATTAGAACCCTGGAAGGTATTAAGAAAGCAAGCTCTTATCTGGAGTCGGGGTTTGTCGACGATCAAGTCGCCGATCTCACGAAATAAAAAGAGGAAAATGGCAAATAGTTCTTGGGAGAGAATGGGATTGCTCTTTTATTGCTATGAACTGGCTATTACAGGGGGTGCCTTCGACGAGGCAGTGGACTAATCCTAATTACACTGAGCGTAATGCTTGCCATATTGCATAATCAGACTTGAAACATGAATCTAATGCCGATTGTTGTGCTTTAATCTGATGCCCACTTCCTCCGCGCTCCATCTTTAAGTAATCGTCGAAGAGGTGGCAGTTGCTCCTTGAAGAGGCGCCTGTTGGAAGTGCCGCAACTGGTCGAAGTGAGGCAGCGGTTGATAAAGTACCAATCGTTCGACTGTTGTGTGTCTGTGAAACACACAACCGAAGGGTGGTTGTTCTCAATGTCTTAGGACCGTAAAACGTCGTGTGGTATGGAGCAAATATGACATGCGTTCCACTCATCACACAGAAAGGAATATACTTGGAGTTAGATCCAAATGCCAGTTCCTGGCTTCTACGAACAGTTATCTGGTCGGGGATTTGGTACGGGACCTCATTCGACCAAGATACTTTATTATGTCACCTCTGGAATCCTTTCGACCATAGGGGTCGTTAGCCTTAGGGGTTACGACCACAAAGATATATGGTCTTTTATTATGTATTAGAATAATACATAGAGATTTTAATCCTCGTCAGCTAGCCCCCGAACTTTAAATGAATTAATCGTGTGAACACTTTCTTCCGATGAAGTTGTATCAGGCAGACCCTCATTTAATCCCATGATATACGAGATGGTCTGTATCCACTTTAAAGTTGAGAAACTACCTTAGGACCCGAAGAGTTTTTCTGTCCGTTGGACTTTGGTTCATGTCCGTTAGACTCTAGGTAACTCCTCAATGCAGTTAAAGAATTGCGGCTATAAAACCCCTTTAGCGTAGGACTTTAGGATTTTATGCCTCTTGCTTTCCCTTTTCATCTCCTGAGAGAAAAATTTCCTCTAACCTCCCTTTGTCTACAACCTTCTACGACCTCCTTTGTTCCTTCATCCAAAACTCAACCATATTGGATCTTATCACCAATTGGTCGGTCTCCGATTTGAGTGAGAAGAAGCTTGAGAGCTTTAAGAAGATCGGGTTGCTTCCTAACAAGGACCTGATTTCTTGGAGATCAGCGGCCGGAGAGCATTCTCTGAGCAGTGAAGATGGAGAAATTTCTGTTTTCTTTGCATATATCGAATGCGGATTCAGGTTGCCAGTTCACTCCTTTCTTCCCAAGGTTTTGGAGCATAACGGAGTTGAACTGGTGAATCTTGCCCCCAATGCCATCGCCAACCTCAGCGTCTTCGTCTATCTCTGTGAAGCATACTTGGGGATTGCCGCAGATCTGGATCTCTTTACGTACTACTACAGGATGGTGAAGTCGGGGAAGACGACCAGGACGCCTAGAGAGTGCACTTTGCGCCTCCACGATAGAAAGGTCGATGAGTACATTTGCATGTACTCGAGTTCTTCGTGTCCGTCATGGAAGAAGAGCTGGTTCTATAGGACAGTCACTCAAAAATACATCCTTTACTATATTGGTAAGACGGCGACCGAGAATCCAGAATGGCGTTCCTCCGTGGAGAAGGAAGGAAAAGTGGGGAGATGGGTTGAAGCCATCCAACTTTTTAGTGTCAGGGGTTTAATCTCCTGGCATGTACTAATGGATTTTTTTCCATGCGCCGGATCAGCCCCTTGAAGGCCCGAGCACATTTGATGCTCTGGTACATTGGTCGTGACGACGCGACCAAAGATTCCAAGGAGGGTAAGTACTAATAGATTCCGACCAGTTTGCTTACATTGGTTGATTATTTCTGTGATCCTAAAGTCTCTTGTTTATCCTTACATCTCTGTCTCCTGATGAGATCAGAAGCCGGATCAAAATGATCTGCACCGGAGAGCCTGGCGAGAATGCTGATTTCCCTTGGATCTTAGTGGTTGTTTCCGCAGAAGAGAGAGCTGAGAGACTTAGGGTAAAAATATCAACCACCTTTCATCATTTAAATGTTTTCCGATCGGTTTTACCGTAAATCCTCTTTGATGTGTAGTCAGTCGTATTGAGGATCAATGAGGCCACTAAAAGTTGTGAGCCGATTGACGCTCCAACCACTCCTACGACCATCCAAGATGGTGGTCCTACAGAGGTAGGTAACCGAATAGAAATGTATATTCTTGATGAAGGATTTTTATCACCTAATTAACTTTGATTGTTAATTAGGCAGTTGTTGTGGACCCCAATGTGGTCGCTCAGGACCCACTAGTTGCTACTGAAGCAACTGTTTTGGAGGTCAACGAATCCACATCCTCCGACCAGATGGTCAGGAATCTTATTCTTAATAAACTGGTCGAGAATATTTCTTCTGACCTCCAGTTGGAGGATGTGAGGGGTCTGACCAGTCCTACCGGTTCAGGACTAGTGAAGTTGGTCGAACAGAAGAAAGAAAGGCGAGCGCAACTGATTTTGCTTCAGCGCACTTCAAACTAAAGACCAAGATGAAGGGGTACGAGTAGGCTACGCTAGCTAACAATTCAAAATTCCACCACGTAAACCAGGAAGCCATGCAAGTAGACGATCACAGATCGTTACCACTAGACGCACAGTGCAGTGAAAGAAGAGCTGGAGAAGCCTGATCCAACGTAGTGTGTGTCGATGAAGTGGTCGTAGTCGATCGTCCAACGTCGATCACGTCGATGTAGTCGATCATCCAGTGTCCTCGCGAGTCGATCGTCTCGTCCAGCAACCTCTATGCAATTCCATCTCTTATAAAGAGCAGCCAATCAAGATTTTGGATGTCGCAGAGCGCCATACCATAAGCAAGACCGTTCATTTTTGCAAGGTTCAGTGGAGCAACCACTCAGAAGGAGAAGCAACGTGGGAGCGTGAAGACGAGCTGAAAGCCGAGTTTCCTAGCCTTTTCTCTAGCTAGCCTGAATCTCGGGGATGAGATTCCTTTAAGGGGTGGGGGGGAGGTTTGTAATATCCCAATTTTCTGAGCTTTAAAAATCCTTTGAATAGTTAGTAGGATAAAATTCACCATTTGATTTTATTTGAATTTAATTCAAAAGCTTAAACATGGACTTTGTACATCAAAATAATTTAATATGATTAAAAGTCAACATCAACAAGGGTCAAAACTATTTTACTTGGGTTCTTTGTGCTTGGGTATATTTTCTAGATTTTTCTAGAATTTTTCCAAGTTCATTTGCTAATTTCTATTTGCTATTCGGATTTCTGGTTATTTCTAAAATAGAAAACCTAATCTAAATCTCAGTTAAGCTTCGAGCCAAATCTTCTCAGCCCATCTTCCTTTTTCCACAGGTGGCCAGAATGCCTGGCCAGTCATGTGCCACCAACTTCGCCACAATCGCGACCTTCGCCCTACCGTTGGATCGTTGTTGAACGGTCCGATGGAGTTCGATCGGTCGGCCGGTCCGAATGTCACTAGCAGTTTGGGCCGTTCGATCGTGGTTGGACGGTCAGATCAAGATCAGCCCAAACATCTCCGTTCGCCCGCACCCCCACGCACGCTTGGTCCCACCCGTCAGCCTCACCCGCGCCGTTTGTCACGCGGCTTTGCCCGAGCCGTAGCCGCTGACAAGCGGGTCCCACCTCATTTCTGTTCATCATCTCCGAATCCGTCGGGGAGTTTGTTGCATCGCCGCTCGGCCGTTTGTGGGCGTCCGTGCCCTGGACTCTCCCGAGCCGCCGCCTATAAAAGGGAGGCAAGCCCTCGACGTCCGCACCTCAACCCTAGCCGCCTCGCTCAAGGCCAACCCTAGCCATGGAGCTCAAAGATCCAATCTCGCCGCCGCAACTCCGACGAGCTATTCCTCCACCACCAGAGCCGCCCGAACCTCGTCGACCGCACCTCCGGCATCGCAAGAGCAAGAGCTTCCTCCTGGTGGCCTTCACTTCGCCGGAGCATTGCCGTAGCCCTATTCCCGTCGAGCCCGAAGCCCTGCCGCCGCTTCCACCTCGCCGCCGGCCGCCTCGATCATCCTTGAGCACTAGTGAGCACATCCACGAGACCCCCGTGTCACCCTCTACCTCCCTATACCACCCACCTCCGGTGTAGCGCCGCCGTTCGTCGTGTCGTGCGCAACCAAGCCCTCGCCGTCGTCGATCTCACGTGGCGAGCCACATCAGCAGCCACCTCAGCCTCCGCATCTACGTGTCGCATGCGTGGCACCATGTCAGCAGACACGTGTGCACCCGCGTGTCGGTTCAGCCAAACCAGATCCAATCGGCTCGGTGGACTTGGTCTACCGTGAGCCTAACCTCTAACTTGTGGGTCCCACATGTCAGCCACAAAAGCTTTCTCCGGATTTGTTTTAATTCGGAATTCCTAGGGCTGATGTCATGCTGACATCATGCTTGCGCAATAATCTGATTTTTCCTTTAAGAAATAATTCAGATTATTCTGATAAATGCTTTTTAGGGTTTTCTTTAGATTCAAACTTCCAAAGCCCATATCTTTTGCATCCGAACTCCGTTTGAGTCCATTCAAATTTCTAAATTCATATAAATTCAAGATCTATTTATCTGAGATTTTTATTTAATTTTTGGAGTTTTTTTTGCCTTTGTTATTTATTTGTTTTGTTTATTTGCTTTTGTTTGCGAGTAGACGTCGATACTTCGGGAAGATTTGAAGAAGACGGAGCACCTCAAGAGCAAGATCAGTACTTAGACCTATTTCAAGGCAAGTTATACCTTTGATCATATTGAACCCAGTTTTTAAAAGTTATATTGATTCAAAGTATTGGATTTACTTTAATTATTTATTTCATTGCTTTTGGGATTAGTTAATATCCAATTTGTTATGACCTCCTTATCTAATTGTATGCCATAATCTTTTGTCACCCTAGTTTGGTTTATTTAGTTGGTGCTATTGTATTACCAACGTGGGATGGTTAGATGCGATTAGATTGCTTAGCCATGCTACGAGTCATCATCTCATGTAAGTTGCAAATATAAACTTGACTAAGTGACTATGGAACTATGTGATAAAAACTATGTGTGCTATGTGCTATTACTCGTTGATGGCATATGTTGCACTTAACCAACAAAGGGAAAAGGTTTTGACGGGGGCAAGTGGTCCGTATACTTTTGTGGTGGATCCGTGTTGGCGGGAATGAAAGGTTAGAATTTGGAAGTCTTGCCCTGGCCAATTAAGGACTTAACTTTGTGCGCCATTGAATCGAAAGCATTTTCATACAACCACATGCCCGGTATGGGACGAGCCTAACTTAGTAAGTTATGGAGTCTTGACATTGATTACTCAGGTTGTAGGTTAGCTCTGTCGGATTGGGTGGAAGTGTGTACTACCAAGTAGTCGCATCACGGGGCGGTTCGCCGTGTCCCTGTCCAACGGTGTGCGTCTTTGGCGCTAAGCATACCGAGTGTCAATGTTGAGATGAAGTTTCGAATCTGTTTTGTTACAATTTAGTGCTAGCTACACTAGTTGTATCTTGTGGGTAAAGTGTACAACCTCTCGCAGAGTGTTAATCAAATATATTCGAATAGCGCGTCATCATTATGAACATGCTCGAGATTTCACACGAGGGTAGATTTTCATAAAACCTTGGGAAGGGGGCTGTGTGACTTAAGTCATATGGCTATGTGAATAACTTGTTTAGGCTATGTGTCTTTGTGAAATAAAACATCAAATTATTATTATCTATTTGTTTTGAATTATGCTTTCAATCTATTACTTGTATTTAAACTACAAATGTTGCATTTCTGCAAAAGAACCACAGAAGCCATTCCTTTGGAATAAGCCTGTATCTATAAATTGCATTCTGTGGTATGACTTGCGAGTACGGTGTGTACTCATGCTTGTTGTAAAACATGCAACAGAAGAGGAGGAGTCATCGCCTGCTTTCGACGAGGAGTTCATTGAAGGTGCTTGATCGTAGGGTCTTGATCCCAGTCAGTTGCCTATGGTGAATTGATGGGATTTCGCTGACGTTTTTTCGTTCCGCTGCTATTTTATTTCTTTGCTAGCCCTGCGTGGTTTAATAATTGTAAACTCGACCATAAGGTCAAAACAACTATTTGTTATCAAATTACTCGTTTATATTATTAATCGCTTGTGTGGATCGATATTCACCTGTGTTGACACTGTGTGCACTAGCGTGATCCTGGACTAGTGCATTATACACAGAGGGTCCAGAATTGCATATTTTGGATCCCGACATCGACACTTCGACTACTATTGGCATGGCCATGCACTTTCTTTATTCGACCACGACGAGGGGCCCAGAGACATCTCTCCTGTTATGCTAGGAGGGGCAAATCCCATATCCGACCATCCACATTCCTCTGCATGTTTCATAGCATACCCGAAAGCTACCTTTATAATTACCCAGTTACGAGTAGCGTTTGGCAACCCCTAAGAGTGCTATTTCACATGTAGGAAACCATGTTGATCTTAGGTCTAAAGATTATACATCATCATTTCTTGAGACCAACTGATGACACATGAAATCATAACAATCTCAACAGTGTCTCAAGGTGGGTCTTATCCAGCATCATGTTCTCTAACATGTGTCCATATTATTGGTTTGATATCTCCATATCTATGACCTGTGAAACATAGTCATCAACCAATACATATGCTAGTCTATTTATATGTGTTCTCATATGTTTCCAACTAGGGAACATTTAAGAATAATCATCGCAGAAATATAGAGTTTCACAATCAAGTTACATACTTGATAATAAATATTAACAATATTATTCTAGGAACAAGATAACATATTATCCAATGTTATGAACATAACGAAATATAGTCATCTCTATGATTGCCTCTAGGGCATATTTCCAACACCAGAAAACGACTAGGTACGTATACATGAAAAAAGGACTTATGTAAGTACTTACCTCTGGTGTTTTTACAGTCTTGAGCTTCTTTTCTTTTTGTCATTATAGATCCTCTGGTATTTCAGTCGATTCCGACCAGAGCACCCCTCAAGGGAAATCTCCTGAGGAAGAGGTCAAGCCAGCCCCCGAGCAGGTGGCAACGCCAGTGCCTACCCAGGAACCCGTGGTGGCTCCAACCCCACCTGCAGAGGTGGTGGTTCTCGAGGAATCTCAACAGGTTTCGACCCCTGCTGAGAGTTCTTCTCGCCGAGTCGTCTTTCCTCATCGCTTTTGAATCTTCGAAGATGAAGACCTTAATGAAGCTTGGGGAAGAATTTCGGACCGTCAAGCAAAGACGAGTCCCGACTCGATTTTTTCTGAATATAACAACATGGCAATCCAGGTAATCTTCCATAACTACTTTTTAATAGCATTTCCCTTTAAAAAAATACTTAAGGGGGTTTGCTTTTTTGTAGTATATGGTGGAGAATTTCGCTGTGGTTAGAGGATTGACCCTGCGAATAAAGCTCTTAGAGAAAAAGAACACCAAATTAGAAAGTAATCACCCTTTTAGTGCCTTCTCCTTTCCTTCTTTACCATTTGGCTCTTTTTCTTTTAACTAATTCCTCCCTTTATCGTGTTCGATAGATTCAGAGAAACTTAAAAAAGAAGTTACGGCTAAGGTAGCCATAATTGCCGAGTTTAAAGAGGAATGTCAAAAAAAAAAGGACCAGTCGATCGAATACCTGACGACTAGGCATAAGGAGGTCCTTGAGACTATTGAGAAGAAGTGCGAAGGTAACCGATCGTAAATTCGACTAGTGTACTTCCTTTTTCTAGTCGTATGCACTTATCTTTTGACTTACTCGTACATAGCAAACTCAAGCATTAAAGAGAACAGAAAAGGCTCTTGAGTTTGAGCGCGGCAAGGAGGCAGCCTTTGGGCAAAATCTTGAAGAGAAGGTCAAAGCTTTCAACAAGATGCTCTTCGATATGGGATCAAGAACACAACTGTCCAATTTAGGAGATCCCACATAGAAGATCAACTACCTTGACCAACAACTCGAAGATCTCAGGAGTATCCTCAAGAAAACTCGGGAGAACCATGAACAAGACCATATTTGAAGCTGTCAAGAATGGAGTTAGTTTTGCTTTGGCAAAACTGAAAGTCTCCGACCTCTACATAAATCTCCAAGCTATTGAGGAAGACTTCAACTGCTCGGGAGAGGAAGTAACCAAAGTATTTGAGGAAATGACACCTCTCGGACACAAGGTTGCGGAGAAAATAGAGGTCGGGTCTCCAATGCGCAGCGACCAGTCTGGTGGCTCTGAGAAGTAAAAGATTGTAATATTTAGACTGTTGTAAATAAAACTTATCTTTTATCATCAATGAAGTCTTTGTTTTGTCTTCCTAAATTTGCCGAGCACTCATATATTCCCTAGCCCCCGACTGCTTGTGTTAGTAGAAGAACTTTACTAAAGAAGGAGTAGACCAAGAAAATAAGTAATAGCTACGACCACGGTACAAAGTATATGCTGATTATGTTATAAAAATAATCTAAGTATCACTAGTAAATCAATGAGGTCGGAACCAGCGTATGACCTCGACTAGTTTTAGATCTTTTCCATAATTGAAATATCGTGTAATACCTTGTGTGGTTGGAAGATGTATAAGACTTGTATTGATGATAAGGAAACATGCAAAAATGTATGCAAAAACGACAAGCGAACTTGTTTATATATCTTATCCAAAACTGGTTGTAAGGGTTGCTAAGAATCAGAGACTAAGAGACACACTTCACGAGATGTGCTCTTGCTCAAGTTCCGACTGGCAGCAAGGATCGTAAGAAATGGATCGTCGCTAGGAAGCTCCTTCCAATGGGTAGGACCATATGCGGAGAAGGGGAGACTTCGACTAAGATGCTTTCCGTGTCCCAACCAGTAGCCAAAATAAGAATATAACAGAATTTTGAAGGTAAGGAATGTAGTCCCCGAAATTTGAAGCATGTAAAGTACTATATGTAGTTGCCTGTGTGTTGCTCCTGTTACTCGTATATTTCTTTAAGAAAAGAGTGTTGGTCGCGCGTGAGAACCATTATCTGAATGATCACGACTAGGACCCTCACGGCGAGTAATAAAGATCCTTAGAAAGGATATCGGAGAGAATTTGGTCTTCTCCGACCAATTAGACAACAATAGTATACAAACCAGATGATAAGACAGACATGTAGACAACATCATTTGTCGACAAGCAAAGGAAATGCATCGTTATTAAAAAATTGAAAAGAAAATAAAAAAACATTTATACAAATAACTTACGTAATTGGTCAATATTCCAAGAGTTTGACAAAACACGCCCATCTGAACCAGGTCTGGTGACTTCGACCACAGTGTATGGACCTTCCTATTTGGGAGAAAGTTTATTGCGATTAGCCTGATTCTGAATTCGTCGTAGAACCAGATCACCTACAGGTAGGTTGCGAGGTTGTACCTTACGAATGTGGTACCTTCGCATGGCTTGTTGGTATACCGCCGATCGTATTAGGGCTTGGTTTCGTTGTTCTTCAAGGAAATTGACATCATCGAGTCTTTGTTGTATCTGATCGTTCTTATTGAAACAATCAGTTCGAGTAGAGCCTATTTTTAGTTCTAGAGGAAGCATGGCTTTAGCACCATAAACTAGAAAATATGGAGTTTCACCGGTCGCACGACTGGTCGTGGTTCGAACGGCCCATAACACAGAAGGAAGTTCTTGAACCCAAGCTCCTGATCGTTTGATTAACTAGCCGAATACTCGGCGTTTCACTATTATGATACCATTGGCTCGCTCAACTGCTCCATTGCTCTGCGGATGAGCGACAGAAGAGAAATGTATCTTGATACCGAGATCCTCACAGAATTCCTGAAAATTTCTGCTAGAGAATTTGGTACCATTGTCTGTGATTATATGACTGGGTATGCCAAATCGTGTGATCACGTTTTTTGTGAGGAACCTCTTAGCGGCTTCAGTTGTTATTTTAACAACTGGCTCGGCTTCTATCCATTTTGTGAACATGTCAATCATGACGAAAAGAAATTCGAAGCTCCCAGGTGCTCTTGGGAAGGTCCCAGAATGTCTAGTCCCTGGGTTGCAAAAGGCCAAGAAAGAGATATGGTTTGCAAAGCTTGTGCCGGCTGATGTACTTGTCGACTATGAAATTGACATTGTACGCACTTTGTCACGAGCTCTTTTGCATCATGAAGGACAGTTGGCCAGTAGTATCCTTGCATGAAGGCTTTATCGACCAACGTTCTGTAGGAATGATGTGCTCCATAGACTCCTCCATGAATGTCGGAAAGCAGCTTAATACCATCCGTTTGAGATATGCATCTCATCAACACTCCATGAGATCCTCGTTTATACCAGGTACTTTCGATCAGATTGTATGTTTTGGCTTTTTGAGCTATACGATCACCCTCTACATCATCTTCAGTAATAATGACATGCTGAAGATAATTGTAGATCGACGTCATCCAATCTCTACCGTGATCGTGTTGTACGACCTGTGGAGCATCCATGTTCTTATGATCGATTTGTACGACCTCTAGTGGAACATTTATGTCCTTGAAAAGCTCGACCACTGAGGGTGAATCGAGTTGCTCGAGAAAAACTCCAGGCGGGACATATGACCTGGTGGAGGCCATCCATGCCAACCGGTCTTACAGAAAGTTTTTCTTTCTAGGAATGTATTGGATCTGGAAACTGAAGAAGTACTTTTCATGTTTCCGTACTTCCAGAGATAAGATAACATCTTGGTACTTGAGCATTGATACTCTTTCCCGACTTGATTCGGTACTAGTTGAGAATCGTCTTTCACCGTAATCATGAACTCGAGCGCATGAGTCGCCGAGTCCCGCCAAAGAAACCTCATATTCTACCGCATTGTTTGTAGCAGGAAAGTTTAGCTGAATGACGTACTTGATATGTTCGCCAGTAGGGGATATCAAGACAACTTCAGCCCCCGATCCTTTGAGCATCAAGCAACCGTCAAAGTACATTGTCCACTCGTCGTGGTGTTCGTACTCGGGCCCTTGGGTGGGTTCAGGGTTTGTCCATTCGGCAATGAATTTTGCTATTGCCTGGGACTTGATTGTTGTTCGTGAGATCAAATGGAGGTCGAACACCCCAAGCTCGACAACCCATTTTGCTATTTGTCCTGATAATTCCCTGTTTTCAAGGACTTGACCCAAGGGATATCCGGTTGGTACGACCACTTTGTGGGCCCAAAAGTAATGTCTTAGTTTCTTTGAAGCCATAAGGAGACCATAGAGCAACTTTTGTACCTATAGATATCGTTCCTTTGGTCCATGTAAGACTTCGCTTACGTAACATACCGGTCGTTGGATGTTTTCATGTTCAACGACCAAAGATACCATCGATCGCTGGCGTTGCGACCATATAATCAAGATTGTTTCTCCTGATCTCGGAGAAACTAAGATCGGAGCACTCGTGAGATACTTCTTAAGTTCTTCAAAGGCATCGTCTGCCTCTTTAGTCCATTCGAAACTTTCGTGTTCCCGAAGAAGTTTGAAAAAAAGGAGTCCTATTTCACCTAATCGTGCTATGAAACGACTTAGCACTGCCATACAGCCGGTTAGTTTTTGAACTTCCTTCTTTGTGGTCGGAGGGCGCATCTGGGCGATGGCTGAAATTTTTGCTAGGTTTGCTTCAACCCCTCTAGCCGAAACTAGGAATACAAGAAGCTTTCCAGAAGAAACTCCGAAGACACACTTATCTGGATTTAACTTAAGGTTATACCTTCTTAAGTTATTGAAAGACTCATGTAGGCCGTAAATATGGTCGCCAGCGTTGATGCTTTTTACTACCAAGTCATCAACGTAGGTTTCTAGATTTCGACCTATCTGAGGATTAAAGGTTCTCTACATTAACCTTTGAAAAGTTGCACAATAATTTATGAGACCAAATGACATCTTAACATAGCAGTAAGTGCCAAATAGAATAATGAAGGAAATTTTCTCTTCATTGTCTTTTTACTCATATTGATCTGGTGGTACCCTGAGTATGCATCTAAAAAACTTAACAACTCATACCCGGAAGTAGAGTCTACAAGTTGATCAATGCGTGGAAGGGGAAAGCCATCCTTCGGACAAGTTTTATTAAGATCTGTGAAGTCAATATACATTCGCTACTTCCCATTCTTTTTTTCTAACCATTACAGGTTTGGCGAGCTACTCTGGGTGGCCGACTTCACGAATAAACCTAGCCTTGAGAAGCTTGTCGATCTCCGACTGGGTTGCCTCCTTTCGATCAGATGTGAAACGCCTTAGCTTCTGCTTGACCGGTTTTTTGTCAGGCTGAAGAGCTAGCCTGTGCTCGATCACATCTCTGGGGACTCCGGGCATGTCGGACGTCTGCTAAGCGAATACGTCCTGATTTGCTCGGAGGAAGGAGACGAGTGACTCTTCCTATTTGAGATTGAGTCCTGCCCCGACCAGTACCTTTTTGGCAGGTGCATTAGCGTTTCTTGACCCAAACGGAGTGTTGGTGCTTTCCAGAGGAGCGCCTTTGTCGAGTGGTACCTCCTTGGTCTGGTCGGAAGGCTTTGGCGCCATCTTTGGCCTCGAGTTCTTAACCTACATGGGAGGCAGATTAGTTTCCCTGGTCGGAAGCTCATCGACTAGTTGTAAGGACTTTCGATCACACGCATAAGCCATTTTTCGGTCTCCTCGAACAGTGATGACACCTTTCGGTCCTGGCATCTTTAGACTCTGGTAACCGTAGTGCGTGGCTATCAGGAATTTCTCTAGACTCTCTAGACTCGGACGATCGAGGATTCCATTGTATGCGGTTTCGAAATCCACCACATCAAATACTCGGACGATCGAGGATTCCATTGTATGCGGTTTCGAAATCCACCACATCAAATAGAATTTTTTCTGTTCGGAAGTTGTCGGGCCTTCTGAACGTAACCGGTAGGGACAGTTGTCCTATCGGTTTGGCGGCAGAACTAGGAACTATGCCGTGGAAGGCATATTTCATAGGTTTTACCTTCGACCCGGGGATCTGCATCTCTTCCAATGCTCCCACAAACAAAATATTTAAAGAACTATCTCCATCTATTAAGACTCGATTAACTTTACAATTGTTAATAGTAGCTTCAACTACGATAGGAAACCTACCTGGTCGAGTTGATAGGATGAGGCAGTCTTCTTTGCTTAAGAAGATTACAGTTTTCGACCATCTAGATGGCTTGACGGTGATCGGAGACTCGGCAAGGTTGACCTCTCGTTCCACAGCCTTCAAATGACGCCTCGAATCGTACGAGGAGGATCTCTCGAAGATCATATCCACCGTATACTACGGCTCTTGGTAATCCATCTCTTCGTCGCCATCTTTGTCCTTTTTGAAGCTTGATTCTCTGAATTCTGTTATGGATGAGAAGAGTCCTTTACCCGAGTAGTAATCCCACAATTTACTTTGTCAGGCCCGGCAGGTGCGCAGATCATGCCCTGCTGCCTTGTGAAGTAGACACCACTTCTTAGTTTTCTTGAAGTCACCGATCGGAGTCTTAGCTTTGTTCCGACTAATGGAATCTTTCTTGCCCTTGGTAAACTTTTCTGGAATCATAAAGACTTCCTTATTGTCGGGCTTATGATTCTTCTTGTTCTTGAGAGACTTCTTGCTCTTCTTCTTTTGCTTCTCCAGACCCGACTGGGGATTTTTGTCTTTCCAATCAATAGTTTCATACCATTCGACCACTTCACTAGTGGTCGCGTACTTGTCTGCCATGTCGAAAAGTTTGACGGTTGTTCGTGGAGGATTTATTGCAATATCCTCTGTAAACCGGCGATTCCTCAGCCCCGCTTTGAAGGCCTGGATGGTAGAAGATTTTGCGATCTCTGGGATAGAATTCTGAACCTGACTAAATCTCTTGATATACTGTCGAAGAGTTTTATTGGTTTTCTGCTACATCCGATGAAGATCATTCTCTTTTCCAAGGCGGTCGTACGTCCCTTGAAAGTTGGCGATCAGAGTATCGCAGAGCTACTCCCAAGTATAGATAGATCCGATCGGTAGGTTAAGCAACCACGACCGGGTAGATCCTTCAAGGACCGTGTGCAAAAAATAATTTGCCATCACGTTATCCTTACCACCAGCGGCCTTGATGTCGGTAGAATAAATTTGAAGAAATTCTAATGGGTTATGAGTCCCATTGAACTTCTCTATGTTGGTGGCTGAACTCGCTCCGCCAACTATCACTTTGGAGACTCGCGAAAATGCTCAAGTGACGTAGTAATAGAGTCGTGGCGCCTTCTTTGAAAAGGAGCCGGATTATAGTAAGTCGGGGATCGGTTCCTTAGATTTGTATATCCAGGATCCAGTGTCCCAACCCAGTCGTGGACACTATGATAACGCCTTTGACCACCTACCTGGCTCAGATGATGCCCGAGATCGCCTGAATCAAGTGGTCATTCCTCTTGGCGAGGAGGAGGCGTGGCTGTTGTGAAGAGCCGTCTTCCCTCATGATTTCCTGTTCAGAACCTACAAGGGGGTCTTGGTGTTGATCGATCCTCTGCTCGACCATGGTGCCCCCTGCTGAGAGAGGAGCGCTGGGACGAGGTCATCGTGTGACTTTGTGAATTCCTTTGCTCCTGATACATTTTTGTATGTTGCATGGTTTGTTGGAGGATCTCTGATACCTGACCTGCAAGCTGAACATAACCTGGAGTTCCTGCTAAAGCAGGGTCTAGATTATTCAGGATATCCCGAACTCATTGCAGGTTTTGTATAGTTACCGAAGGTCGTGGTAAATTTCCGCCCGCAGTGGGCGTCCGATGAGTCCAGTTTTCTCTCGATCTTCCGGTTGGCCTTGCCTGATTCCTTACTCGCAATGGGGTAGGAACAGGTGAATTAACTGATACACATCCATCAGCTCGGTTGCCTCTGGTAGTTGGTGCTTGAGCGTCCGTACCATTTCCACCAGCAAGTGGTGGCGAGTTAACCCGTGGAGGATCATGCATATCATCCGAATTGGTATCTTTGATTGTGTTAACTTTGTGACGTCAACAGTGATCTTCCGAGGAACTCCCGCCGTAGCTAAGGGAGAGCATTCCAGGGCTTCTGCAAGGAGCCTCCACAACAGGGAGCGGTCGGAGATTACCACCTCTGGTGGACTTTGTGGTGAACTTAGCCTGATCCGGCACACTGTTAATCATATGCTGAGTTTCACCATGCCCATTTGGCCTACGATTGGTGATAACTTCATTAATGCCCTTACCAGATGCCGCCTAGCCCCCGAAATACGTAAGAACCGTTGGCGAATGCTGGTGGCCCATGATAATATCGAGAGTACATGGACTCTGTGATTGCAGTGCTGGGCTCCCATTGCCGCTTCTGCTGGTCAGATCGACCGGGCTTGCAGAGGTGTTCGGACGTTCTGAATTGGTCAGAATGAGTGGTTCCTCTGAGAACGCCATTGTTGGTGGCGGTGTATCCTCATTCAACCGGTCGATTTCGCCAATCTCAACGGATGGTGAGCCGACGGAGGAGGAGGATGATGATGACACCCTATTTTCTTCCATGGCACGAATGTATGCGTCCATGTCGAGGTTGGAGTAGTTCGCCAGTTTGAACCAGTTTTCCTCATCCCAAGTCCCTGCCATGTTCGCATGAGCGATGATGGAGCAAAGGAAGTAGATGAGGAATGCTTGAGCGAAGTAATCTTCAAGAATTCAACGCCTTCTTCCCCACGGATGGCGCCAGCTGTCGACGATCAAGTCGCCGATCTCACGAAATAAAAAGAGGAAAATGACAAAGAGTTCTTGGGAGAGAATGAAATTGCTCTTTTATTGCTATGAACTGACTATTACAGGAGGTGCCTTCGACGAGGCAATGGACTAATCCTAATTACACTGAGCGTAATGCTTGCTATATTGCAGAATCAGACTTGAAACATGAATCTAATGCTGATTGTTGTGCTTCAATCTGATGCCCACTACTTCCGCGCTCCATCTTTAAGTAACCGTCGAAGGGGTGGCAATTGCTCCTTGAAGAGGAGCCTGTTGGAAGTGCCGCGAATGGTCAGAGCGAGGCAACGGTTAATAAAGTACCAACCGTTCGGCGGTTGTGTGTCTATGAGACACACAACCGTAGGGTGGTTGTTGTTAGTGTCTTAGGACCGTGAAACGTCGCATGGTATGGAGCAAATATGACATGTGGTCCACTCATCACACTGTAAGGAATATACTTGGAGTTATATCTAAATGCCAGTTCATAACTTCTACGAGCAGTTATCTGTTCGGGGATTTGGTACGGGACCTCATCCGACCAGGATACTTTATTATGTAACATCTGGAATCCTTGCGACTATAGGGGTCGTTAGCCTTAGGGGTTACGACCACGAAGACATATGGTCGTTTATTATGTATTAGAATAATACATAAAGATTTTAATCATCGTTAGAGGTTGAAATAAAAGATTTAGGTAAAACCAAATATTGCTTAGGCTTGCAGTTTGAGTATTCCCCTGAAGGGATATTAGTGCATCGGTCAACCTGCACAAAGAAGGTGTTAGAAATGTTCGACTTTGAAAAAGGCATATCCTTCGAAAATGCCGATGGTTGGAAGATCCTTACAGCAAGATAAGGACCCGTTTAGACCTATAGAAGAGGGGGAGGAAGTCCTAAGACCAGAATTTCTGTACTTAAGTGCAATATGAGCACTCATGTATTTAGCAAACTGTACTAGATCGGATATTACATTTGTCGTGAACCTATTAGTAAGGTATAGTGCAGAACCTACCAAAGACATTGGTAGGAAATGAAGGACATCTTCTGATACCATCAAGGAAACAAAGAACTTGGTCTGTTCTACAGAAAGAACCAAGACCTAACTATAAATGGCTATGCAGATGCTGAGTACTTGTCGGACCCGCATACAATCAAATCGCAAACAAGCTATAAACTCCTATGTGGTGGAACTACAATTTCGTGGAAATCGTCTAAACAGAGTCTTGTGTCGATTTTGACGAACCACTCGGAAATAATAGCACTGTATAAGGTCTCACGAGAATGTGATTGGCTTCGGCGAGTGATTCACCACATCCAGCAGTCGTGTGCATTGAATACCGCGTAAACCCCTACTATTATCTATGAGGATACTGTAGTTTGTATTGCATAAGTGCAGATGGATTGTGCGAAGAGTCATCTTACAAAGCATATTAACCCTAAGTTCTTATATGCTCATGAATTGCAAAAGATGGATGAAACTAAAGTATTGCGTACTAAACGAAATTAAAGTACTGCATATTAAATCATGTGAAAATCTTGCAGATTTATTTACTAAGTCACTTTCAGCATCTAGTTTTGAAAGGTGCATTCGTGGAATTGGAATGATGAGACTTAGAGAAATGCATAATTCAGATGGAGAATCTTCACGAACTCATTATTGAAACTTGATCACGAAGATCGAGTACCCAAAGAATAAACCCTAGTGATTAAATGAAATTGGGTGGATTGTACTATTTTTCCCTTGACGAGTTTTTCTGAAGTTTCTCGGTTAAAGATTTTTAACGAGGCAATTCGTGCAACGCAGCAGAACATGTGTTATGTACTTTTTCTCCAAATTTTTTCCATTGGGTTTTTATGGAGTTTTGACGAGACATGAACATGTGAGGATGTGTGCTTAACGAAGAGTGTTGGGAAACCATGAGTTTGACCTAGCAGTCGGCCCATGTATAGACACCCCATCTTAAACCCTAGCAGGGTCTCTAACCTATAAATAGATGATGCTATTCATTGTAAAATATTGATCGATTGATGAGGCAATAAAGAGAAGCAAGAAGTCTCCTATATCTCTGTATTCAATCTACTATTCTGTACTTATATTTTTTATTGTTCTAAACGATTCTAAGTTTCTCTACGAGATAATCGTTCAAATTAATCTCGTCAACCACGGTTGCTCAACAGTATCAATCTATTCTCGTTGGTACGAGGAAAAATACTATACGTTTAATAGTTTTCTCGTTAAGAATTAACTCGTCTGCCTTCTCGAGTCTTCCTCCTAACCACCACCGCCCCAAAATCCCCAAACCCTAGCTCCACTCCGGCCTCGCCGCCGGCCGGCATGGCCGATACCATCGACGACAAGGTCAGCTACTTCCAGGCCGTCACCGGAATCTCCGACCCCGACCTCTGCACCGAGATCCTCGCCGCACACAACTGGGACCTCCAGCTCGCCGTCTCCTCCATCACTGCCAACCCCTCCTCGCCCTCGGCATCCTCGCCCGAACCGGCATCGTCGGCGCCGCCACCTCCGCCTCTGCCTTCGCTGGAGGCGGATTTGGTCGCGCCCCCACGCCCGCCCCCGCCCCCGCCCCCGCCGCCTCCGCAGCAGCAGCAGCCGGGGATCGCGTGGAAGCTGGTGACGCTCCCCTTCTATGTGGTATCCGGTGGGGTTGGCCTCATCGCTGGCTCCATCCGTCTCGGTGCCTGGGTCGCCGGCGGCGTGCTGTCCCGCTCGCTCTCCCTCCTCGGCCTCGCGCAGGGCGGCGGTGACCGGCTGCTCGAGCTGCCGCCGTCCGCCGCCGAGGCGGTTGACTTCGTGGCGGAGTTTGAGCGCGAGTTTGGTGCTGGCCGTGGCCCGCGCTTCGTTGCCGAGGGCTTCGCCGACGCGCTGCAGCGTGCGCAGCGCGAGTACAAGCTTCTCTTCGTGTACCTCCACTCCACTGACCACCCAGACACCCCTGCGTTCTGCGGTGGCTGCCTCTGCGCTGAGCCAGTTGCCGCCTTGGTAGATGAGAACTTTGTTGCGTGGGGTGGTAGCATCAGAAGGACTGAAGGGTTCAAGATGAGCAATAGCCTGAATGCATCAAGGTTCCCTTTTTGTGCGGTAGTCATGGCATCTACGAACCAGAGAATTGTACTATTGCAGCAGGTATGGTGTTGGTGTGTCACTTAGGTTTGGGAAAATAATTTAAATTTTTATATAAGATTTAGCTTCTGTGCTACTAGATTTGGGGTTTTAGGTTGTGTTGATTGATGCATTGATGATAGTGTCGGTGTTTGTGTGAAACCATTATATTTGCTGGATTTACGATAGGTAAAGCTTACTATCTGTTAGGTCATGTTATTAGAGCATGTGGGTTACTTGCAGTTGCAGGGGCCATTTGTTAGAAAGCGCTTGGATTATTAATTAGGATGATTTGATTAATTATGATGTGTCCATGCGATAGTTTAGAGCATTTAGTTGTGGCCTTGCAGGAGTTAGGCTATTGTTATGCTTATGGACTCAATGCTAGTTAAGTGTTTATAGTAAGATTCTCCCTCACCTGAGAATATTATTGCCTCCTGACAGAAAGTGAAGTTTAATTGTTTTGGAAGTGTTTGTGTTGTTGTAACTATTTCAAGGGTTTGGAATGTTTACAGTTTGATTTCTTTAATTAGATGTTGCCGTTACTATTTGAGGTAGCAATCATAACAAGTTTAATGTCAACCTCTGTAGAGAGCACTTTATATCCTAACCGTTTTTGTTATGTATATCAGTATATGTGCATATCATAAAGCGATCAAGAACGGGAATGTCCACGGCAACCTTCACAAGTTTTTTCTATCAACCTACTTCTAGTGGCGTATATGGTTACATTTGCTACGGGGAATGGGGTTTTAAAGTGGAGCTGAGAGGTGGGATTGGGAAGGGGAATTTAGTTTTAACTCCCGTTCTCTTGTTTGATCGCAATGATATTTTGATGGGGATTTAAGTTGGAGTTTTTTTGGTACTCAATTTCAATTCCCATTCCCCTTAAACAATTGATATTTGACAAGGTCTCCCTAGGTATTAAATTGGTGGGAGTTGGACCCTCAAATTCCCAACCCCAAACTCCCTCAAATCTTGTACCCAACAACCAAACAGCCCCTCATTTCCCATTTCCGCCCACCAATTTGCACGAACTCAACAAACTGTGATGTTTCCTTGTAGTCCCCACGGAAATTAAGTTAACCCAGATCCCAAATGCACCACAGAATCAAGAAAAGAGTACTGGAGGTTTCCTGAACTAAAGGGTTCTTTTTTGGGGGAAAATATTTTTCTAATGAGTAATCTATGTCCCAGACTCTCACCTTATTTTCCATGCAGTCCATTATAGTTAGTTTTTGATAGACTCTTGTGCTGATTTCGCACTGTCATCACTTGTTATGTGCGCATTCACAAATCACAGGTCCTTCCATGATAAATATTCACAGATATACAATGGTATCAAAGTCTTTTTGCTTGACTTTGCACCTGATTACTACTAGTAGTAGATGCATTTTTTTCTACATAACCACATTGATAGTTGAAAAAAAAAATCAGGTTCATCCACTTAGCCCAAGCAGCTAATTATTGGATATAATGTAAGCTATTGGGTTGTCAATAAATATGTGTAAATTACTTCAGATTCGGTATACTTGCCTTCCACTACTTGTCTATATTGTAGTCTGTAGAACTCATAATGCATACATTTTATCCCAGTATACAATAATACAATTGTCTGCTCTGATGAGTCAACGTTGATTTGTTCCCATGGATGATGCTACAGCTGGTTAGCACAGGTGTCATTTTTGTTAGGGCTAATGTTGCTGTAATGATCCTTAGATCATAAGGGCAATCTCTATTTTTAAGGAGACTTATCTCTATTAGATGGAATACATCTCTAAGGAAGTAAACCCAACTAATAAGGAAACTAACTATTCTATCTCTATTTCCTAACTACTAATGCACCCGTGGGGCCCGGCATGAATAGTGCCCGGTGCTACAGTACCGCATGTACTGTTCATGGGTGAATAGTAGCCCGGCCCATGACAACTACTCCCCTCCTTTCGCGACAACTCGTTCTCGAGCTGTGGTGGCGGCCATGGCTGAAGCCCTAGGTGACCCTATATTGACGAGAGGTTGCGATGGCGATATGAGTTCTTGAAGATCATTGCCTCCACGCGTGGTTGCGGCAAACTCATCGATAGCTGCGGCAGGCATGGCAGCAACCCTGACAACTCCACGGTGGCCACGGCGAATTGGCAGGTCGCGGCGGCTCTGGCGGCGTCCAGAAGATGTGGAAGCGCGGCCGCCGTAGTTGCTAGAGGTAGCTCCATCGCCACCGTGGAAGGCGTCACCACCTCTGCAGAAGGTATCGCCGCTGCTGTGGAAGGCTTCACTATCATCGCAACGATCATCTTCTCCAAAGTGGCATGCATGTCGAGGAAGATGGCCGCCATCTTCTTGTCGTTGTCATTGAAACTCATGGTCATCTTGTTGGCGTTAGCCTTTATCATGGCCAACGACTCGGCGGCAGGTCTGATGGTCTGATCTGTTGCCATAACCATGGTAGCAGAAGTCGTGGGAAGGGATCGACTGTTCTGATACCAAATGTAATGATCCTTAGATCATAGGAGGTAAACACCGCCAGGAAGAAGGCCGGACGGCGTCGGCTTTATGAGATGAGAGATTAGACTATAGACTGGGATGATACATTCTTGAGAGGGAGACTAGATTAATTCTTCTTGCTTGCTTGATAATGGATACATGCTATCCCTTTTATAGGGATGACCCGACTTGATCTCTAAGAAACAATCTCTATTTTTAAGAAAACTTATCTCTATTAGATGGAATACATCTCTAAGGAAGTAAACCCAACTAATAAGGAAACTAACTATTCTATCTCTATTTCCTAACTACTAATGCACCCGTTGGGGCCGGCATGAATAGTGCCTGGTGCTACAGTACATCATGTACTGTTCACGGGTGAATAGTAGCCCGGCCCATGACAGTTGTGTTCTAAAAAATGTATGATTCTAGAGTAAAATGGTGTGATACCGTGATATTCTTGTCTTTTCCTTGCCTGCATTTGTGCATCATGCGCAGTAACACCACTGGAGCTTAAAATTTTAATAGATCTCACATCATTTCTACAGTAGGTTGCTCTCCTTACCTAACAGTAGAGTGAAATAATGCATCTAGTTAACATTAGTCATTAATTGATCCAAAGCTCTTTAGGTTTTGCTACTATTCTGCAATATGTTTCCTATATATTTGGCCTATGACAGCATCAGAATGTTTCATTATGTCTTTTATACAGTTGGTCATTATTGCTCATGCATTTTCATTTTATGTTCCAAAGATTGAGGGGCCCAAATCACCTGAAGAGATGATAACAATTCTTCAACGGGTGGTTGAAGAGTGCACCACATCACTTGTTGCTGCCAGGATTGAAGCTGAAGAGAGACTAAACAATCAACGTTTGCGTGAGGAACAAGACGCTGCTTACAGATCTGCACTTGAAGCTGATCAGGTATGTTAAGGCGTTAAGCTATATAGGCCCTATCCATCCTTATATTGTTGTTACTTTGATAGAAGAGTGTGTGTCCCTATGTAATACTCCCTCTGTTTCAAAATTTAAGGCATATAATTTTTCCAATCTTGCTTAAAAATTGCCCTCATTTATCTTCCCTCTCTTTAGCATTTATGTGTACACCTTTACACAAACTATATCTCTCTTATTCCCAAGACATTAACACAGGGATATCATGGTCATTTTCATCTACCATTCTCTTGATCGTATAACCTCCTTAATCCGTATGACTAGTCAAAATACTCCTTATAAAAAGAGACGGAGGGAGTAACTAGAAAGTAAGGTGGGTCAACATGTTGTAACTCCTTGGTTTTCCTTCAGTAAAGGGCGCTGTACCTTCACTAAGTATCGTATTTGTGCTCGGTATATTGGTACAGTAATACATTAATTAAGGTGCTGATTCCAGCAGATTGTAATTTCCTGCTAGTATTTGAATGTTTTAAACTTTTAATGATATGCACTAATTTAATCATTGATTCTTTTTATAAAATTACCAGGCTAGGGAACGCCAAAGGAGAGAGGAACAGGAAAGACTTGAAAGAGAGGCTGCAGAGGCTGAGAGAAAGCGTAAAGAAGAAGAGGAAGCTCAAGCAAGGGCAGCCCAAGAAGCAGCTGAAAAGGAAGCTGGTCTTGCAAGGAGGCGGCAAGAGAAGGCTATGGCTCTTGGAGCTGAACCTGAGAAAGGACCTGATGTTACTCGAGTACGTGTTTATCTTTCTTTAACAACCTTTTACCAAGTCTTACTCTGGGATAATATGCTTAGAACAACATATTTCTGCTTTTTGAAGCATTTTCTACTCTCGTTGACCACCAAGTATAAATGTTGTACCTGGAACTTTTATGTTTCTTATAGCATATCTTAGACTGCATTTTCTACTGATGCATAAAGCTTTACTAAGATTCCCTTATTTATCTCGAGTTACTTGTTAGCTTTGAACAAAAGGTTTGATAGGAACAATAGTGCCTGAAATTGATATGTTTACCTACACACGACCTGCATTCTCTGAATAGGAATTATATGTTGTCAGTAGTACTAGTGCCATAATTTCATCAGTGATCTTGCTATATAGCATGTAATGCCTTCTCTGTGCAAATTCTTTGAAACTAACTGGGAGCCATGTTGATAATTTTGCAGGTTCTTATAAGATTTCCAACTGGAGAGCGCAAAGAAAGGAGATTCCACAGTTCCACCACCATCACCTCCCTATATGACTATGTTGATTCCTTGGATTGCTTGAAAGCAGAAAAGTACAGCCTAGTTTCGAATTTCCCTCGGGTAACATATGGTCCAGAAAAGCATTCCCTGACACTGGAGGAAGCAGGTTTGCATCCACAAGCGAGCCTGTTTATCGAGATAGAACAATGAATGTCTTAGATTTTGTATGTTATGAAGTGAAACTTGCAAGTATAGGTGCTCCTTTTACATTATATTTAACAACAGTGGGGGGCTTCCGGTTGTATGACATTATACTGAGAGATGACTTTGATGCAAATGCCTCTCTTATGCTTATTTAATAAATTCACCTTCACCCAGATCAATTGACTGCGGCAATGTTTTATATCTGTTAAGTTTGTGACTATGTTCCTTTCTTGTATTCACGTAGTTCTGACTTCTGAGAGGTAAATCCTTATATTCAAGTGATAATTTGAAGAAATAGGTGAGATGGTCGAGCGGTGAAATTGGTGATTTTGGTCAGCAATTTTGCTGGTCCCTGTAGTTTAAACGGGTGAATGCTTTTACTTCAGTAAACGGTTGCGCTTCCTCGAAGCAAGACCTTGCAAAGAAAGTACTCGGCTACTAAGCAGCCGCTATTTGTTCTGTTGATCATGTTTGCGCATTTGAGATGCAATGGCAGCCTATATTGATGTACAGGAGTTGCATTTAAAACCATAGTTTGCCGAGAATGGAGCTAACATATGAGCTGTTCCATGTGACATGTTACTAACTAGGCTGGATTACACGCTACGCTGTGTCCGACTGGTCTGGTGTGTTTTGATGATGAAATTGGCAGGCAGGAGAGAAGTGAGAAGAGAGTGAGAAAGTCTTTGGCGTTGTCTTGTTTCTGTCATGGTTCTCTCGTTGTGTTGCGTTTTGATGAGGAAATATGCACGGCAACATAGTGTGGTATGCATAACAGAAAAAAGGGGGAGGTTTGACTCACATGCATAATAGAGTTGACGGTTACACAAGCATAATCTACTATAGTTGCTAGATTCATTAGGTTTACAAACGGTTGGTACGATGACGATGCACAATATAAAACTTATTCCTGACAGCACGATAGGTACATGTTTGTGTGTAGCACCTGCGATATGTCCGTAGCTAACTGTAATTACTTCTTATGGGGTACAGATGTACAAGAGGAAACCATAGATAGTTCTTGCTCCTTAAGCTTAAATTGATGGCATAGGTCAAAAGAAGAGTCGACGGTCACGAAAACCGGAGCGGATGTCACACAAGGATGGTATTGCTACTTCTTTTTGCTATCCACAATACGTGGTGTCATGCTAGAAAAGTTTGCAATGAACCTGAGGTCTGTGGGAGTCATGGTCGGCCTGATACTGCTGCCAAAGAAAGCAGCATTAGTCTATGGATTGTCATGAGATGGATAGAATTGTCATGGAACCGACGACTACTTGTTTACCTTCCATTATGGTCAGCTATATCAAAAGACAAATCTTCACGACGACAATACGCAGGAAAACCATCTTGATCTTGTGGTCTCAGCATGGAACGACTTTGGGTATGTCTTTAAACAAAGGACATTCTTCATGCAGTGACACTTGGGATCTACATCATCGTATGCAACATGAATCATAGACTGATATTAATATCGGGTAACTGAGCCGAAACTATAGCATCAATGCATGCAGGAGAAGGATCTCCACTTTAATCAGCCAGCCATGCAAGGATATGGGCATAAGGCAACCCTCTTTTCTGAGATTCCATGGTGTGCACAGCTGCTGACTGCGAATGAGGAAGGAAAACATCAGTAAAGCAAAAATATGGTATCAATTAATATATCAGAACACATAAGGAGCAAACGTGCATGCACGTACAACATCAAAAGCAGAGACATCTTTAATGCTATAGAGGATTTCTTGTAGTTTCATGTGGTATACCTAGGTGACCAAGTCATTCCTATCATGTGCTTTCTATCCTGGCTAAAATCGGATAGGCTCTATTATTTATGTCCGCATCGAATTGCATGCGAATGTTATAAATAATTTGTACGGACCATAAGCTCGACAAACTGCTTATCCGGCCGAGGAGAGATGGCCAGCATATGTTCCAAACAGACACGTGAAAGGCGCGAGCACGATCCCATAACCCACGCAACAATGAGAAAGGATTGAACCGAACAAACAGTCCGATCGAAGCTCACTCCGATCGAACAGACCATGCTGACGCAAGCACGGACTCATGCTCCAGTTATCCAACAGTAATATAACAAATTCTGAAACAAAGGAAAGAATGTATATTTGACATAATCAATAGTTTGCTATAGACTGAAGTTAGTCAATAGTAACCTCTGTTTGTCCGTAAAAGACAGATTACTAAGCTGACTACTTGTTCCTAAAAGTAAAATTAGTTTAGCAAAATATAACACATGATGTAACCTCTAGACCAGCCCAATAGTACAACAATGGAACAATCAGGCCACCTAGTGATGCAAGAAAGGAATACACCTTTCAGGGCAAGTTCAAAACATTGTATTCAGTAAATAAACCATACTGAATTGACAGTAAAACACAGAGGTAGAGGAGCATACCTCTTGATCGATCTGAGGTAGTATATTTGACCTAAATAGATGATGCTAGCCATGAGCACCATCAGGATAGATGGCAGCAGGTAGCATAATGCTAAAAAATATTTAGAGGTTGTAGACCACTAACTATTAACCTTGATGCACAAAGCAAAATAGAGCGACATCAAAATCTGGCCATCTGGTTTTGAGGAAGCTACTTTCTGGAAGGCATAGTCATTCAGGTAACACATTTCAGCCCAATTAGGAAAAGTTAGTGTTACACTTTGCTTGCTAATGAATAGAAAAGCTAAGCAAACACGATACTTGGGGTATGTTGGAAGGTAATACATAATTAAGACACATGCGTGTCCTACTCATCATATGTACCGATTTTCATATTTATAGCAGCGCATTGGTTTGCCCTTATTTTAGCTATTTTCAAAAGTTCAGTAAGATTGGTTGACATTATAATGAATTTCAAGCCAATTCTATTCAGGAATAATCTAACGCCGCAGGTAGCTCTCAATAAACACAACGTACCTCTCGATCAATTTGAGGTGGTATATTTAACCCAAATAGATCAGGCTGGCCATGAGCACCATCAGGATAGATGGCAGCACGTAGTAGAATTCACAAAAATAGTGTCAGAGGTTGCAGAACATTAATTATTAAACATGATGCACAAAGCAAAATAGAGTGACTTCAAGGTTTGGACATTTGGTACCCAAGAAGCTATTTTCTGCAAACAACCGTCATGCAGGAACCAAAATTCGGCCAAATCATTAAAAGGTAGGGATATACTTTGCTTGGTAATGAATAGAAAAGGTAAGCAAAGACGATACTGCGGGATATGTTTAAAGGCAATATATAATTAAGACACCTACGTATCCTACTCATCATATCTACAAATCCTCATATTTATAGCAGCGCATTGGTTTGTCTTTATTTTAGCTGTTTCGAAAAGTTCATGAGCAGGTACATCATTCGTGCACAAAAGCATGCAATTCAAAATACCAAAATAACAAAAGTCCCAAATCCAAAGGTTTAAGAACAAGTACCTCAAGTTAGCTATGACTATGCTAATGTTGTCTTGAGACCGTTGATCAGGCAACTGAGAATAAAAGAAAGAAAATTAAAACAATTTTTTTAATCAAACGATCACCTAATTATATGGTAAGCTAGTTTCAGCCTTTCAGGAGATAAAAAAAGTCAATGGAAAAGATGAAGGCATTAGAAATCATAACTAGAGCTTTTGACCAAGTGCTTCGCAGGCCAGCTACACAAACCAAATCAACAATAAGCAAGCATACAAAATAAGCCGCAAAAAGGCACACCGTTAGTCTTTAAAAAGGTCACACATGTTTTTTTTAGCAAAGAAAAACTGCATACCTAGACATCACCATGTTGATGTAGTTGATCTCTAACAAAAGCTACAGATTATGAGCTACATAAGGCAGCCAGTTATACATGTCAGAAGGTTGAATAGCTAAATTAAATTGTCTTGAGGATACTGAAAAGTACAACAAACTTAAAGCAGGATGACAAAAAATGTATACAATAAGATACTTGGATGGACCATTTAATGTAATCCCAAAGACCATCGGTTGGTAGCAAAACAAACTACACATCTGGTCCAAGCTCCACAAGAAATACATCAGGTGAAGAGACTATTAGATCCCCTTTAAATTGTATCCTGCACATGAATAAAATTGTTACATTCACAATGGTAAGAGACATATATCATTCATCAAAAGTGCTGTAAACCACACTAAGCGCATCTTTGGAAACAATATATTTCCTGGCAAGAGTTGTGTTCTGAAATAACTTCTACATCGTCAAACATGGTACTGATTTCTGTGTCATCGTTAAAAAATTCAAGTCACACAATCGGAAAACGTGGCATCCACACATAATATGAGACATTTCATGTCAGGCAAAGAAGAAGAGAACCAAAAAGACAGGTCTAGAAGTTGAGTAATATCGAATGGTCGATACTAAGCAGATATTTAATTGAGAACCTATAATTCACTGATTAGCTTTCCAGCTTGAAGATGGGGAAATTTCATCATGTTCTACTGATTTATAAAGAATGGCTGGGGTTGGCCTTGAACAACTCAAGCCCAAATTGAATTGGAGTTGCAAATAAATCATCCCATCAAAAATCTACAAATAAATCATGTCCCCTGTGCAGGCATTTAAAAAAGGATCTTCAATCCTTTTTTGAAACGGCTGCACATGTGAAATAGCCAATCTGGTACGTCTTATTACCAAGGGAAAAAAATGAAGCGAACAAAATGAAATAAGCATACGGCTACAATCAGAAGCAGGGAGGATTATGGGACTACCATACGTATCGAGCTGATCCAGACCTCATCTAGATGATGAATTGAACTCTGCAAGAAATAGCTGTATTTAGTAACACGAAAAGACCGAGAATAGCAGTGAAGATGAGGTAAGAGAGTAGGGGAGGCGAGATGGGGAGGGGGGGGAGAGATGGGAGAGGGGGGGGGGCGCTAGGCAAACGGTTTGTGCAACACCTGAGCAATAACCGACAGGGGGGAAAAGTATCTTGACTGAGCAAAATGTAAAGATCTGTACAGGGAATACCTGAGAAGTGAGAGGGTCACAGGTTGCAATGGTTGTGGGGAGGACCCATAGCAGAACAACAACGATCAGCTTAGGGTAACAACTATTCAATCTTTATCCCAAACATGTTGTCCAACTTTAATCAAATTGCAAACTAAAGACAAAGATGGCATCAAAAATAAAACAACGATTCCATCTCTTGATGACCAAGGCTGACAAAACAAGCTACCTTTGTTGACTATATGTTCACATGGATTGCTATTAGGTAAGCATGTGGGACATCTGCACCATACCACAAGATGAGTAGTAGTATATGAGACTTGTAGTCCAGCGCAAACAAAAGGGCGGATGGGCTCTAACCGACACCGGCGTTGCACCATGGCCTGCATACACAAGGTAGAAAACCGCATCTAAATCAGCAGCGAAATCGATGAGCAAACCCGAATCAACCACTGCAAGCATATGTACGAAACTAATAGTAAACAACACTGAAACGCAAAGCACAAAACTTGGACTAGAATCTAAATCAAAAGGACCGAACGCGAAAGATCCAGGGCTTGGTACGGCTGCGGCGTCACAGTAGCAACTCCGCAAAGCGAAACACATGTAACAAGCAAGATCAAAAACCATGAACACATACGAAGAAACAGCAGTAAATAATGGAAAAGTAGATCGTTTGGGGGCGAACCTAAATTACTTGGACCTGGAGTAGCAAGGGAGGCGTCGAAGTTGTCAGCCTGGATTGGAAGTTGAAGCAAAAGTTCCAGAAGCGAAAGGTCCGGGACTTGCTAGATCAACGGTGCCGCCGCAGCAACCCCAGAAACCGAAACACGTATAGCAAACAAGAGGAAAAATCATCAACATGCGCGAACAAACTAAAGCAAACAATCGGAAGCGACAAGAGCAACGTCGTGTGGAGGTGTGCCAAGGTGGGCGGAGCCGAAGGCGAAGCCGGCGAAGGGGGCCCGAGGTGGAGGTGTCGTGTGGAGGAGGCGCTGCCAAAGGTGGGGCTGCGCCGAGGGGGCTGGAGGCGGAGCCGACGAGGTGGCCCTGAGGTAAAGATGTGCCGCGCAGAGGTGCGCTGAGGGAGCTGGAGCCGGAGGGGAAGCCACCGAAGGGGGCCTGAGATGGAGGTGGCGCTGCCGAAGGGGGGCCTACGCCGAGGGGGCTGGAGGCGGAACTGGCAAGGTGGCCCCTAGGTGGAGATGCGTCGCGCGGAGGGTGGCAAGCCCGTGAGGTGCCATAGCGAGGGTGCCCAGAGGTAGTGCGCCGAAGGTGGTCCGAGGTGGTGCACTGGGCGTCGAGGGGGTCTCGGGGCCAGGGGTGCTTCGATCTCGCGAGGCGTCCGGGTGGTGCCGCCGCCAAGGGTGTCCTGAAGGGGGTGCCGGTGGAGGCCTTGTGACACGGGGCGGCGGCGACGCCGAGATGGCCCCGAAGGGGGCTGAAGGTGGCACCCTCGCTTGTGGAGGCTTCGAGATGAATGCGGAGGGTTCGAGAGGAAGACGGAGAAAGAAAGTGGCAATTTAGGCACTGAGTAGCTACAAAAAAGGAGGCATCTCGCAGAATCCGGCCGTCACGGTTGGGCGTAGAAGCCCATGGGTGCATAGCTCACTGATGGTGACGCGAAATGCAGAAAGGCGAAACGAAATGGCAGCAAACAGGAGAGGCTACGCGAGAAAAGCGGCCACATTCTATGAAGAGATAGCGAAGCCACCGAGGCGACGACTAAGAACAGGGCGCGTTCTGCGCAGTGCACAGGTACGGCCGAAACATTCAGGAACGCAAGGGCAAACACAACGCACGAAAAAGCAACGAATGCGTGAACGCCTCGGACGCAGGCACAACACGTGTCTAGTGAGAGACAAAGCAAGAACCTAAGCGGCAACATTTAGGAACGCAAGGGCAAAGAGCACACGAAAACACAATGAATGCGCGAATGGCTCGGACGTAGGAACAACATGCATGTCCAGTGAGAGACACAATAGGAACCAAAACGACACAGGAAGCAAAGCCGTGCGTGGAGGCGATCGGCATAGACGGTGGAGCAACCGACTTACCAGCTAAGGGCTCAAATGACCGCGCTCGACCGAACGAACAGGGCCGTGGAAGGCACGTGGCGGAGGGTGATTTGAGGACTAAACGTATGGAGTAAACCTGGAAGCGGCGTTTCCACGAGGCTTAATACAAGGTAAGATTTACAATCATCAATCGTATTGCAATTATATTTTGCCGAAGTGCTAACAATGTGGTAGCTGAATTTCTCTCCCGTATCAAGCGATTTCTCAACAGTTGATGCACTTCGGTCCGTGCAGGGCATGGACTGGACCAAGAAAAAAAGGTCACCCGATCATTACAAACTTGTTACTTGTAGTTTGAAATAAGAGGGTCACATGTTTATATACTAAGAGAACCATGTAAATTGGGCTGGATGATGTTGGTGTCACTTGATCCCGGTCCATACACTGTATGTAGATCCACCCCTGGGTCCGTGCTCTGGTGGCGGTGGGCTTCATCACCATTTAGGGTCAAGATTCACCAAATTTAGGTTTTAGGGTTCACCGGCGTAGAGGGTTGACGGTGGGGGTACAACAGTACAAATGAGAGGAGGAAGGAGTGTCGGTATTAGTTTTATTAGGGCTCATGAATCTCAATGGTTGAAAATATACATGATATTTTTTGGGGGAGAAAAATGTATCAGATGTCTAGAGAAACTGATTAAATTTATCTGCCGGCATCTATCTCACACAAATTCAGCGTTCAGAAAAATTGGATCAAATCACACCCCTTACAACATAGGTTTTTCTATTCAGAGTTTTTTCAAAATGTCTTTTCTTAGCAACGTATAAATCCTGACTTCACCCGTCATAAAAACATCTCTAGAACCGCCTGCCTAACGAAAAAACACACGTCAGGCGAGTGCCGGGACCCATATGGCCATACCTCTTTTCTCGCAATGGCCGGCGGTTGGTCATCCCTCCCCGGCGATCTCCTCAAAGAGGTCTTGGACCACCTGTCCTCCGACGCCGACTACGTCCACATCCACCAGGTCTGCAACCACTGGCGGGCCTCCACCTCTGCCCTAACCGTCTCCCGCCCATGGATCGTCGCCGGCCGCTCGCGGCGGAGCGGATTGGTCCCACTCGGCGAGTACTCCCTGCGGCTCCCCCGTGGCGTCCGCCGGATGGACGTCGGTGCCCCGGCCGGCCTCCCGTACTGCTGCGGCACGTCGCGGGGTTGGCTCGCCCTGCTTGACGACGACCAATCCCCCACGCGGCTCGTGCTGTGGGAGCCTCTCTCCAATACCGAGATCCCTCTCCCGTGCCTGAATCCCGTCACCCAAGTCTTCCTCTCTGATGACCCGCTCACCTCGTCGGATTGGGTGGTTATCGCCGGTCAGCTTAAAGGTGAAATACGGCAGAAGACGCTCTTCTGGCGGCCTGGAGACGCCGCCTGGAGCATGCTGTATGAGCTAGGTACTTCCGCAATCGACACCGTCGCGTTCCATGGAGGAAAAATATACTACATAGACATGTTGCGTCATGTTGTTATCTGTGATCTCAACATTGGAACAGCATCTCCTCCTAAGTGTGTCTGGATCTTACATGTTTGCGGTGTAGTGATTCGGCTCTGCAGGTGTGATCTTGACGGGCTTCGCTCCGTGCGTGGGGCGCACCTGGTAACCTGCAATGGTGATCTGTTGTTTGTGGTGTTGCGCTGGGGAAGCCACCCGTCATTGGCTGAAATCTACAAGCCGGAGTGGACTCCGAATCAGCGCCTGGAGCTCTGCGAGAGGGTGACGGACCTTGGTGACTACTCACTTTTCGTGGGCAAAGGTGATGCATTTGCCCTCTCGGCAAAGGAGTTCCCTGCGATTAAGAGGAATTGCGTCTACTTAGCGGATAGAAATTACAAGCAACAGTATTGGATATCTGTGTTCCATTTGGAATCGGGTGTTTTAGAAGAAATTCCATACCCGGAAGAGCTCAAGAAAGACAGAACCAACTGGACGCCGTATGGCTGGTTTTGCCCTAGAAAACCGTTCTTGAAGCAGCAGGGAGCTTGAAGCTACTATTTGCGAATAAGCTGTTAGCTAGATGCATTCTAGGGCCTGTTTAGAATGCAGGAATTTCCTTATGAAATTCAATTCCTATAGTAACTGTTTAGAATGCAGGAATTCCCTGTGGAATTCCTATAGTGACTGGAATTTCCTTATGAAATTCCTTTAGTATCATGTTTGCATAGGAGAAAGTTGCCTACCCTCTTGTGCCTCCTTCATAATGCTATTATCAACCTTTGTAGATTATTTAAATGTTCATTTTGTTATTTCCATGGAATCCTCTTCTGAGTTATATTTTGAGTGCCAGTAAATGTGTTTTCCCCCTCTCTGTATTTTCTAACTTGCCGTTTGTTTCCCTCGTCTGCTTATCAATATGCACCGGTACTGGTTTGTGTACTTGTGTTGGATTTGTATACACTGTTATGTCGAAGAAACGACACATGGCATGCTCATGGCATCAGCAGTTTGGAATTGGATCAGGGAAGGCCAGGTTTCAACAGACCTTTGGATTTTCTCATAAGATCTTAGACACTTCTTATTCCCCTTCAACCACTTGTTTTGTGGTGATCAATTTTTTGTCCACCAGTCCCTTCTCTCATGGGGAGTTAACCCTCCTTTGATCTGAACACTCCAGCACTATCCTCCTTCCTTGCTCAAGATCAGAACCTGCAAATAATAATTACTAGGCCAAAGTTTCATGTCCACCGTTTATTTCCTACAGTGTTGCCTTGTTTTCAGGGAAGTACTGATCGACCTTCAAATGATCAAAATCAAAGATATCAAAGATGAACGAAAGCTTTCGATGTATCGGAGAAGTGCAGAGCAGTCAGTATCGGCCGAGCTGGAGCAGCGCTGCCCCATGCCCCCGATCAAAAGTGAGAATCTTTGACTGATTGAAACCTGTGACCGACTGCACATGTTGTGCTTATAATATTTATTGATTCAGTTACTTTTTCTCAAAAGATCTTGGGAACTTCTCCCCCCTCGATCCATTTGTTTGTGGTGTTTTTCTCCCACTACTCTCCTTCGGTTTGAACCATTGCAGCACCGTCCTCCTTCCTTGCTCAAGAGCAAAACCTGCAAACAATTATTTTGCTAAAGCATTAACTCTGATGCCACACCATTCATTTCCTACAGTGTATACTTTCAGGGTAGTAGCGGAGGGTAGGCCCTTGTTGCTTCAGGTCTCATTGACCTTCACATAAAATATATTTCACATGAAGGGAGACTTTCAATATATCGGAGAACTGAAGAGCAGAGATTACCGGCCAATCTGGAGCAGTACTGCCCCATCCAAAGTGAAAATCTTCGACTGGTTGCTAACGTGTGATGTTTGCTTACAAGATTTCGACAATTTGCGGCAAATATGGTACTAATTGAGGAAGATAAGTAAATGAGTTATGTTCCGCCCTTCAAATCCCAGGGCAAGTTAAGCTAATCTTGATCCCAGACTCCTGATCTATCCTACATAATCTGGGAAAGAGTGCTGGAGGTTTCCTTAACTGAAGGGTGCTTTGAAACAAACTGTTCTTCTAAAATGAGTAATCAATGTTCCAGAATCTCACTTGTGTGCTGATTTCTGTTAGGAAACCTGGGCTTGGGCTTTGCAGGCCTGGTCCATGGTGGACTCCTTATCCACATGGAGATTATATATAGAAGGGGATTTTCAATCATTGTATGTGCTTTTGATAAGAGAATTAAAGAGAAGAAAGAAGCCCCCTATATCTTTGTGTTCAATCTACTATTTGTTTTTTCATTGTTCTATATGATTCGACTTCCGTCTACAAGGTGATCGATCGGACTGGACTCGTCAGCGACGGTTCCTCAACAATTTCATGTCATTTTCATGAATTATTTCGTACACATTCACGAACCCTTCCACGTGGATTAATGTTTGCAGATATACAAAACGATATTGATGCCTATCCGCTTGATTTTGCATCCGATTACAACTATTAGGTGGTATGTTTTCCTAGACAGCCGTATTGATACACGGAAAGAATCAGGTTCATCCGCTTTGCTAAAGGAGCTAACCATAGTTATTTGGTTCGCTATAAAACCCCGTGAATCGCGAACCGGATTCATCGAACCCGAACCGGTTTAGGGTACGGGGTCGTATTCGCAGTGGAAATTGGAAGAAAAAGTGGAGAACTACGAACCCGAATCCTCTACCATGACTCAGACGAACCTTGACCGGTTTAGGATATGATGTATGTCATTCATAAATACGTGCATTGATACTTAGAACTTGGTTTACTTTCTTTTCTGTGGAGTCCCACTTCTCATCTATGTTGTGTACCATAGGTTTCATATTCTCTCTCATTAAGCAGTAATATAATTCTCTGATGTGATGTCAGATGATCCAATGTTATCTTACAGGTGATGTTGCAGCTGGTTAGCAACTTAGCATAGGTGCCATTTTTTCCTGGACTAAAGTTGTGTTCTCCAAATGTCTAATTCTAGAGTAAAATATTATTTGGGATTTGCATTTTGCTCCCTTGCATTTGTGCATTGTCGTAGGGGCAGCCCACCAGCCCCTGTGGCCCGACAAGCACGACACCCCCCCCCCAAAGGCCACAAGAGGGCCCCAGAAGGGGGCCCGGGGACGCCCCATGGGGCCACCTCGAGGCAGCTAAGTGGCTCAGGGCCCCACGTCCCGGAGCCGCCTTGTGGGGTGCGAAGGGCGAAGGGGCACCGGTGGACCAAGCGCATCAACCAGGTGGACCGGGCCTAGGGGAGTCCACCACGAGTCAGAGGCTACGCGTAGGGGTAGGAAATGCCCCTACAGGCATAGGGCCTTTTAGGGATAAGTCCGTAATCTCATGTACCCTGTTAGGAGGCTATAAATATCCCTCCTTCCCCCTTGTAATGACTCAGACCCAGTTTTTTCAGGGCAATCAATATACATACCTCTCCTAACAACCGGTCCCCTCTCCGAGGATCCCCCGGTCATCCTCAGGCATCGGGGGTCCCCTCTATTTTATTGTCTAGTCTTTTAGCTACGACAGTTGGCGCCGCCCGTGGGGACTGGCAGGAAGGCCACAAAGCATAGCTTCAAGGCACTAGCATGGCCCCTTGAAAATCCACGTCCAAGGTCTCAGCAGCCGAAGCGACCGCGGTTCCCAGCACTTCGAGGGACAAGCGAAGTAGAACCTTCGCAGCAGGGACAACCACCTCCCAGGCCGCGGAGGAGGAAGCAAACAACTCCATGCACAGAGGCATCGTCGGGAGCGACACCCTGCCTACCAAGGCATCCCTCCCTGGGAGCCACCTGGGGGACCCACAGCTAGGGACAACAGGCGCAATGCGCGAAGCATACGAGGTACTCCAGCGGGAACTAGCGGACCTCCGTCGAGAGATGTTGAGTCTCCGGCAATCGAGGGAGGTGGCCCTCGCGGACCCGCTCCAGCTCACACAAACCACTAGAGCAAGGGAGGCGCCTCCCGGCACCAACAACAGTGCCTCCCGCCCGGGACCCTAACTCCCCTGCTGAGCTGGGTGAACGCTGTTGGCCCTGTGGCTTCAAATATCGAGGTCGGCCTGCTTGAGGGTGCACAAACCCCTCGGAGTTCCTCCGAGTATACGAGACCGCCATCGAGGCGGCCGGGGGAGACAACACAACGAAGGCAAAGAGCATCACCCTCGTCCTCAAGGGTGTGGGCTTGACATGGTTCTTCACCATACCCCCCCGGTCTATATACGCATGGGAACAGTTGCAGGACCTCGTACGCAACAACTTCTAAGAAAATTACAGAGAACCAAAGGACGTGGGGCACCTGTTCACAATAAAGTAGGCCTCGGGCGAGTCCCTCCGCAGTTTTCTTAAAAAAAAATCATAGAAGTGAAGTGCCAGGTGAAAGGGGTCAACGAAACCACCATCATAAATGCAACAACGTGTGGGCTCCAAAGGGGGGGCCCTATCAGAAAGGCTGGCTCGCAAACCCATCCACATGGTAACGGAGTTCTTCAACAAAATAGAAGAGTACACCCGGGCGAAGGAGGACAACACCCAGAGGGCGGGGTCTCGAACACCCACTGCCTCAGCCTCAGCCCCAAGCGGGCCGCACGGGAAGGAAGGACCCGCAGCCATCACAATGGGAGCACCCACCGAGCTGAGAGCCAATGACTACCGCCAGAAGGGGCGAAACGTCTACCACGTAGACGGCGGGCAGCCCACCAGAGGGGTGAAGCGAGAAGGTCACGAACGCAACGGCGGAAGGCAACCAGGTGCCTGAGCCAGTGCCGGAGGCCCCTCGCTATTTTGCGACCTCCACGGCGAAGGGTCACACACAACTAGCGAGTGCCGCACCATCACGGCCCTGCAGGAGTACATGAACCGCAGCCACCAGCTGGCCGAGCATGAAGAAAGGAGGGGAGTTGGCAACCAGCTGCCCGCTCCGCCTCTAAGGCCCCGCATAGAGGGGGGCCACGAGGAGCATCGTCAGAGGATCATAAACATGATCACAGAAGTATCCTCGCTCGGCATAACGTCAAAAAGACAACGGCACACATACGCCAGACAGATTCACCGCGTCATGACATACCCTGCCTCCAGTCCACCTCGCTACGTCGAAATATCAATCACCTTCGACCTTGAGGATGCTTGGGGTGTGTATTTACCACACCAAGACCCCCTCGTCGTCTTCGCCAACATTGCGGATTTCGACATCAGACGTGTCCTTGTGGACGGAGGAAGCTCGGCGGACCTCCTATTCACGGACGCCTTCGACAAGATGATGATCCCCTGAGATCACCTATCACCCCCGGGCATACCCCTGGTAGGCTTCGGGGGAAGGCCCGTGACGACCCTAGGTCAGATTAACCTGGCCGTCACATTCAACAACGACTTTGCATCCCAAACCGAGGTCATCACGTTCGACGTCGTCCAGATGCCCTACCAATACAACACCATCCTCGGTCAGGCCACGTCGAACACCTTCAGTGCAATAGCACATGTTAGACCCAGAGGTCTTAATCATGTTATTTAATGATGAATACATTGCCAAAGGAACATGCTTGTGATCTTAAGTGCTGACATGTTTTTGAGATCTATTGAATTCTGTCGACAACCAGCTTTTGTCAGGTTTTGCGGTAGTACCGGCGTTGTTTACACGGTAATACCGCCCGACGGTTTAACCGCGTGTTTGTTGACGGTACGAATTTTCCCGAAGTCTTGTGTTTGGATTTTGGATTTTCTCTGGAAGCGGTAGTACCGGCTTTATATATGCGAAACTACCGGAGTACGGTATGACCGCGGTTGTGCAGCGGTAGTACCGCAAGTCTTGGTTTCGAACGCGTGTTTTGCTCGAACCGTTAGATCTTGATCTGATGGCTCATATCGAGAGGAACGTTCGGACCGTCCGAACTCCTTGAGGACTGCGAGCCATTGGATTGAAATCCGACAGATGAAATCAAGGGGAACGTTCGGACTTTGAACAGTAAATCCAACGGTTTTGAAGTAAGGTCCGATCGGCAAGTCATCTGGACCGTCCGTGCATCTCCGAAGCTCATGCGCGTGTTTTGACATACATTCGTATCGCTTGTGAAGCGGTAGTACCATGTTTTTACGGTAGTACCGTTGTTTCAACAGCGGTAGTACCGCGCTTGGATTTCCTCATTGAGAGTGTTTTCTGACAAGTACTGTTAAGTGAAAATCGGTAGAACCGTAGTCTTGGAGCGGTATGACTGTAGAACGGTATGACCGTGCTTTGAACGTAGGTAATACCGCTCGTCAGTAAGACTGTTTGATAAAAGTATGGAATTTCCAGAGAGTGTGCTTATGGAAGACTTTGAGATTTCACAAAGAGCGGTAGTTCCGCAGTGTTTCGAGTGGTACGACCGCGTGTGCGGTAGTACCGGTGCTAATATGGCGGTAGTTCCGATTATGCTTTGAAATATTGTCGTGTTGAGGATTTGACTGAGGATAAGTTAAATTCATGAGCTTTATCTTGTTGCATGTTGCATGATAGTGTTTATGGGTGTGAGTGAGCTAATGGATGGTCAAGTTGGAGAACTTGTGCCATGGTTTTGGTTTCTTTGGTCTTTGCATGTGCAGGTTGAGCGTGAAGTCGAATTACAGTCGGTGACAAAGTTGACTCAGACTAGGATGGGGAGATCTGAGGTCTTGGAAGTCGTGGATGTCACGAGGTGGTTTGGATCACACTCGAGTATGTGGAGATCAAGGGGTGCTATTTGGAAGCTACGGATGGAGTCACGGAGGCTTGCGCGGAAATTTGGAAAGATTGATTTGGAAGGAGTTCCAAATCTGGTCGTTTTGTGATAGAGTCCGTGTCGGTGTCGTGTTGGACATGGATATGACTCTAGGATATAAATAGAGGAGGGTTAGGAGCTAACCCGTGAGTTTTGAGATTGGAGGTCATGATTTTGAGTCACGGTTTTGAGTTGAGGTTCGTGCTGTAGCTTTTTGTCGAAAAGTTTTTGCAAGGTCTTCTGTTGAAGATTGTGAGGGGTGCTTGAAGGGCACCTTGTAGCCACACATCATTGTTTGAGCAATATACAACAGATTGTTTCTATATTATGTCCAGAGTTTTCGTTTTGTTCTTGCTGTGTTTAATAGTTTCTTGAGAAGTTCTTCTGGAGGTCTTTTGAAGATATCCAGAGAGGTTCTTGAGGTGATCTCAAAGAAGCTTTCAGAGAGGTTTAGCAATAAGGTTTCGGCTGAAGTTCTTGAAGGTCAAATACGCTGCAAATCATTCACCCCCCCTCTGATTGTGCCATACGATCCAACAGCACACCATAATTATCTATGCATGAAGATCCCCACACCAGAGGGCATAGTCACGGTGTAAGAGAACCAAGACCTAGCAAGACAGACAGAGTTAGAGGTGCTTTCACTAGCCCGCCATGTCCACATGGTCAAAGTAGACGCGGGCACCCAAACTGGGGCCGCCTCAACAAGATGGGCGCCGAAGGTAAAGCCAGAAGGGCAACTTCGAAGAATTCCCCTAAGCGAAGCATCCCCCCAAGAGGACGGTGGCCCTCGGAGCAGAACTACCAGAGGCAGCACACGACGCCATTCTTGAGGTACTCCACCGCAAGGTGGATGTCTTCGCCTGGGGCCCAGGGGACATCCTCGAGGTGGCACGGAGAACCATCGAGCACCACCTCACCCTCCGAAGAGACACATCCCCCAAGAAGCAGAAGTTGCGGTGCATGTCGGCGGAGCGGCTGGAAGCGGCAAAGAAAGAGATAGCCAAACTGCTAAAGGCGGGGGTCATTCGTGAGACTAAACACTCCGAGTGGCTGGTCAACCCCGTTTTGGTGCAAAAAAAGCACTAGCAAATGGCACATGTGCGCCGACTTCACCGATCTCAACAAGGCATCCCCGGAGCACGACTTCCCCCTACCTCGCATCGATCAGCTGGTGGATGCCACCTCGGGATGCGAGCTAATGAGCTTCCTAGACACTTACTCAGGGTATCATCAAATATTCATGGCCAAGGAAGATGAGCCAAAAACAGCTTTCATGACCCCCCATAGGGACCTATTGCTTCACCCGTATACCGTTCGGCCTAAAGAATATGGGGGCAACCTTCACCCGGCTCATCACGAAGGTACTGGCCGGCCAGCTTGGCCGTAACATGGAGGCATACGTCGACGATATGGTGGTCAAGAGCAAGCTCGTAGGGTCACACATAGGGGATCTACAAGAAACTTTCTCCAGCCTCTGGGCAGAAGGGATCAAGCTCAACCCCGAGAAGTGCGCTTTCGGCGTAAGGGTGGGCAAACTCCTAGGGTTTCTCGTATCCAAAAGGGGTATTGAGGCCAACCTCGAAAAAATAAGAGCCATCCAAGAAATGGAGCCCCATCGCAGCGCCCAAGAGGTGCAAAGGCTAACAGGGCACTTCGCAGCCCTCAGCAGATTTATGTCTCACTCCGTAGAGCTAGCCCTACCATTTTTAAGACACTCCAGGGGCAGAGCCATTCCGGTGGATGGAGGATTGCCAAAAGGCGTTCCAGGAGCTTAATCAATACCTCGCCCAACTACCAAGCCTAACTAGCCTAAGGCCAAGCACGAAGCTCTTACTATACCTCGCCGCCTCCTCAGCGGCGGTGAGCGTGGTCCTCATTGAAGAAAACAATGGACAACGTCTCGTGTATTACGTCTCGGAGGCCCTTCAAGGTGCCAGGACCCGATACACGAAGCTGGAAAAGCTAGCATATGCCCGGCTAATAGTCTCGCGCAAGCTCCGGCACTACTTCCTAGCGCACACCATCATGGTCCCAACGTCCTACCCATTAGCACTGATGCTACGGAACAACGACGCCTCGGGCCAGATAGGAAAGTGGGAGGCCGAGTTTGCGCCCTTCGACATTACCTTCGTGGCACGCACGGCCATCAAGTCGCAGGCCCTAGCCGACTTCGTCGCCGAGTGGACTCCCACACCGGCCAACAGCCACAAGCAAGATCGAGGTGCCATGGACAATATACACCGACGGATCATGGTGTGCCGGAGGGGACAGCACGACGGCCATCTTGGCCACCCCGGATGGGCGAAGCATCTCCCACGCTGCCCGCCTCGACTTCCAAATGACCAACAATGCCTCAGAGTACGAGGCATTATTGCTAGGCCTCTGTAAAGCCAAAGCCCTGGGAGCAAAGCGCATAATCATCAAAAGCGATTCCCGCCTCATGGCGGGGCACTTTGACAAGTCATTCACGGCCAGGGACCCCGAAATGGCCAAATACCTAGCGGCGATTTGAGCGGTAGCGCAGCACTTCCTCAACATCACCGTCCAAACCATCCCAAGAAGCAACAACGAGGCAGCAGACAAACTCACAAAGTTGGCTAGCTCCGGTGAGCGCCCTCTGCCAGAAGTATTCTACGAGACACTAAGAGCCCCGTCGGCTGCGCCCAAAGCACAAGGGGCTACGCTCGAAGCATAAGGTGCTGCGCACCCAGTGCTCCTCATCGACGAGGTGGATTAGCACAACATCATCATCAAATACCTCGCAGGCGAAGAGCCCGAGGACACGGCCGAAGCAAACCGCCTCCGACACCGAGCCAGAAACTACCACACGGCCACGGCCAATCAGATAAGGGGGGCGTCAGGTTCTATTCCTACGACAGCAGATCCTGAATGAGGGCAGTCCTCCTAAGGAATCACGAGGGGCTCTACGACGCACATCAAGCGCCCTAGAGCCTCGTGGCAAAGACCTTCTAACAAGGTTTCTATTGGCCAACAGCGCTCAAGGACGCGCAAGACCTGGTCCAACACTACCAAGGGTGCCAGTGGGCCAATCGCAACTCGAAGGTATTACCGAAGATTCATCAAAGGTTTCTCCAAAACCGCTAGACCTATGACTCAGCTTTTGAAGAAAGAGAAGAAGTTTAAATGGACAGATGCCTATGAGCAAAGTTTCCAGGAGTTGAAGAAAAGATTAGTATCTGCACCTGTGTTAGTTTTACCTGACATCCACAAGGGCTTTGAGGTCTTCTGCGACGCCTCTTGTCAAGGCGTTGGATGTGTGCTGATGCAGGAAAGTAAAGTCGTGGCTTATGCCTCTCGCCAATTAAAGCCTCATGAAGGAAATTACCCGACTCATGATTTGGAATTAGCCGCAATTGTGCATGCCTTGAAAATTTGAAGGCATTATCTCATCGAAAATCACTGTGAGATTTTCACGGATCACAAAAGCTTGAAATACATCTTCACTCAATCACAACTAAACCTCAGGCAAATGAGATGGTTAGAAATGATAAAGGATTATGACCTAGGAATCCATTATCATCCAGGCAAAGAAAATGGAGTGGCAGATGCCCTAAGTCGAAAATGGCACTGCAACACTATGTTGGTTCAGGAAAGTCAGCCAAGATTGTATAAAGAATTAAGATATACGAATTTAGAGATTGTTAACCATGGTTGTGTAAACACCTTAGATGTTCAACCAACCGTTTAGAGACAAATAAGAGAAAATCAGAAAAAAGATGAAGACATCAAAGAAATCAAGAAGAACATGAGAAGAGGCAAAGCCCTAGAATTTTTCGAGGATGAGCTAGGTACCATTTGGTTCGGTAACCGCATCTGTGTATCGAATCATCAGGAAACAAAGTAATTAATTATGAAGGAAGCCCATGAATCACCTTACTCTATTCATTCGGGAAGTACCAAGATGTACCAGGATCTGAAGGAAAAGTATTGGAGGGTCAGTATGAAGCGAGAGATTGCTGAATTTGTTGCACAGTGTGATGTATGCCAAAGAGTCAAAGCAGAACATCAAAGGCCAGCCGGATTGTTGCAACCTTTACCAATTCCCGAGTGGAAGTGGGAACAAATCGGCATGGATTTTATCACTGGACTTCCTAGGACCCAATCAGGATATGATTCCATCTGGGTCATGATTGACTGTTTGACTAAAGTGGCACACTTCATTCCCGTTAAGACCACTTACCAAAGTAGTAAACTAGCAGAGTTATACATGGCCAGGATCGTCTGTCTACATAGAGTACCCAAAAAGATAGTGTCCGACAGAGATTCACAATTCACATCTAGATTTTGGAAGAGCTTGCATGAAGCATTGGGGACATGACTTAACTTTAGTACAGCTTATCATCCCCAAACAGATAGACAAACGGAATGTGTGAACCAAATTCTTGAAGACATGTTTCGAGCCTGTGCTATAGACCATGGAAAGAGTTGGGATCAGAACCTTCCTTATGTAGAATTCTCGTACAACAACAGCTATCAAGCCAGCTTGCAAATATCCCCATTTGAAGCATTGTACGGCAAACAGTGTAGAACCCCTCTCCTTTGGGATCAAGTCGGACAATATCAATTCTTCGGACCTGAATTAATTAAGGATGCTGAAAGTAAAGTAAGAATGATAAGAGAACGATTGAGAGTGGCTCAATCCCGACAGAAGAGTTATGCTGACAATCGTCGTAGGGAATTGTCCTTTGAGACATGAGATTTTGTCTATCTCAGAGTAACTCCACTCAGAAGAGTAAGAAGATTTCAGACCGAAGGAAAGCTCGCACCAAGATTTGTTGGACCATACAAGATTTTGGGAAGAAGAGGTGGAGTCGCCTATCAATTAGAGCTGTCGGCATCTTTATCCGCAGTTCATAACGTCTTCCATGTATCGCAACTAAAGAAGTGTCTTTGAGTTCCAACAGAGCCAACACCACTTGAGAGCATCGATCTTCAAGAGGATCTCACCTATGTGGAGCAGCTGATCAAGATTCTTGATGTTGCAGAGCACGTTACCAGAAGCAAGATCATCCGTTCGTGCAAAGTCCAATGGAGTAACTACTCGGAAGAAGAAGCCACCTAGGAACGAGAAGAAGATCTGAAAGTAGAGTATTCCCACCTTTTTACTGACCAAGTCTGAATCTCGGGGTCGAGATTCCCTTAAGGGGGGTAGGTTTGTAACATCCTGATTTTTGAGGCTTTTTGAAAATTCTCAAATTTAAAATTAACCATTTGGTTTATTGGATTTTTAAAGCTTAAACTTGAAATTTTAGAAAATAAAAACAATTTAATTTGAGTTAAGCAAACTTCAATTAATTCAAAATCAGTTTATTTGAATTTTCTTGGGCTTTATTGGATTAAAGTCAAAAAGAGTAGTTTACGTGATTTCTTGGATTTTCTGGAATTCAAAAAGGGGTTTTCTTTTTGGCCGAAAGCCAAAAATAATTTAATTACAAAATTAAAAGCTAAAGTTAAGTTGTAAATAAATTTATTAAGTTCCAAATAATTCAAGGAATTTCTGTGTATTTTTCTTGAAATTTTTGGACTTAATTTTCTATTTTCTAAAAAACCTTTTTAATTTCTTGTATTTCTTTAAATCAAAAATGCATTTAAATTCCTCTTTTGGCTTCCGGGCCGATTTTCGCTTTGTTTCATTCTCTGCTTGGCCCATTTGCCCACCTGCTTAATCAAGACTTCACCAAATTTCAGCCTCGCTCTGCCCAAATTGAGCCGCGCCTCTCCGCGTCTGACAAAGGGCCCACTGATAGCTTCCTCTTCCTCCTCCCTTCGCCGTTGAAGTCCTGCCGCGCCCTCACCATCACTCGCCACCATTCTCTCCTCACTCGCCTTGTCGCTATGGCCAACGCCATTAAATGTTGTCCTTACCCACCCTCTTCGACTGTCGCACCGTGCTTGGTCTCCATGCCATGCCCCGTCGCACCAAGCGCGATGTCCATGCCGCCGCCCCATGCCGGCACCCATCTTGTCGTCCTCCCTCCCTACTCCCCCTCGACCTCTATAAATGGGCACCCCCAACGCCCCTTCTTCTCCTCCCCTTTCCCCCCACCTTGCCCTCTCTCTCTCGTCCTCACCTTACCGTATTTCGCCGTTGAAGTGCTCCAGCCAAAGCTTCTTCCACCGGCTATTTCGCCGACGTCGGAGGTTGTCCACCGCCGCCGTCTCCACTCCTAGCATCGCCTCGTCGCGGCCCATCTCGTGTGTGCACTCACTTCGCCGGGCCGCCACCGGAGCCACATCGCAACCTTCGACCGCCGCCGCCAATTCCTCCGCTCGCCACCGGCCACCACCTTGTGCATCGCCGCCAAAACCCGGCGCTCGAATCCTCGCTTCTCTCCTCTGCGTCCCCCACCGAGGCTCACCGAGGCGCGTAGCACCGGCGAGCCTACGCGCCCGAGCGCCACCGCGTCGCCGGAGGTGACGTGGCCGCCACGTCCGTGCCACCTAGGTGCCACCTCGGCCCCTCTACGCTTGCGTGGTAGCCCGCGTGGCCTAGCCCACATGGCGTTGCCACTGTGCCGCGAGCCGGGTCTACGGTGGGCCTTTGTGCTGCGGTGGACTTGGTCCATGGCCGTGGGGCTCACATGTCAACCGCACAAGATTTTTTCTTTAGGAAAATAATTTCGGCCAAAATTCAATAATCCGGTCGTTGACATTATCGCGACGCAATAAAGTGATTTTCCTTTAGAAAAATAAATCAGAAAATTTGGAAATTCCCCTTTTATCATCATTTCATGTATTTTCAAACTTCCGAGAGCCCGTTCTTCTTCGTTCGAACTCCGATTCGAGGGATTCAAATTTCTAAATTCATCTAAATTTAATATCTAGCTATCTATATGAAAATTATTTAATTTGGAGTTCATTTGAAATTTATTTGAATTTGCTTCGTCTTCACGTGTAGATTTCGACGACTCCAGGGAACCCGAATATTGCGAAGAAGTAGATCCTCAAGCATTTGAGCAAGGCAAGTTACATCTTTGATCATATTGAATCCCAATATTTTAAATTATTTAAATTCTATTTTAAATTATTATTGCACGCGTATTGAAATTCAAGTAATTTAAATCCATGTTTTAACTTTATAGTTATTCCTAATTCCTTTGTACATCCAAACTTGAATATTGATTTAACCACCCCTTGATACCATAGCTAAAAGCTAGTTGGTATATTAGTATGAACTAAAATATGTTGCAAAACTCTATGCTTAGTCAAATCTTAGCTCAAAAATATTTAATTTGAGGAATTTAGCCAAAAGCTCAACTATGATTTAAAATGATACTATGGTGTGGTATATACCATAGAAATTTATGGAATGATTTAACTTGTTAAAGAAAATAAAAATTGCTTTGGACTTGGGCGAAATGGACGGTTGGATGGTGCACGTTGATGCACGGGATCGAATCATTTCTATGATCGAGGTCCATGGGTTTTATGGAAAGTGGCCCAAGTCAATTAAAGACCGGTCTTTGGGCGCATTTTGCTAAGCCCTATCGTACTACCACATGTTTTGAATGAGCAGGACCTGACTAACTAATTTGCAACATTACACCGTGGTCGTGCCATCCGGTTACGTGGGTGTCTTTTATGACCTACTTTTATATATTCCCACTTGGCGCAAGAGGAGGCCTGAACCTGGCGGGTTTCTATCCAAAGAGGGCGAAACCTTTGCGAGGCGGGACTACGGTGGGATGGCACTTTGTAAAGGCCTTGACACGTGCTCTAGACTGCTTACCTAAGGTAGTGAGCAATGATATCGATGGATGCTAAACAAACTAGAGAAGTCATGTCATGTGGGTAAAGCTGTACACCTCTGCAGAGTGTAAAACTATTCGAGTAGCCGTGTCCACGGTCATGGACATGCTAGCAAAACCACTCCAAGTTAGATTTTGGTTTTGGTTTCAAAAGACTTATTAAATAGTTTTGGATTTCTTATCCAATTGGGAAATTGGGCTGGTAGCCGTATGATAGGAGGGTATCCTTCACCACTCGTTGATGAATGTTATCTAACTATAAAACTTGAGATTTAGAAAATAAATTTTAGTTATAGAATAAACTGCTTTAGAACTTAGTATGAATATTTAAATAAAAAATATCGCTTTATGCAAATTGAGCCACATAAGCCTACCTTTGTTGAATCCTTGCATACATTATAATCATGTTAATTGGGTGTAACTTGCGGAGTACATTCATTTGTACTCACCTTGCTTAATAAAATTATTGATAAGGAGAAGAGTACTACGAGGAGAATGAGAACTTGGACGACTAGGCTACGCCCTCCAGATGATTGCCTGTGGCGAATCGTGTGGTCTACCTTATTTCTTTTGCTTTTGCTGTATTTTGCTTATTGGCTTTATGCCCCTTTTGTAACAAACTTTAATTATTATCAATGAATGACCTTTTATAGTTATGCTGTCCACTTTTGTTGACTGTGTACACTACCTGTTCCTAGACTAGTGTATGAAACGCAGAGAATCCTTCGCTCCCGGGTTCGACACCAATGCCCCCCACAGGCACGAGTGTATAAACAGACACCGTGCATGGCCTTTGGACCCGGTGCACACCAAGGCCCCCCACAAGCACGAGTGTATAAATGAAGACACCATGCATGGCCTTCGGCCCCGGTGCACACCGATGACCCTCGTAGGCACGAGTGTATAAACAAACTATGCATGGCCTTTGGCCCTGGTGCACACCGATGCCCCCCACGAGCACGAGTGAACAAATGAAGACACCGTGCATGGCCTTAGGCCCTAGTGCACATCGACACACCCAGCAAGCACAACCGCGCAGGCGAAGAAGCCGCACGGGGCTCATACCCCAGCACACAATACTTGGTCCAAAACACCAGGGCGCACCGAGGGGGGACGGCAAAAACCCTTGCAAAAAAGTTAGGGCTCCCCCGGAGCCCTATCTAAAAAAGTATAGGGGACGGCGCAAAGCTTTGCCTCCCCCTCACAAAAAGTTAGGGCTCCCCCGGAACGCTATCTAAAAGTTTGGGGGACGGCGCGAGGCTTTGTCTCCCCCCTCGCAAAAAAAAGTTAGGGCTCCCCTGGAGCCCTATTTAAAAAAGTATGAGGGAAGGCGCAAAGCTCCGCCTCCCTCCTCACAAAAAGTTAGGGCTCCCCTAGAGTCCTATCTAAAAAAGTATGGGGGATGACACGAGGCTTCGCCTCCTCCTCGCAAAAAGTTAGAACTCCCCCGGAGCCCTATCTAAAAAAGTATGGGGGACGGCGCAAGGCTTCACCCCCTCCCTCTCAAAAAAAAAGTTAGGGCTCCCCTGGAGCTCTATCTAAAAAAGTATAGGGGACGGCGTGAGGCTTTGCCTCCCCCTCGCAAAAAACAAACAAACAAACAAAAAAGTTAGGGCTCCACTGGAGCCCTATCTAGAAAAGTATGGGGAACGGCGTGAGGCTTCACCTCCTCCCTCGCAAAAAAAAGTTAGGGCTCCCCCGGGAGCCCTATCTAAAAAAAGTATGGGGGACGGCGTGAAGCTTCGCCTCTCTCTCTCTCTCTCGAAAAGTTAGGGCCCCCCCGAAGCCCTATCTAAAAAAGTACGGGGGACGGCACGAGGCTTCGCCTCCCCTCTTGCAAAAAAGTTAGAGCTCCCCTGAAGCCCTATCTAAAAAAAGTTTGGGAGGATGGCGCTATGCTCTGCTTACCCTCTTCCGGTGGTGCCCCCCCCTCGCTCGCTCCGTCACCATCCGCCAAGCCTTTGCCTTTCTTCTTCAGGCCCAAGATCGCCTGAGGGAATCCATCAGGCGTTGCTGCTGCACCCAAAAGTCTCAGGTAACGATGTTACTCGCCCTTTGCACCTACTTCTGGTCGGAAGCAATCTCTGTCTTGGAGGCCATGGGCACGGAGCGAGTGCCAAGGGCGTCAACATGGCTGCATCTAGCCTATTGCAGCAAAACAAGGACTATTGTCTAAGTCGCCTTCGCACAATGATTGTCGTAGGCTCGGGCAGCCGGCACAAAAACTTCTTCAGCGTGGTGAAGATGGTCCAGCGTGACATCTATCTCGGTGGGGGTATGCTTCCGGAGCGGTGGCACAGCGCTGAGCTTGGTGACAACGCTCTCCAGGGACTCCATCGCCTCCCAGGTCGCCCGCGACACGATGGCCGAAAGTTGCCGCTCCACCACAACTTCCGCCTCAAGGACAGCGTGAACCCCGCGCAGTGCCTGCACTTGCTCTTGTAGGGTGCAACGCTCACCCTCGAGCTCAGCGATCCTCGACTCCAGCCCCTCGCCTTCTCGGTAAGAGCCGAGCGCTCGACGTTTAGGGATTTTTTTCGTGCATGCTTTGAGTCGACCCGCTCCTGGATCTCCACGTAGCCGCGCTGGATATCCCCCTCGAGTGCACGGGACAACATCAGGTCTGCACGAGGTGTGTTGTTAGTAATAGAAGTATATAGGAAACACAACTACGCGCATATCCGAATGTACCCTCGTGGCATTTACCTCAATGGACTGAAACATCCTATCCGCGGGCATGCGCTGGAAAAGCTCGGATAGGCAGGACGAGGCGACACAGCGAGCCACCTCCTCGTAGACAACCGCCGCCCTGGGGCTGATCTTAAAATCTTGGGTACATAGCTGACCCACATCCGCGGTACCCATGGCTCTGGGTGCACCGATAGCTGCCTCGGATCGCCCGGCGCACGAGCCCCCCTTGGACCCCCTAGCGCCACAGCCATCCTCGGACCTCCCAGTGCCGGAGCCACTGATGGACCCTCCGACCTCGGGGCCACCCTCACTGCCACCGCCCCCTCGATGCCCCGCGCTGCACAGCATGGAAACAAGTTAGGCGAGTGCAAAAGAACACAACAAAAAGCGAAGAGGTGAAACTGACCAATCGTATCGTAGGCAAAATTGGGCACCTCCACTGGTGTCCTCGCACTTAATCAGACGCTCATGATAGCGTCCCAACAGACTCCTCCTTGAGGGACATGCTCGCTACACCGAACGAGCTCGCTACCACCTCTGTCGCTCTAGCACCAGCCCCTGGAGCAACCAGCAATGCCGTCAACGAAGAACTCGTCGAGCTGCTCATTTTCAGTTGCGCCATGGGAGTATGCGACCCCTTCTTCAAGGGGTGACCCGCCCGTCCACCCCCGCGCAGCCAGGGCCACCCACGCCACTAGCCCCAATGGCCTGTAAGGGCACCGCACTGATCGGCCCTTGGGCCTCCAACTCCTTGGGGACGCAGATCCGCTTCTTTTTTCCTCCGTCGGGATCCGGGCGCTCTGCCAAACGAACCGTCGGATCCACGTACGCCCAATTTAGGTGGGCCTCGCGCACTACCAGCCCTCGCTTCACATGTTTCTCCCCGGTGTAGGGGCCCAGAAGCTGTTCCACGACACACGCAGCCTCGTCAATGGGCATCACTGTAGGAGCATAAGTTCAAGCAGCGACACACATATATAAAACAAGAAGCAAAGCCAAGGGCGAAATTTGGCACCTTCGCGATCGACCAACTCGAAGGGGGGGATTTTGCCCCTCAGCTCCCCAAGCATCACGCTCTAGCCCTGCACCAAGGGCCACACCCGGAGTGTGCAAAACTCTTCCACGAGATCCCTCGTGGAAAGCCTCCACGTCGTATTGAGCAAGAGGCAGAGCAACGCCTCCTCCCTTGAAGAAAGCTCGATCTTCGGGGAGGGGATGAGCTGAATGGGCCCTCCGACAGAGCAAAGACCGGCGTCTGCGGGGCACTTGTGGTAAAACCACCTCCGGGTCTAGCCGATCTCCCACTGGTTCCTAGCCGCCGGACAAGGTGTGCACTGGAGGTGGCGCATCTTCGGCCGAAAGTTGACACTTCTAAAATTCAACGTCTTGCCAGTGTCCTTTTTCTTGGGTTGGCATTGCCTATCATGAAGGTACGTCAAGAGTCGTCCTTCCCCGTCGCTCGCCCCTGCGGAGCGCAACACCCACTCGAAGACGCCGATCTTGACGATGGAGTTGGATGTCAGTTGGGCCAGATCCACCCTGTACGGCTAAAGCACCTGGGCCACCAATGCCACGCAAGGGAAGCAAAAATCAGCGTCGAAGAAGGCAACGAGGTGCTGGCACGGTCTCCGTCCTGAGAGCCCGCGCGTTCGCGACATCCCCTAGCTTCCCCCTTACCCTTCAACGTCTGCAACACTTGCGACGTCACGATCGAGCGACCAAGCTTGTCGGTATACACTACCGCACCACCTCTATCCTTGTTCTACTTCGTCATAACGAGGTGCGGAGGGATGCGGAGAGCGGATGATGGAACACGACGTCTTCACACAACCAGTGCGCGTGGTCAAGAAAGAGAAAAGCTAGGGTTGGCAATGGTGCGAATGAACGTGGCACAAGGAGGACACCCCCTGTTTATACAAGTAGCAGGCAGGCAACAATATAGGATAGGGGAGCCAAAGAACCGCGGGCCAACCAGGACATGAGTGCATCTCAAACAGCACACCCAACCAACAGCATTATGGCGCACGGGAACCAATAGACGGCATTAAAGCACACAACGCCCAACCATGATATGTGCTACCCAAAGAGATGCCATAATACCTCCGCCTCCGAGCCGTACGCCGGGGGAGGAGCCCATCAAGCATACGCATCGTCAGGCCGAAGGGGATGGTGTGCTTGGACCCTCCGGAAAAAGGGTGCAGTTTCAGCCATGATGAAGGCAAGCACCACACGCCCCCTCCCCCGAAGGCCACAAGAGGGGCCCCGAAGGGGGCCCGGGGATGGCCCATAGGGCCACCTCGAGGCAGATAAGTCGCTCGAGGCCCCCACGGCCTGGAGCCGCCTCGTGGGGTGCGAAGGGCCAAGGGGCACCGATGGACCAGGTGCACCAACCAAGTGGACCGGGCCTAGAGGAGTCCACCATGAGCCGGAGGCTATGCGTAGGGGTAGGAAATGCCCCTGCGGCCCCTACAAGCATAGAGCCTTTTTAGGGATAAGTCTGTAATATCATGTACCTTGTTAGGAGGCTATAAATAGCCCTCCTTCCCCCATGTAATGACTTAGACCTAGTTTTTTTAGGGCAATCAATATACATACCTATCCTGACAACCGATCCCCTGTCCGAGGATCCCTCGGTCGTCCTCAGGCATCGAGGGTCCCCCCCTATTTTACTATCTAGTCTTTTAGCTACGACATGCATCATGTGAGATGATATCACTAGAGTTTGAGACAGTTAATAGATCTAACATCATCTCCTTCGTAGATTGCTTGCTTTCCGAAGAGGGTAATGAAATAGTTCATTTACTAAACATCATTCAGTAATGGATCCAAAGCACACTTTAGGTTTTGTTGTTCTTATGTTATATGTTTACTATATCTTTGGACTTTTAAAGCATTAGAATGTTCTGTTCTGTTACCCTATACAGTTGATCAATATTAATCATGGATATTTTTCCTTTTCATATTCCAATGATTGAGGGGCGCAAATCACCTGGGAAGATGGTAGCAATTCTCCAACAGGTGGTTGAAGAGTGCACTGCATCACTTGTTGCCGCCATGATTGAAGCTGAAGGGACACTAAACAGTCAATGTTTGCATGAGGAACAAGATGATCCTTACAGATCTACACTTGAAATTGATCAGATATGCTTCTATAAAGGTCAAGTCCACCTTTATATTGTTGATAGTAGAAGTGTCTGGGTTCTTATGTTATAAAAAGAAAGCAAGGTGGGGTTGATTTACCCATTTGTAACTCACCCCAGATTTTCCTTCAGTAAAGCCACTATATTTTCAAGAATGTTGTATTTGTGCATGGTATACTGGTGCATTCATGAACTAAGGTGCCTATTCAAGCGGATTGTAGAAACATGCAACTCAATTTTCTTCTAGCATTGGAATATTTTGATGATAGCACTAACTTATCATGCAATTCTTAGTAAAATTACCAGGCCAGGGAACGCCAAAGGAGAGAAGAACAGGAAAGACTTGAGTGGTTGCAAAGGCGGAGAGAACATAAATACGACGAGCGAGCTCTAGCTAAGACAGACCAAGAAGCAGCTGAAAACCTGAAACAGAAGCCGTTGTTGCAAGGAAGAGGCAAGAGAAGGCCATGGCTCATGGAGCTGAACTAGGGATGGCACTTGTGCCCGATTACCCGTGTGTCTGCAGGTAAATGCCCTAATAGAGCCGGGCATGGAGTGTTTTTCCCACGGGCATGAAAATGGGTACAACTCTCTACCTGTCGGGTAAATGGGCATGGGCATGGGCATGGGTGAGCTCCACCTGTGTCCGTCTCGCCCGTTTACCTACAACATACACTGACAGGTGGGCCACACTCCCACTAAAACCCTAGTCCTCGGTCCTCCTCACTCTTAGTTAGTCACTGTTCATTACTCACTCAACTCCTAAGTCCCAGCCACCAGCCCCTGTCCTTGGTCCTCCACTCCTCACGCCCCCTAGAGCTCTAGATCCAGTCGTCACCCCCGTCAGCCCGTCGTCCTCTTGGCCAGCCGTCGCCCCCGTCCACCTTCCGGTTGGCCGCTGTAACATCTCAAATTTGGTCTGTTTTTTAAGTTTTAAAAACAACAATAACCATTTGAATTTTGTTAAAGTCAAAGCTTAATCTGAAATTTCTGAAATAAAAAAGATTTAATGTGAATAACTTAGACTTCAATTAAATTAAAAATTGTTTTATTTAAGTTCCTAGTGTTCTAGAGAATTTTCTGGGATTGTTTAGGAATTTTTGGGATTTATTTGCTATTTATTTTAGCTCAGTTTTATTTAATCTCTTTTCCTAAATTCAGAAATCAGTTTAATTCCGAAATCCTCCTTGGGCCCAATTTCTTTTTCTTTGGCCCGTGTCTTTTCCTTTCAGCCCATATGCCTTTCCTTTACTTTTTCTTTTCCTCGTCCTGCTCGCTCTTGATTCCTCCCGCACTAGCACAAGGCCAAGTCGGGCCAGCCCATTTCTCCTCTTGGCCCGTTCTTGCTATTTTCCCACGTGTCTTAGCCCCTACCATCTCTTTTCCTTGGCCTGCACTGGTTGCTCCACCTTTTTCTTGCGCACGTGAGAGGCCCAGCCATGCAGCCCTTGCCTTCCTTGTTCACTGCCGGGTAGACTCGTGTTGATTTCCATGTGAGCATCTTCTTCATCTCGTTCCCGTGCTGGACTCCATCGAGTCGTATCCGAGCAGGGCATAGCCCACCAGCCTCCTCTTGGATTCCTCCTCTCCAGCCCTATATAAAGCCTCCTCACCGCGTCAATTTGTTTGCCCTTGCCTCCTCTCTTCAAACCCTAAACCACCGGTCCCGGTCTCACAATCCTTCCGCCAAATTTCGTCAAGGACCCGCCGCCATTGAAGCTTTTTTGCCCTCGGATTTTTTCGTCGATAGTGCATCTCCAGCCGTGCTTCAACCGCCATTGGGATCGCATCACCGTGGGTTGTGCTGTGCTCTCATCATCTCCTCTCGAAGACCATCGAGCCACTATTTTCATTTTTCCCCGCAAACTCCGGTTGTCCTGCTGTTCCAATCGATGTCCTCGGTGAGTGTCTAGCTTATTCGAGTGCGTCATCCCATGCTCCTGGTTGATCTCATCCAATCTCCACCTCTCCCCTTGCTTCCCCATCGCCGAGACATCACCGCCGTGATCCTTCTTTAGCTTCGGCCAAGTCCTTGTCGCCACCGCCGGCCAGCCATTGCCGTCATTGCCGAGCTGCCACTGCTCGAAGCTTCCCTGTGACTCCAGCATCTCGTTTTGCCACTTCGCCGAACATCCCTCATCATCAGTCACCCTCGACGTCGATGTCCATTGCGCCGGCCATCTCTCTGTTCTCTGGCTCTCCTGTGTTTCTCTCTCTTGTGCCACCTCATCTCCACATAAGCATCCACCTCATGTTTTGTGCTTGTGTGTCATCCATGTGGCATCCATGTCAGCACACAGGTGTCAGTGCATGTGTGCACCCGAGACCAAAAGCCCGTGAACCCAGTCCTCCATGGACCAAGTGACTTGTAAGTGGGGCCCGTATGTCATCATATTTTCTTATTTCCTTTTCGGCAGAAAACCCACTGCTGGCGTCAGCTGACGTCATAATTATCTTTTCTTTCGAAAAAATAATTCCAGTAAATCCATAAATTCTAATTTTCATTATTTCATGGATTTCAAACTTCCAAAAGCCATATCTTCTTCATCTGAACTCCGATAAAGCTCATTCAAATTCCTAAATTCATCTAAATTCGAGCTCTATTTTCTTGAGATTTTTTGTTTATTTTTTGGAGTTTTTTCTCTTTGTTTTTTATTTACTTACTTTATTTGCTTTGTTTGCGAGTAGACGTTGATACTTCAAGAAGTTTTGAGCAAGGAGGAGTAGTGCACCAAGATCAAGATCAATCCCAAGATTTATTCCAAGGCAAGCCGTAGTCCTTTGATCATATTGAAACTATGATTTCAAAAGTGTATTGTTTTATACAATTGCATGCTATCTTTATACAAATTGTTTTGGGACTATTATCACCTGTTGTCATTATACCTCTATTGAATATTTGAATGCCATGAATTATTTGTCACCATAGCATGGATAATTTTAGTTGGATATATTTATATCACCAACTTGGGTATCGTATTGATGCTTAGTCAAGCTTAGTTACGATGGGTTCTTTATCACATGTGTCATAATGATTAATCTTGACTTAATGATATATGGAATCGTGGTGGTTAGCCACTCTTGTTAAAATTTGTGTACCATGACAGGGTATGTCATTGGTCTTGGTTAAACAAAATGGTTTTCGCTCGAGCGAGTGGATGGTGGATTGAGGGTGTGATTATAACACGTTGTGGGTTGTGGTAAGATCGCTTGGGTAACTTGTCAAGGATTTAATCTTGTACGTCATTGAACTGGGTCTTAACCGTACAACCAAATGTCTTGTATGGGCGGGACCTGGCTAATTAATTAGCGAGGTTTTGATTTGGTTCTGTTTGTGTTGTGTTTGGCGCAAGAGGGGGGGTCTTGTCTAGTCGGTTAGATATTCAGTGTTGAAACCTTAGCAAGCAGAACCGGGTCAAAACAGAACTTTGTAAAGGCCTTGACGTGTGCTCTAGACTACTTACCTAAGGTAGTGAACAGTGGTATCGACGGATGCCAAACAAACTAGAGAATTCATGTTATGTGGGTAAAGATGTACAACCTTTGTAGAGTGTAAAACTATTCGAATAGCCGTGTCCGCGATTATGGACGTGTCCGGGGATTTCACACGAGAGGTAGAGTTTCTTATAAAATGTGTCAAAGTATGAATGGGAAGTTCACTTGATGAATATAATGTCTGTTTGATGAATGAGTAATTCACTTAGTGGTTTGTCTTGGGGAGTGAATGGGTAGTTTACTAGTTGTTTCAAAACAATGGTTTAATTATTTATTATTGTTTTCAACTACGCGTTTCAATCTATGTATTGTATTTATCGTCAATACTGTTTTCTGCAAAAGAACCATACAGGTAACCTTTGGCAAGCCGTGCATGAATACTATTTGCATACATTTCCTTACGGCTTGCTGAGTACTTTATGTACTCACGGCTTTATGCCTTTGTTGATCAGTTGACGAATATCAAGTTGCTCAAGAGTTCTTCGTCCAGGAGTACCATGAAGGTTTTGCGGATTAGGATGCGTTCTCTACTCAATTACCTATGGGCATGTTGATTGGCCTGTTCAAGATTTTCATTCCGTTACAAGAGTTTATTTGTTTCTTTAGTCCTGCGTGGCAAGTTAAGTAAATATTGACCATAAGGTCTGTTTATTATTATTATTTGTTATTTTGAGATCTTTTTAGTTAAATTTAATAAATGGATGGTATTTTATCATTGTTTTCTATGTGAGCTAGCTACAGGTCTGAGACTAGTTCAGAATACATAGAGGGTTGCTGAATCGTATTTTTGAGTCCCGACAGCCGCCGCCCCAGCCCCTCCCCCCCCAGAACTCCAGATCCAGATTCACCCCCATTGGCCCGTCCTCCCCCCGGCCAGCCGCCGCCCTCGTCCTCCTCTAGACCAGCTGCCGCCCCCGCCCCTCCTCACACCCAGCTGCCGCCTCTCCTCACGCCCGGTCCTGTCAATCCCTCCTCACACTCGGCCCCATCAAGATGAAGTGACGAAGTCCCGGCCGCCTCCTCAACGCCAGGTCGCCACCCCTCCTCAATGCCCGGTTGCCTCCTCAGCGCCAGACCGCCGCCCCTCCTCAATGCCCAACCGCCTCATCAATGGTAGGTCGCCGTCCCTCCTCAACGTCCGGCCTCCTCCTCAACACCCGGCCCACCTCCTCAACACCCAGTCGCCGCCCCTCCTCAACGCCTAGCCGCCTCCTCCTCAACACCTGGCCCCCTCCTCACGCCCAACTGCCACCCCTAAGTTGAGTAGGCCTCTCCTTTCATTAGTTGACATAATTTTAGTAGACAGTTGATGGTGGATTTGTATTTCATTAGTTAAAAGTTGATGTGTGAATGTGATGCATTGTTTGCGGGTACATGGGCATGCCCACGGGCGACGGGCATGGGCGAGGTTCTTCGCCCGTCGCCCTTCGCAGGCATACCCGTGGGGAGAAATCGGGGTCGCATGCATGGGTATGGGTGAGCACTACCCATGCCCACCGCGCCCGATTACCATCCCTAAGCTGAACCTGAGAAAGGACCCGACGTTACTCGAGTATGTTTAACGTTCTTTTGTCATCTTTCTTTAACAACCTATAGCAAATTCTTACTCTAGGATAATATGCTTAGAACCAAACCTTTTTGCTTTTGAGGCAATTCTCTACTCTTGATGACCATCAAGTGCAATGTTGTACCTGAAACTTCTCTGGTTCTTATTGCATATGTTAGACTGCATTTTTAGTGATGCAAAAAGCTTTACTAAGAACGTGTTTGAATGGACTCTGCTCCAGGATTTTCTCCACTCCTGCTCCTGCTCCTCTCAGGATCCACTCCCCAATAGAATCAGGAGCAGCCCCTGATAGTGTTTGGCTGTCAGGTTGGCTCCTGAAACATGAAAAGAGGAGGGATTCTATGGGGAATAGACCATACTACCCTCAACAGCTCGGTGGCTTTCCTAGCAAACAAAAATCACGATTAGCTTCTGTGTATGTGCATGTGATCAATTCGCTGGTGCGTACGTGCATGTAGTGCACATGTTAGTGCTTAACATGAGCATGTTGTAGTGCATACGAACATGTTCTTAGCAACCAACACTGGCTCGTCTCCATTTTCCCCCTAACGTGACCTCGTAACTAGCAGTACGTACGTGTTGTAATACAAGCTAGGATTACATGAACATGTTTCTTGTGCATGAACGTGTGCACCATAAGGACGTGACCATTAGGAGAGCCCCCACATGTTAGGACCTCATCGTCAACATGTATACATTATTCCAATTTTTGAATTTATTTTAACAAATTTATTGAGATTGACATAAGTCCGAACCACGAAATAACATATAATTGTTCAAATGATAAAGTGTGCTAACATAGAATTTACTACATAGAAGTATTCCAATGGTAAATGAGATCTAACAAAAGACCGTGAAATATCCTAATAATCTGTTCGGCCATCATCTAGATTGAGCAATTGCCCTTGCAAGCTCATCACGGAATTAATCTATCCATTAACCAATTGTTCAATTGTGATGTTGACGCAATCGAAGCATCTAAAGATATGACATATCTTGCATATCTCGAAGGTATTGTGGGCACATAATCTGGATCCCGATCACACCTACGGAAATGCATGTCCGACATAGCATGATCACGTATGAAGTTATGGAGACACATGGTTGCTGCAATAATCATCTTTTGCTTTGGCATTGGAAAGCTCAGCATCTTCAGAAGAATCCTCCATTTCATCTTCCATACACTGAAGGAGCGCTCAACGATATTACGGCCACTTGAGTGCAACCAGTTGAATATCTCTTTCTCACCACTTGGAGCGGGACCCCTTCGAAAATCTAGAACATGGTACCTTTGCCCCTTGTATGGCGCTAAGTACCCTGGCCTGTTCGGATAACCAGCATCGACAATATAATATTTTCCTGTAACATAGGTGGCATAAGTCAGTTGAGCATTATGAGGAAAGAAATGCATAAATTATAGCACCAAATATTTACCTTGTGGGCGATGTGGAAATACATTTCTATCAACATGCAATGCATAATACAACATACTAGTGTCATGCATAGACCCTGACTGACCCATAGATGCATATATGAAGCGCATGTCAAAATCGACCACAACCATCACATTCTGAGTTGCACTTCCTGGCCTACCAATGTATCTAACAAGATCTTTTGGGGGTGGAGTTGCAAGAATGTGTGTTCCATCAAGGGCTCCTATGGCATCTTTAAAATGTGGCCACAACCTCCGATCACCTCTAATCCTACTATGAACAGTGGAGAAGTTAGGATCTTTAGGTAGTATATAATCAACAGACATCTTAACCACACATTGTAATACTTCATCAAATTTCCTGCTAATTGTTTCACCAGAATACTTGAACCGATTCTGTGCTTTTTGGTTTGATTCACATCCACCACATATATATAGGAATATACCAAGTGTTTCCATTGCACTCATATGAGGAGTTGACTTTAGACCATATGTACTCACCAAAAGGTCATTTAACCAGTAAAAAGGTGTGGTATTCATGCGAAACATGCGATGACTTTCTCCTAGAGTGTTCAAAGTTTCCATCACAAAACCAAATCCACTGAGCCTTGAAGTCCTAGGTTGATTCTTGTCATAATAGGTTGAATAGTACTTCTCCATAAGACATGCAGTAGCAATAAGATTATCTCTCATATGTCTTTATTGACGCATCATTTCTACAACATACTCATCTACTCCCTCTCAATCACTCCTATCACTTTCACTTTCACTCAAAGGCATCTGGAAATGACAACACAAATGTAAGAAATCAATATGGTAAATACAAAAGACCTGCCAGTTACAATGGCATCCTCACATTGCAACATAATTGAACAAGGTTAAAGGAAAGGTTCAACGTGATTGATCACACATTAAAGTCTTACAAGACAATTAAAGTCTTACAAGCGAATTATGAAAATTCATCCACATTGAAAAAAATAGCCTAATGCCTTCAGGTTACAAGCCAAGTTTTACCATCTAGTGACCATACTTGCCAACATAATTCCTACTAAGCCATTCCAATCGTTCTTAGGGAGTATCCAAGGTCATAAACATTTCTCTTCGCTCCCTCTTGACAAACAGTTTAGAAGCAATGTAGTGCTCATTAGTCCCAACCACAACACCACAATCCTTTACCAATGCCATGACATCCTTGATGGCAAACCCTGATAGGCCCTCTCTTTTGGCAAATGATTCAAAAGAGACTGTTGATTTCTCATTCATATCAACAATACACTTGATTTGGTCTTGCATCCATTGTCCTCCACTCTTTGGTTTTTTCCCCTTCTCATTGCTAGGACCAAAAACTCTCTTTCCCTACCTACTAACCGGGGATTCATCTTCTTGTTCACTATCATCATTGTCATCTTTTTTTTTCCTCTAGATCAATAGCAGACGATACAAGGTACCCCCGCTGGAGTCCAATGATCATCACCAGTGTTACGAAGGTCTTCAAACATCACTTGCAGCAAGTCCACATTTTGTAGACTAGCTTTACGAAACTTGCCACATCCTGGTATGTCCTGTTAAATTGAAGAGAAAATGTTAGACTTGAAGGGACAACTGCGAGTGAAAATTTACGAATGCAATACAAATTGACTACTTACAGCTTTTGCCTGCTTCCACCAATCATTGCTGGCAGAAATAGTACCCTTCGTATTGTCCCAACCTAAACATGTCTCCTTTTTCATCAGTCTCTTCCAAATGCCATAATCATCTTCATTTTATCCCATTTGTTCTTAAATGGACTCTTCTTGTGCTGCAAGCCAGTCTTCTCTTCAAATTTGGTAATTACAGTATTATAACCAACTTTGTTCAAATGAGTATTTGAACCATTTCCGAAGCTAACTTGTTCAGCCAATAACTCACAAACTATCCTTGTATTCTCCTCACTCCACTCAGCACTTCCTGCCCTCTACGCTTTGTATTGATTCAAGTTGGATCAATAAACGATACTGATGACAACCTCATGGCGTCAACATTTTGGGTCAAGGAACAATCTATCCAAAAAATATATTTTGTAGCTATTGTCGGGCCAGACCGGGCTTAACAATCCAAACCCAAGACCAACAGGCCGGGCTGGGTGGCCCATGACAGGCACATTCATATATGCGGGGTTGATTTAACAAGCGTTGCAAGAGAATAGGGTTTGCTGTTGTATGCAGTTACATGCATGAGCTAATATACCGCTGCATGTATGATGCCACGCACTTCGTCTAACTACTAACAGCATCCATCTCAAAACTCCTCACTCTAAACAAACACTTCATGGGCTTGGCGATCTCAGTTTTACCGCGTCATGGCTGATGGCTCAAGCACGGCGGCGCCCGACTGGGTGTCGACGGCGGCGCCAGATTGGGCGTCTCTCGAGATAGGTATACTAGAGCAGATCTCGTGGCGCCTCCCCGTCGAGGCCGACCGTATCCGCGTCGGCCACGTCTGCCGCCACTGGCGTTCCGCCGTCTCCGGCGACCGCGGCGTGATGGGGCGCCCGTGGATCCTCGCGCGGCGGGGGCGCGGATGGTGGCGGTCGTACGCCTTCCTGCGGCTCTCGGCTAGTCACCAGGACGTCGGTACCTTCAACGTAGGCGCCCCCATCCCGCCCGCCGTCGACGTCCTCGGTTCCTCTCGCGGCTGGCTCGCCGTGAGGCACGGGGACTGCGTCGTCCTCATAGATCTCATCTCCCCCGCCAAGGTCTCGCTGCCCCCCTTCGTCCCCGGATATAGGGTCAAGAACGTCTTCCTCTCCGGAGATCCCTTCACAGCACCGGAGTGGAGGGCATTTGTCATCGCCGCCGCCGCCAACGGCCACAACGACGAGCTGGCATCCTGCCGTCCAGGAGACACGTCGTGGACTCTCATCGATGGCGACGGCCACCCAGCCAGACGCTACAGTAGCCTCGAGTTCCACGGGGGGCGTGTCTTCGCCGTTGACGATATCCACAAAAGGATGATCTGTGTGGACGGCACCGCCGTCACCTCACGGACGCGGATCCCAAGCCATCCGCGAGGAGACAGGGGCAACTCCATGGCATGGCTGGTGGAGTGCGCCGGCGACCTCTTGCTCGTCCGGCTGAAGCACGCCTTGGCACGGCGCCGTGGTGGCGCACGCTGCGTTACCCTTAACCACCGCCGGGTGGGCTACGACGGGTACCTCGGGTTATTCTTTCTCGTATGCAAGTTGAGATTCACGGAAGACGGCGTCCCGGACTCGTACTCGACGGTCAGGGACATCGGCGACCACGCGCTGTTCGTGGGTGAGTCGGGCCATGCTTTCGCCGTGCAGGCGAGTGCGAGTGGGCTTGCCGGTGTTCGAAGCAACTTCTTGTACTACGTCGGCCATATGGAAGAGAGGATGGTGGCGTTTGACCTGGACGCCTATCAATACGAGGCAACGCCGTATAGCCGCCGTGGAGTTTCAGTGCTGGGCAGATGGGAGCCGTTCTGTTGGATCTGCCCGCGCCGTCCCGTCATCAGGACGTGAGAGCCTGGGTGCTGGACTGCTGGTGACACATCCCCTCCTCTTCTATATGCTTATGGCATTTGCATCAGCATAAATAGATATAGCGTTTTTAATTTGTTAGGCCAATGTCAAAATAATAATAATACTGGACTCGAGTGATATCTCTTCCATTTTAGTTATAATTTATGAATGTTGCAATATATTACTATGTGATCTAATGAAATATTTTACATTCGCAGAAGTGCTTGGATTTTTTTTCTTAAGTTGATTCCAGTTATGTTTGATTTGGAGTTGGATGTTTTCGAAGCAATTCCATTCGCCGAAAAGGACCGGAAGGATGGACCAACTAGGTGCCATGTACCTGGTTTTGTTCCAGAAGGCCCCGCTTGTAGACTGTAGCAGGACTGCAGGAGCAGCAATGAAGTTGAAGCTAGTCGTAGGAATAAGCTGTTAGGTGTATGCATTTTCAGGCCATGTTTAGAATGCATGAATTTCCTAGGAAATTCCTATAGTAGCTGTTTAGATTGCTGAAATTCACTTGTGAGATTCCTATAATACTATGCTGCGCATTGGAGAAAATTTTCCCTCCCGCGTGCCCCCCTCGTGATGCTATTGGCAATCTTCGTAGATTATTTGGATGTTTGTTTGTTAGTTTGGTATTTCAATAGTGTTATATTCCAAGGAGTATTTTGAGCAACAAATGAGTTCTTCGAGTATTCTTGTTTCTCATTAGTACGCACGGCAATACGGCACGGCACCTGTTTGTTTACTTGTATTACATTTGTATACATTTGTGATAATTCGATTAATTTCAGTGGGCTGCACCATCGCGTCCCTTCCATATCCTGTGACTGCGAGCAGCGGAAAGAATCATCTGATTTGGTTGTTCAGAATCTGGACTGAATGCACAAAACGGCCCCCTTGTAGGCAGCACATCCGACTTTTTTTTAAAATTTTCGGATATGGAACAGTAAGAGCAAATCAATAGCTACTGTTCACACACACACAAATCACTGTTTACACGGTGATTCTCTACGTTACAGCTGATGATCAAGATCTTTTTCTTTCTTGCCCTATGTGTGTTGTGTGCATACATATTTTAGGCCTGCACGCTACAGATTATCTGTCAAATTTCTTTGCTGGGCTTTTCACTTAGAAAAGTCTAAAGCTGTCCCACCGTAACCGTTTGTAGAAAAGCAGGCGGTCGTTTTTAATGTGGGGAAGCCGGAAGTAGATAGCCGACCTAGGGTGACTTCCCACGATTTCAGCGAGATAGGGTTCGAGTTTGTCCCTAGAGTTAGCGAAATTTACCCTACCCCTCAAACCCCATTCCCCATAGGCTCTCGCACTCGAACCCTAGCACCGGCTCCACCCACCCTCTCGCGCCGCCGCCCGCCCTGCACCTCCTCCCACCTGCTCCCTCCTCCTCTACCCCCGACTGCCTGCCTCCTAGTCCAACCGACTCCCTCGACACCAACTCCGTCCTTATCCCTCCTCCTCTGACCGATGCCCCCAGACCTCCCTCCTTCTCCCTCGGTGTTGCCCCGAGACCTCTTCCCACCGCCGTCACCCCCCCCACCCCCCCACGCGCGCGCGCCTCGCTTCCCTCTGCCTCCGTGCCGCCGTCGCCGCCACCCCAGCCTCCCTTTTTCTACCTCCTCCTCTCGCACTAGCACTGTCGCCCCGGCCTCCCTCCTCCTCCTGCACCGATGCCGCTGTCGATTGCGGTGTCATGGTTTGCCCCTGTAATAACGAGTAACAGACCCAGACAAATCAAATGAAGGGAACCCGGAGCCGGCCGAGCTAAAGGGTCACCTAACCACGGATGGCCTACTTAGTCGAATTGATCCACTTTATGTGTATGTAAACATGGGAACCGGCCCATTTAGGACGACTGTGGGCTTAGCATCACTCCCGTGTGGGCAAGCAAAGCCCCATGGGAGTGCGACCGCTGGCACAGGTAATGACGCGGCGAGAAGTGGGAAGTTAACCGTAGAATAGGCCCGGTAGTCACGTTACCGACATCCGAACACGCTGATTTAGCTTAAACTTCAGCGCGTGACCGTCAGCGAGCTGATTAATGGGCCAATATGTCGATACGGCCCATAGAAATTTTACAATACGCCACTTTTGGGCCATGAACCCGCATAGTTCTTGGAGGTCAGTTCCGGCCTATTTAAGGCCCAACTGAGCCTGACATAGGCCCAATACGCCGTATATAAGTTGTCATAGATCCGTCGGCCCATTTAAGGCCAACTAAGAATTTTGCTTAGGTCCACTACGGCCTACGACTGGTGAACTAAAAAATGTCGCGGTCCATTTTTTTTGCCGTTGACCCATTTAAGGCCCATATAAATTTATCGGAGGTACAGCACGACCCATCTGAAATGACTGGAGATCCATTACGGCCCATTTAAGGCCCAACTAAGCCTGACTACGCCCCATAAGGCCCATATAAGTCGCGGAAAGCCTACTCATGCATGGTGGAAGGTGTAAAGTTTAGTATCATATTGCTAGTCTAGGTAGAAAAGGATCAATTTGTAAGGTGGAGTTGATCTTACCTAGTTGAAACAAGCAAACGAAGAACACACGCACTCGCTCGCACGCCACGCTATCGCCCGCCCGCCTACGATGTGCGTGTGAATGGTCCAGCGATTTTGTGTTCGATTAGGTATGAGGTTGCTGCTTCTTTTTGCACCGCAAAACCTGAATGGAATATATACGTATTGGAAACCGAATGTTTGAATTACACTGATTATGTGGGGCTTTTATGGCATGCATTAATTGTGATTAATTGTGTTTCCAAAACGTCTATGCGGAGTGATTACAGCAGTTTCAACCTGCACGGTGTCTCCATTCAGTGTACATGAAAGAGATCAGCCCTAAAACTTTTGCCCTGTGCTACGCGGCTTTGTCTACTCTATCCCTTCGTCGCCGCGCACTGGCGTTGAGAGAGCAGTGTCTCCGAAACCGGCGTCTCTCGTGGTACTGCACGGGTTATGATGAATCAGGTTTTTGGGAAGTGTTCACGTAACTGCTTACGGCTTCCTCCTTCCTCCATCATCCGCTTCGCGTCGTCTTCATCGCATCAGACTCTACCACGACCTTCGCCGGAGGGATTCTTTGTAAGTCACGGTGATATCATATGGCTAGGTCTTACTTCCAAGAAATTAGTCATATGATGATGATGCTTCGTACTTGTATTAGTAGTGTTCTTGTTTTAGGCTTTGCCTTGTTAGCGCATATATATGAGATACATGTATTTGAGTTCATGATCATACTAATGTTCATAGTTTCAAATATAGCTAGTATATATGTTGTTGTTGCGTCGATTATTGCTTTAAGAATTAAAATAATAATAAAAGTATGTATTTTTCCTAACAATTAGGTGGTTCGTACGATACACATTTTATAGGGACCGCGCAAAGACCGCCAGAAATCAGCTTTACTAGAAACCCTCGCGTGCCACTTGACGCGCAGAATTGAAGATGGGAGTCTATGATTAGGACTATGGAACAAAACTCAGAACATATGCAAGTCTGTTTTCTGGAAAGAGTCTAAGACTAAAGTACAAATAACTAAGTTTCCATCACAGTAATTTGAAATGTGTTCTTAACAACATAAAGGTAAACAACAAGAAGAAATTGCAATTTCTTAAACTTCTTTTTTTCCATGTTTAATCTATAAAGCTAACAATAGCTTCTAAATAACTCCTCTGATAAAGAATGTTGTTTAGAGGAGCAAATCTCCAGTGTATGATAATTCACACAAAAAACAAATCAGAACATGTTAGCCAGAAATGGTATTGAAATATGAGGCAAATCGTTTAAATCCATCGTGAAATGAATTGGGTGTGTTGCTCTGAAAGTTTACTCGGCATCTTGGCCCATGTTCTTTTCATTCCAGAAATTCCTAACGAGTGCTTGAAGCACCTATGACACAACCTAAAAAAGCTAGTTAACAAACCTAAGCCAACTGAATAGAGTAATAATACAACGGTAGATAACCACATTTCCAGAACTGCTTGTTTAAACACTTTCATTGCTTTCTCCAACATCTCAATGTTCCACAGTGCTAGACAGCGCATCGGTGAATCAACTTCAACTTTTATTTCCATTAGCTTGTCTCTTTCAGGGATCAGCAGTTCAGAACAGGTACCATAGCATTAGTTTGGATAAGTAATTCTTTAGGGTTTTTTTTGGGGAAGAGATTGGGTCTAAGCCTTATCTTCATATTAGAAACGTCGCCGCTCAAACGCATCTCTTGCCGCTCAACGAAAAACAGGACGTAAAACGGACTCTGATTGCGGGATGTTAGGTTTACTCGTGATCACGGATTCTTATTGCAGCACACTAGCAACCGAGAGCTGCAGTGGGTATCAGGCTTTACAAAGCTGTCATGATTTGGAAGGAGGCCGCAATGGGGATATTAACTTGAAGAATAGTTGCACACAGAGCCAGAATTGTGAGGCAAGTGACCAAGCAGAAAACCACATTAACGAAAGCGACGAAACAAGGCAATTTGATTTCGTAGCAACGCTCGTTAATAATTTTGTGAGAAAGGTAAGGAAGAAGTTGAAAATAATATCTGATATTGATGTAAATGGATTACATGGGCGAGATTCTGAAAGCTTTATGCAGCCTACTATGGAAAATGTGTCTAGCCAAGAGAACAATCTAGCAACTCTGGACTTGTCTAATGCAGAAAACACTGACCTCTCTGAAGAACATGGTATTTCTTTAGCTGTTGGCACACTCAAAAAGCAGTTGAAAGTTGAATCCAAACCTGCAAAGCTAAATGGAAACAACCAAAGCAACAAATGCAACATGTTGTTGCCTTCAGAGGGCAAGCAAACTGAAAAGCCTACGGGATGCGGCAGTCGCAGAAACTGATTGTACTGCAAGTGAGTCAGGTGGCGTGCGGTGCTGAACAAAAGTGATTTTGGTCCTGAGAGAAAAAGAGGTTTGTATAAAAGGTTTGTTTTATGTATCATACAGTAGATACGCGTATTGTTTTTTTACGAAAGACTGTTTGAAGTATGTTAGTTATACGAAGGTAAACCAGAGATAAGCAACATTTGCTTTAGAATTTCTATGTATGGATTACTGAAGAGGGAAAAAATGTTTGTAAGCAGTAATTAGAAGACGAATATATGTATGTAAGCTATAAGACAGACATGGAAACGTGATTATACAAATTGCTATGTATAACATATATATACTATTCTGCAGATATAGGAGACGAATATTAGAGATGTATATATGCATTAGAGTTATATATATACAAATCGATAATGCAACGCTATAAGCTACTATATAAAGCAGGTTGGTAGTTTAATAAAATATCTAGATGGAATAATAGATATTTTGTGCTATCCCTGAAATGGAGGTCTTAGCATATCGTAGACCGTATCATGCAGGAATAAGGATGCAAAACTTTTGCTGGCAATACTTGACAACACTAATAAAGTGGCATACCACTATTCATTTCTAACATTCTTGAACTCATCCCAAAAAAAGGAACTTCAATGTTGAAATTTCAACAATAGGACTCTTACGTAGTGGACCCAATTGATTCGCTAACCTCATGGTGACTGCGTTGTTCAGTTGGAAAGTGAGGTTCTCAAAGGCTTGATCCCACTTTGTGAAGAAATCTATTGTTGCCCTTTGGTAGGACACACAGAACTGAATCTGGTTGAGGTTCTTTAAGCAATGAGAAATTAGTGCTATCTAATGTTGAATTTGAGACACATTCCTCAAAATAATCCATAACCTCTTCAACTAAATGCCTTCAGATTTTCAGTCGGTCCATACTACTCTGGAACCACAGTACAGAGATAAAGATCGGTTAAAAGGGTACAAAAGAATAGGCCACACAAATTCATGTATTATTAAAAAAAGAGTTCTAGATTGCATCAATAAATGGAACCATATAAAAAGGGTGGAAATGGCAAGTGTATTTTACCTTTTTTTCCAGGTGTTGTGTGTTGAAACAATGTTTACTCGTCCCAACTATACAATGTTTTAGTCTCATCCCAACTATCTAATTTCCAAATATCCTTGTCAGTGATGGGCCTTTTATATCCTTGTTGCATTAGAGGAGTCATCCATGAAAATAATATGGCTAGCAAAGTAAAGAGAACAAAATTTATATCAATACGCTTATAGAGAAGTTGCGAGGATAGGAAAAAAGAAGTACGTGTGTATCCAATAGTGTGCAACAACTTGTATTTACTCTCTAGAAAATATATGCACATGCCGCTCAGGGCAGATCTTCTGTCCGCCAGGTAGAGGTTCATAATTAGTATTATCGACAAGCACCTCATTCCTGAACGGAGTGTAACCTAGATAGGGATCCAAGCTAGGCAGATAAACCACCATGAGAATTGCAAACAAGAACTGCAGGAAATATACATTCAGTATACAAAAAGAGATCACTAAATATGACCATGAGACCAAAAAACTGCTAACCTAGCAGATTATCTCACTACAGTATAAGTAAAATATTGAACTGCAAAAGGAAAATACAGAAGTTAGTATACATTAAAAAAAGATTATAAATCTTTGGGTCACCACCCAACAAGTTTCATTAAGGGAAAAAACTTTACAAATGTATTATGCCTTGAACTATAGTACTGCCTCACAGAAAGCACAAGATTGAACATAGCAACTTCCCCAATCATCATGTATATTACCACAAACCGGATATACCATGTAGACTCGTAGAAGTAAATTCTTGTCTCCAATACAATCATTATAAGCATACAACATCAAGCAGCAGCCTCGATAATCAATGAAGTAATCTGCAGAGAGGCAGAATTTCATATGGCTGGAAAGCCCAAAGGGGATAAGAATTTGGTAGAAGTAAAGGTTATAAAGTAGTGCACATAACTCCGGTGAAAAACTGCTGGCGCACTTTAACTTTAGGTTATATACGCATCAGTATTTTCTGTATATTGCAAACGCCACTTAACTAAACTACATATTATTTTGCAGAAACAAAAATAGAATCATATTCCAAGTCATTTGTGGTCATGGCAGTTAGCAAAATGAAATGCAATTGTTGCCGGAATCACTACAGCCAAACGAAAAACAACAATATTAAATTAAGTTGAAACCCCATCTGATTAATTTAATTACTATTCTTAAACAAAGTTTTGTATCAAGCAGGAGTCTGTTCAACTTCAAGCACATAAACAATGGCAGACTCTATGACATCTCATATACTATCTATTTACTGAACAACTTTCGGAACCATTTGTAACACAATGAGTCAGCATATCTCTCAAGTCCCAACAAACCATGCATGGGACTTCAATAGAGTATTACTTATCATCCAATGATCAGTAAGCATCGCAAAGAACTAATCAACAAGGAATAAAAAAAAACAAAAGCAAATAATGAAATAAAAGCATATCAACCTCAGTTAACAAACCTAAAGTTGTTTTGATTTCTTGTAGGGGGATTGTATTTTGTGAAAACATCAACGAATATTGCATATGATGGGAGGATATCAGGTGCACATAGTGCATTTGGTGCACATATGCACAAACTTTTTATTTGGGTATCAAACAAGCATAAAAATTCTGAAAAAAATTCTAGATGTAGTTGATGGTGTTTTGTTCCACCTTCTAACATACATTGAGTTTGAACTTGAAATTTTAAAGGGTGGAACAAAACACCATCAAATACATCTAGAATAGTTTTTTCAGAATTTTTATGCTTGTTTGATACCCAAACAAAAAGTTTGTGCATATGTGCACCAAATACACTATGTGCACCTGATATCCTCCCGCATATGATAGCCCTCTTAGTGATTTGTATAGGCAAATCAGGTTAGGTAAACTTAGATGGATGCATGTAACGCACATAATTATTACAGGGTTATGCTCCCTTGAGATGGATCCCATGGACCAACAAATGAATTTGTCCAAGTACATAGGAAGCCCTCACTCAGAAGTTAAGATATGCCGACAAAGACAATGTAATTAAGAGCATCTTTACGCTCGACTTTTGAACCGAAAGAGGAAAAACAATCCACAAAAATAAAAATTGCATCAGGCATCAGCACATAATTAATGAGTGCCAAAAAGGTAACTAAAACACATCCGAAAAAGCTATACAGAGGGTATATTACACCTTCTGTCATAAGTTGTGCTTGGATCTGGTTCAATCGGAAGAAACTAAAACCATGATACCATTTGGAGCTCCCCCTGTAAGGGCAAAAGATATGAGTAAGATCAGAACAAACAAGAATGATTCAAACAATTATGTAACAGAGCTTGGATATGGATATTACTTTAACAGCAGCCGCAACATCTCCAATGATGGATCCGACTACTCAAGGTTGTCCCCCTGCCGTCAACCACAGCCACCCAATCAAATAAAACATCAGCGAAAACACACGCACAACAAAAATGTGAAAATGAATGGAGGAGGGGAAGGTGCATGCCTGGAGGGAGGACGCAGGGGAGGTGGAGCGGGCCTCCTTGCGGGCAGACTGGAGGCTGGAGAGCATGTCCTCAAGGTCATCGACGCGGGCGTGGAAGTGCTGGTGCCGCGCCGACCCCGACCGCACAAACCCCTTTCTGATCCTTGGTTGGTCTTTTGCACCTCCTCCTCCTTGGCTGCCACTTTGGTGGGTTGGGATCGGCTCGGGAAAAGCGACTGCCGCGGCAAAAGGGAGGCGAGCGGCCGGGCGAGGCTAGGGACACGCTAAATGGGATGATGCCCTGCCGACCGACGGGCATGGGAGGAGGGGGCCAGGCGTAGGGAGGTGGAGGGGCATGAGGGGAGGGGGCTGGGCGCGGGTGTGGGGGAGGGGGCCAGGCGTGGGGCATCGGCTGGGGGAGGAGAGGCGTGGGGACGAAGGGGAGGCGCGGATGTGGGTGGAGGGGGCGAGGCGTGGGGGTAGCAGGCGGAGGCGGAGGTGTGAAGGCGAGAGGGCTGGGCGTAGGGGGAAGAGGGAAGGGGCTGGGCGCAGCGGCGAAGGAGAGGGGCTGTGGCCAAGTGTGGGCATGGGAGCGGTGGCCATCTGGACGCTGTCCGCGAGCTGGTCGAGGTGTTCGGTGACGGGCATCGCGCCTGCGGCGCGGGGCGGCGGCAGAGAAACCGAGAGGGAGGGGATATAGCGGAGGGGCTGAAGAAGAGAAGCGTAGCGCAGAGAGCACGTGGCCTAGAGGAGACCGCGGAGGCAGTGGAAGAACGAAGGAGGATGGGCGCCCATAGGGAAGAGGAAGGAGGCAGGAGGGGGCGGGGGTCGGGGAGGGAGAGGGCGAAGCGGCGGAGGGATCTAGAAGCCTCCCTTTTGCCTGTATGCGTGGCCAGCACTGAATCAATCGGACGAGTGAGGATGAAAGGCGCAGCATCGGACGGCCCTAGAAAAAAGGACGACGTGGACACTCTCTTTGAGCCCAAAGTCCGCCAGCTTTTATATAGAAAGATTAGGACCGGGAAGAATAGGGTACAAAAGACCGTGATCGGTCAAAAGGAGCAGCTACAAATGAGAATAGCTTTCCCACATGTACACAAATATTCACATGCTATCATCACCATTTGAATGTACATCGAGATTGGTGCAAGATTTCAAATTTGAAGACACCCTACCTTCTAATAATAATTAAAAGGGTACAACTAGCGTCCGGACATACGACGCTCGGACGCAACATTATACGAAAACATATGCAACAAATTAATTTAACATCCGCACCAAATTTGCAGTGAGACACAAAATTCCCTATGGATTCAACAACCCATTACACCCAAAACAATGCAAACATCTAGCAAACCCACTACAACAGGAACATAAATTCTTGTGCAACAAATCTGGAACCCAATTGCAACAAAAAAAATCATGCAACAAATCCGCAGCCCCACTACAAAAAAAATCCTCTCGCTACAACATTTGAGAAGACATGTTGCAACAAAATGAAACACCTCACACAATAATTTGAGAAAGTTGTTGCAACAAATTCATAAAATGGTTGCAACAAGGATAGGGGGGAAGAGGGGATCGAGCATACCTGCTGATGCTCAAATACAGATCACGGCTGACGAGCTCGTGCCGCTGGTGTAGCAGCTCACCAGCCCGGAGACCCCGCCTGGCAAGCGCTCACCCTCGCTGGCCAGAGGCACGGTTGAAAAGACGACGGCCATCCCGGTGCGCATCAAGGTGCCAGTGTTAAACTGTCGTCACAGCCCAATGCCGATGGTGTCAGTGGCAGCCACGAGGTCGCTGCCGCCGTTGGAGCTCCTATTCCATGACCTCAGTCCGTTGACCCTACCGGCACAGTGACCAAAGGCGAGGGCTCTTTAGCGTCTCCTCCGGCTCCGTGCTGGTTGCACCACGACAGTGGCCGTTTCTTGAGCCTTGCAGAGCCAGGGTTGGCAACGGGCGCCTCGTCCTCCCGCACTGCTTCTACAGCTGCGACGCTGTTCTCCAGCGCCACGACCCAGGCCCCCATGGCTGACGATGAAAACTAGCGGAAGCGGGCACGATCGTGGACAAGGAGGATGACCTGAGGTGCCACATCTTCTGTCTGCGACCGGCGAAGAAGAGCATGACCAGATTTGGGGGAATCTGGAGATGGGAGAGAGTGGATTAGGGTATTTTGGGGAGGAAGGTGTTAAGACAAGAAGTAGATGAGGGAGTGATGCGTCTAATACCATCAGACGTCTGTCCATAGCGTTACCCTAATTTTAATGTCCTAAAAATCTCGTAGCACTTTGGATGGAACGGTTAGTTCATGGGCATCCATACATACATAGAGTTGCATTTCTCGCTACAAATACATAGAAATGCTAAAGCAGGGGAACAAGACTTCGAACGAGTAGAACGTAGAGTACTTTGAACTAGAAAAATGAAGGAATAGGGTGGGAGTCAACTACTTCGAACAAGAAGGATGGAGAAGGAATAGGGGAGTTGGTAGTCAACTATATCAATAGCAAGTTAGCGACGTTGGTTTGATCTGATAACTTCATCCCAAAAAAAATGTTGGACCTAAAAACCGAAACTAACGGGTTGTTTGTAGGCATTTTTTTTTCAATAAATCAAAATTTTCAGTGCAAAAGATGCATAGGCAAATTTGCAAAATTTCAGTGATGTCAGAAAATCCTTAACAAGCCTCGCAAAAAAAAAAACAACCAAACAAACCTTTACAAGAACACTAATAGGGTGCTCATGCGTTGCAACAGAACTTTAAAAGAGAGTGATACATATTAGTAAACGATATCCTCAACCGCATAATAAATATCAATTTTCTTTCACACATATAAACAAAAACATTTACTCCGCCTATTGTATTGTATCACTTGTGTACAAAAGGAAGCTGACCTTGCATCCACAATAAAGGCAATAGTGGTGTTGATCGCGTAGCTTGGCCAATATGTTTTGCAAATCCTGCGGGACAAAAAATGACATGTTAATCTTGTTCCTTCAACAACACTTGCACAAGATTAGTACCAGGTTAGTACCATCGTCTACCACGGACCCATCAACCTCCACCTCAATCTACCCTCGCTCACCACAATGCATCTCCTCAGATGATGAGCAAAGAAAAGAAGCAACTCGGATCGTGGCGAAGCGATGGGTCTGGGTTCAAACTGTAGCTAAACTGAAACTAAAATAGAACTATAATGTATAAACCATGTGGAGTAATTCTAAATACGGTCAATCCTGTGTAATCCAAGCCAAAATGCAACAAAATTGCAGCACATTTCAAGCTAAATGCGGCTAATTTAACAGTCATTTTCCTCCAACCCCCAACCCTACCAAACCAAACAAAACCAATTGGTCCCTATCAGCAGCTGTCAAAAATCTATAATCATCGTGCAATCTATCCATCTCAACAAAAGCAAACAGATAATTTCCATGATAACCGATGGATGGATCGATACATCACTACTTCCCTTCTTCTTTTCTTCTTGTATAAAAGAATCAATCGAAGATGAAGAAGAAAGAGGAACCTTACCTGGGAGAGGTGGGAGATGAAGTAGTTGTCGACGGCGGCACATAAGACGTTGAGGGTGAGGAGGGGCCTGAGGCGCTCATCAGCGCCTTGATCTGGATCTGAGGACGGCGGCCGATGGAGATCTACAGAGTACGGCGGCGTTGGGCGTGAGGTAGAGGGAGGACGGCGGCGTTGGGCGCGGGTTAGAGGGAGGACGTCGGCGTTAGGCGCGAGAAAGAGGAAGGATGGCGACGTCGGGCGCAGGGAAGAGGGAGGACGGCGACGGCGGGCACGGAGAAGAGGGAGGCCAGCGATGGAGACCGACAGTGTCTGACGCGGGGAAGAGGAAGGATGTCGGCGTCGAGCACGGGGAAGAGGGAGGGAGGGTGTCATGGCTGGTGGTAGAGGCAGCGAGGTGGAAGAGAGGAGAGGCGGCGAAGTGAGAGAGACATGACTCGAGACTGCGGAAGAAGTGGGTGGGGGAGGGGGCGACATGCTTGTGAGTTGTGGGTGGGGAAGGAGGGACGATCGTCCCTACTGCGTGGGGAAATCTGTAGAGCTTGGACTAATCTGCACGAACATAAGAGTCTTACAATCTTCACCTGCAACAGTTCAATCATAGTGTGAACAATCAGATTATCTCTTTGTTTTTGTGTCTGGACATTCCAGTTCACAAGTGAAATTCAATAGAAGGAAATAGAAATCAATCATTTAGCTAGAAATCGGTGAACTTCTTGCATAACTAATACCATGAAAATTTAACTTACCTAATGAGCTTTGGAGCAAATGAGTCAACTTGGAATTCCTATTTGACAGTGGGAAAAAAATTGGAGGTGGTGAGACTGAGCTGAAGCTATGCTTCTTTAAGTAGCTAAGGAAAGTAGATGTTGAAGTATGTTAATACTGAATAGGACTCACCTATATGGAATGTGGGAATTTTTGGAGGCAAGGGCAAAAATAACATCGCCCAAGGTAGAGAGTGATTTCTTGATGAACTGTGACTCCTTCAGCCTCTCCCCTTCCACTTCAGTTTTAGCCAGACGTTCGCTTCTACCAAGGTCGACCAACCAGATTTGGCTTCTGGTCCTTTGACCAGTTGCCAAATGCTCACTCCTAACAGTGAACCTAACCAAGCAGCAAATATAACAGAAGTCCGGATACCATTATCCCCATGCTATAGCAATGCCATTCATATGTCAAGTAGATAGTTTGATTCTAAATGCTAATGACCAATGATAAATATTGAAAAATGGTGGCCTATTGCAATATATGAGCTGAATTATTTATAAGGAATGATATACAAGTGGTAAAACACCAAGACACTCACCAATGGGAGCGACTACTCAGTTCGTTTGCACTGGTTGACCCAACAGATCTATTTCACAACTGTCATCAAGAAGGTCCCTAATTTTTTTCATTATAGACTTCCAACTTCCAAGATGCTCACTGAAAATGTGTAGGCAACGAATGAGCTTCTCTCTTCTGACATCCAGAATAGTTCTTCTAGAGTCCTATAGTTAACACCCCTATTTTCTGGAATCCCTTCCATGGTGAAGGTCTTTCCCGTTCCTGTTTGTCCATATGCGAAGATGCATACATTGAAATCATCCATTACTGACCTCACAACTGGCAGGCTATCGGCAAATATAGCCTCTGAAGGAAACAATTAGAATATGACAATATGACCCATTAAATTCAGCATCCTTCAACATATACTCATATCTAAAATATATTCAGAGAAACAAAGCATATGCCATTTGTTCAACCAAATTATTACCACAATATATTGCATTAGGCATGCTATTTCTTCAGCTTTCCAAAAAACACATTATGGACATAATGCCAAGCAAAGTAGCAACAGTTAATACCTTGATCATCTCCCGGTCGAAAAACATGATCAAATTTAAAGATATTTCTTTCTTTCTCTGAAGGAACAAACTGCAGCTAAGTCTCCTGGGACGGATCGCTCTCGACCACGAGTGAGCACCCACGGGGGACCTCATCGGCACTTAGAGGCTGGCACCAGCAGAACACCCTAATGTTGCCCCTTAGCTGGATGAGCTCATTGTACAAACGGCGCCGCTCGGCACACTCGTCCATGTACTTCTTCAATCCATCATACCTCGGTGCACTCTCCTCAACGCATTTAGCCACCAGCCGCGTGTACCTCTCCATCAGGCTGTTATACTTCCCCCCTACAACAAACAAGACCAAACACCAATAATTCCACAAGCAAAAATACTTTACATCCATCCTTAAGCAAGGTGTGTATGCTTGTCGGTGTACCGAGGAACCGGATAACAGCAGGGCGGTCAGGGGTGGTGATCTCCTTCAGCCGCAGCGACAGGATAAGGCAATCATTTCCTTGGTCTCCCAAACCCTGTAAGAACAAGAAACCTAGAAATCAGAAGTAGAGAACATAACGAATAGAGTATGGAGATAAAGGAAAACAATGAATCAGAGATAAAAGAGGGAACATTGCAAGAACCCTAAATTTCCCACCTCCAAGAAGCTGCGGAGAGACTCCCCTTCTCCTTCCACCGCCTCTTCCTCCTCCTGCTCCACCTCGTTGGTCACCACCGCTTCCATGCCTAACAACTTCCCCACCGTGAGACGGATACCAACAAAGCCCTACCTCTCGGTTGCATACTACAGGCCCAAGAACCAAACCTTTGGGTTGTTGAGGCATCTGGGCCGCTGATGCAGGCGATGACGGCGGCGGTGGCGGGTTCGGATCCGTCCCCGCGCATCGGTTTGGGCTCGTGGGATCCGTGCACTCCACGACGCCGCGTTCTTCCTCAACTGGCAAGCATCTTCTCCATGAGACAGGCATAAAGAAACCCAATCTCCTAATTTATCGCCATGGAAGCAAGAAGCGTGCATACCTTGTGGCTGCTGGGGCGGATGAGGGAGCGCATGAGCACGTCGTAGGTCTACGTGTTGGTGGCCATCTTGTCAAACACGTAGTCTTCAGTTCAGCACGAGAGGGGGGTTAGAGAGGAAGGGTTCGAGATGGGAGGAGGGAGGGGGCGGTGGCTTACTGAAGGTGAAGGAGGCGCCGGGGACAGGAGCGGCGCGGTGGAGAAGGGAGATGCGAGTGTCGTCGATGCGCCACTCGCGGTCGCCGCCGGACGTGGAGGAATCATCGGGGGAGGCGAGGCGGTCGGGCGGAAGCGAACGGCGACGGAGATCTTCTCCATGGGCGCGGAGGAAGATGGCGAGGGATCTCAGTGTGTGGAGGCGGCGGATGAGGGGCGAGGGGGTTGCGGCAGGCGAAGGCAGCGCAACGTGGATGGGAGGGAGGTACGAGCACAGAGGCGAGGGGCGAGCGCGGTGCAAGTGCGGAGGGATGGGAGGGAGGGACGGCCGCAAAGGTGATGGTTGAGGGGCAAGGGGGTCGCAGAGGCGGACGAGGGGCGAGCGCGGTGGCTAGGGAGGTAGACGAGGGGCTAGGGAGGCGCAGGGCGGATAGGGGAGGGTCAGGCGACGGTTTGGTGTGGGGTTCACGGATGGGGGTAGAGGAGAGGAGAGCGACGAGGTGGAGGCGAGATGAGAGAGGGGGTCGTGGTGGCGGGCGAGGGGCGAGGAAGGTGCGGGGCGGATTAGGGGAGGGTCAGGGGGCGGTTCGCGGAGGAGAAGTGGGGGTCGAAGTGGGCTGAGTCGCGGGTGGGGAGGGCGCGATCGCTCAGCGAACCATGCGCACAGAGAAACCGAAAAAGGAGATGCAGATCCGATGGCTCACATCACATGGAGGACAGATCTAATGGCTTACATCGCATAAAGGAAGACGGACGACCATCACCAACTACAATATTTAAGTAATAGAGATAAGCAATATTAATCATGGCGGTTCTTAAAAATAGAGCATAAGCATGGTAATCAATATAAATCAATCCTCCAAAACAGATGTCATAAGCATAGTGCCTCACAAAATCATAATTAGAAGGCATAATGTTGAAAGGATCACAACTAATTAATGGCTTAATAATGCGTAGCTAATAGCTGGGGAAGAACCAGCCACGGCGCGCCCACCCGGCCGACGGGGCCCCTCGCCGGCCGTCGTGGGGGAAGATCATCTCCTCGCGGCGCGCCCTCCGGCTCCCCATGTCCACCATCCTGACGAACCCGTCGGGGTGTCCCTGCCTGTCCACGAGATACACGCAGTTGGCGCGACACGCGGGGAACTCCACCGGCGAGAGCGCGAACGCGCGGTTCCGCCCCAGGAACAGCGCGTGCCAGCCGAGGTCCTCCTGCCGCACCAGCCGTACCGCGCCGTTCCCCATCCACTCCACCCTGTGCACCTCGACCGAGCGCGCGTCGCCGCCGCCGCTGGTGTCGCCCTCATCGACTCCGAGGCACATGCCCATGTCGTCGTCCGAGTTGTACTCCACGTTGTCGTGCACCGACACGAGCAGCAGCTCGTCGTCGCACTCCACAAGGTGCGTCTCGACGACGCACCTACCGGGCCTGCCGGGGACCTTCTCGTCGTCCGAGCCGTCGCCGTCGATGTGCTCGAGCGGGATGACCGCGGGGCGTCCCCCTCGAGCTCGCAGACGCAGAGCTGGGATTTGAAGGCCACGTAGAACCGCCCCTTATAGTGCTCGACGCCGGCGTAGCCGGCCGCGCTGAAATCCAGCGGCGTCCACGCTCCGGTGGCGGAGCTGTAGTACGCGAGGCAGTTGGCCGGGAACCCGGCGGCCACCGCGGCCCACTCGGCGGCCGTGCCCGGGTCGGCCGACAGCACGACGGTGGCCACGTCGTGCCACTTCTTGAAGAAGCCGATGGGAGGGAGCGGGATGCGCCTGCCGGTGACGGGGTTGACGAAGGTGATCGCCTTGGGGCTGGCCCTGGGGTCGGAGAGCGCGAGGTACCCGTGGGACGATGAGAGGCACTCGAGGCCGGGGGGCACGGCGGCGGCGAAGGGCACGAGGCCGCCGGCGTGGGAGAGCCAGAAGGACGACATGGCGGCGCCCTGGCCAGAGCGGTCGGTGCGGGATCCGACGAGCCAGGGGGGCGGGCGCCACGCCTCAGCGGCGGCGCTCCACCTGGCGCAGACGGCGCGGAAGCGGACGCGGTCGGCGTCGGAGGGGAGGATGGCGAAGACGGCGAGCAGGAGGTCGTTCGGGAGCGACGACCACTCCATGCTACTGCCGCACGCCATGGGACGACGACTGAGGCGCCGAGGAGAGTCCAAGAACTCGTCTGGGTTTGTCTTTTTTCCCTCCCACTGGATCGCCTGCCTTTGAAGCAAAGAATTAGATGAAAGCGAAAAGTTCAGTATGGAATGGACGGATGCGTTCGGTCGTTGTGCGATGCGAACAGATCGATCGTCTCCAGGGAAATTTCATGGAACGTGTACGTGTTCGATGCCATTTTCACGTTCTTTTTGGTGTAATATGCGATGGGGAGCTCGACAGCGGACACGGTGGGTTTGTGGATTGTAATAATGTTTTCTCCGGGCTGGGACTGGGTCACGTCGTGACTGTACAACGTGTTTATTTGGTGTTCGTACAAGTAGGGCCGAGAGCTACAAAAGTTTAGAAGTCTGGTGGCAGGGATACCATCGGACCATGTAGGGTCGGATATCGTTTATTATGTATTATATTTTATTTTATTTTTCTGAAATTAAAGTTGGACATGGATAGTGTTGGATATCTATTTTTTTTATCTCGTATTCGTTTCGCGAGCCTTTGGTCGGTCGGACAGATATTATATATTTCTTTTGCATCCCTACACAAAACATTAGACAATAGGATGCAATCAGAACGAACACGGAGAAACTAATCGCTGAGATGTCGAAGGAAAACACTTAGTATCCCCTACCTGCACAGATGCAGCAACCCGCATATTTGTTATCATGTTCCTAAATGAAGTCACAACACGCTTTCTTCATACCGTCTGATATACGGATACATGCGGACGAATATCGCTCATCCCGTATTCTATTTTGTATTTTTTTCCTCGGAGTCGGAGTCAGACACAGATAGTGCCGAATAACCACTTAGCTCTTCTGTACTCGTTCCGCAAGATTTCGGTCGGTCGGTTGGGAATTATCCGCTCTGTTTGCACCCTCTGTCTGGTTGTATTCGGAGTTCAGGCTAAGGAGGGTGCTATGCATTTTGATGGTGGAGACTTAGAATTCAACCCATAGAGCAATGTTTACGAACGGAGGGATTTCACATGAATTTTGGATGTTTTGTACTGATTTCGGCGGTATCCATGTTAAATTCTTGTGTTTTAAATAGAGCCGAATAAATGAGTGCACATCGTCAGTCGAGCTAGGCCAAGCGACCGGGCTTATCTAGTTCAGGTCTACTTGGAGCACAGATTAAGAAAAAAAAATCATACACACTGATACACATGGTGCTGCATAAACAATGCTAGGTGACGTTCGGCGTGCCAAAAGGAAATTGTCGCAGAGCATCGTGATACATAAGGACGATTAGCTATTGACTCGCAATGTTTATGCGTCTTGCGTCAATTAATATACGTACCACTAGGTCGCAAAGTCCTTGCGCTTGCACACATCACAAATCTGTTGAAATATGTTGAAGTAATCGCGGATTATGGGATTGTTTGGTTGGTATTTTGAATTTTATATCTAAGAAAAAGTGGTATCTATGGTGTCTAGAGGTAGCGTGAAAAGTAGATGATTTTTGTCTGGCTAAGCAAATCTAAAGATGAGTTGTTTGGTTGAAAACCTGTACCTGGAATTGATGAATGAAAAATAGACAGTTGGATCAAAGCAATGAACAGTGGATGGAGCAATTTGCCTCGGTATAAACCAAACAAAGGAGGAGGAGAGACTGCCAGCGAGGTTTGCCACAGGCATCAAAGCAAACACGCCCTTAGTAAATATTTTAGAATAATTTCAGGCATAAATAATGACAAAACAGCATGATTCCGGTAAGCTTTATATAACATAAACAATAAAGATGTCTTTAATACCACAAAATTATTGTTTATAACATATAAACATGAAAACATGCTCAAGAAATTAAAACTATGGACAATATCAATTAACATAATGCACAAATTGATATTTAATCATTTGCTATCAGATGTCGGCTGCTCTAGTTCTAAACTAGGCCTTCTTGACATCATTGAACTGTTTCTAAAAAACAATTAGAGTGATAATTACTTAACAATAGACTAGGTTTTGAGCTCTGCTTCTTTATCAATATAAAAGTAAAGACTGTTTAAGTAACTCATATAGAAAATAGAAAGACTATTTAAGTAACTCATATAGAAAATAGAAAGTGACTTTCAGTAAGTGAACAAAGCTAGTAACACTACTGCTAACAATCTGCTTCCTGAATTTGAGTTTAAATGCTATCAATTATTTACTGAATCATTGAACCAAATGAGATTGACTCAACGGTATCACTGTAACATTAGCAAATTAGTATTTCAGTAATCAATGATATTATTGCAAGATTAACAAATCAGTACGGCAACAATCAATGAAATTATTGCAAGTACTCAATGTTATTACTGCACGACTAACTAATCAGTACTGTAGCACTCAACGATATTACAACAAGATTAACTAATCAATTCTTCAACAATAATCTAGTTCCAGCTCAAAGCCTAATCTATGATTCCAAATTATCACAACAATTTACAAGTTCAAAATCATCGGTGAGCGTTCACAAATAGCCCACAACCTATCATGCAAGTCTCCCAGTACTAGTATAAAGAAATCACAGAAATAAACAATTGCAAGAACACTAGTACAATACACTACGTAAGATAGATGAATTGAAAACCAAAGATACTCGCATAACTGATGGCAATCAAATCCACCGAGAAGGCAAGGCACGTCGATAGGATACTGACCCAGAAAACCTATCGCCGCCATTACACCACGGTTTTCCCAGCGAGGTCGTTACAGATACATTGCCACCACTGTGAATCCAAGTGTACATAAGCATGGGATCAAGGTTGGGAAATTGCCACACAAAGAAACAGAAGAATCGCGCACTGACCATGCACACGAACCAGCACCCAATTACCCAATAGCCGTCGGATCAAGTGTAAGACTCACTGTAGAGCAAGTCCTAGAGATCAGTCGGGTTGAGGTGATTTTTGATCTCAGCTAGAAGAGAAGAAGTAACTTATGTCTACACTATCGCAAGAGGAATGAGGAGTATATAAGGTGGAGGACGATATGTCATCGCCAAAATGGTTGTCCGAGCTTCTCGTGGAAGCCATGACGTGAGGATCGGATCGATCCCCATGACTTCTTTAGTCTCTCTATTTGTTAGCAGGATAAGACCGCATGACTCTTGTTCTCTCACCCTCTTTCTCTTACATATGTGCCCCAGGAATAATAGGAAAATTCCCAAAATGCTCATGGTATACAACAAAATCTTTTTTAAAAAAGATAATTACAAAAATAAATAGTCGCTCTAAAAAATTACAAAATGTGTCCTCGTCGCAGTTCAATGGCATGTAAACCTATCGCCATTGAGCTGGCGACAGGACCCTATTGCCCCTTGTTGCCGGTCTAGGTACTGCCGTCGTCAGTGAGCGACGCAGCAGTACTATTTGCTTGAAATGGCGATACCACCGTGAATCAGCTCTGGTACCTCAGACCCTAAACTGATTTGTCTACTTGTGATTTTCAAAAATTTTGAACGGTACAAAATTTGTTAACTCGTAATAACATTTTGCGATCGTCGTATGTTGTTCTAGTGCAGTGAATTTATGAAGAATTTTGCGAGGAAGATTGAGGTATCAATGATTTGTAAGTACGAAAGTAAGTGATATTGCGATGAGTCCAGGAATTCATACACTTGCTCATGTACATGCACGGCATATTATTGCTACTTGTTGCCATTTCAACTAGCGACAGATAATGTCGCATTTGAACTGGAGACAGGACCCTATGTTGGTTGGTGTGTTTGTTATTTTTGTAGATTCAGAACAGTACAAAATATGTTAGCGATGTGTCAGCTAGAAGGTAAGTTATATTGTGATGTGCTAGAGAATTTTGTGAGGACGATTGAGGTATTAACGATTCGTTAGTAGGCAGGTAAGTTATATTGCGACGCGCTAGAGAATTCACACACAGTGCACAATATTGGAGAAATGGTGCAACGATAACAACACGACAGTTGATTCGACAAGAGGGGTTACATGGCACGCAGGCTAACGAACCAAGGACGGTACACGTATGCTTTTAGGGAATTAGAAATACATGGGACATATGGATGAAGAGGGTCAGGCTACTGCATGGACTGGGCCCATTTGCCATTCCTTGCGAGCTCGGCGTTGTACTCCTCGTCGGCCGCCTTGGCCTTGGCCACCATTTCCCTCCTTTTCTCGCTCTCCCTCTTGCGAGCCTCGCGCTCCCAGCGCCTACACGCCTTGAGATGGGCCTGCGTCACCTGCCGGATACGCTGGTTATGCTCTTCGGTGTGGCGCTCCTCCTCCCTCCTCTCGCGGTCCCTGTTGGTATCCCACTCCTCACAGTCGAGAGTCCACTGGTCGTGTGGGTGGATCTCTAGGTCGATCCACTTGCGGTAGCCACACAGCGGATCCGGGGACTACGAGTAGATGGGAGAGGTTGTTAGTGCGGACTCTCAAAGAGAAATGGTAGGGGAACATACTGCTATCTGTCCTTACTGACTGCCGATAGTGGCTCGTGTCCCAACGGCGGTCGGGATAGTCGTAGGAGTAGTTCGCGCAACCCCAGTAACGCATACCCAGGTTGAGCGGGTGCTTGGACTTGAAGAACTTAAATATGTCCCTACACCAACAGAGGGGTGGCGTCTCCCCGGCGGTGTTGCGCTAACTTCGGTTGAGATATTACGGTAGGGGTTCTTTGCTATGGGGCAGCGTCATTGCGGGGAGGTGGCTTCCTAGCACGCTCCCTTTTTTCCTTCTGGGCCGCATAATCCCTTTGCATTTCGCGGATCTCCTCCCAGTCCTTGTCCATCTGAGCGAGTTTATGTTGAAGTCCAGATGCAGGAGAACTCGGCGTGGAAGGGATATTACTTATATGTTAAGCCGGCACTGCGTACGCGACTGAATTGTAATTCAGTTGAAGGAAATTCGCGTCCGCGAGACAGCGGCCCTGAAAAGCTGGCTCGTCGGGTCACGTCATCCTAAAAAGCTAGCTCGTCGGGTCACGTCATACTGAAAAGCTAGCTCATCGGGTCACGTCGTCCTGAAAAGCTGGCTCATCGGGTCACGTCGTCCTGAAAAGCTGACTCACTGGGTAACGTCGCTTTGCAAAGCTAACTCGTCGGGTCACGTCACTCTACAAAGCTGACTCATCGGGTCACATCGCTGCGCAAAGTAAGGGGGACTGAAGGCGGAGGGTGGTGTGGGGTGTCCCGATGCAGAATCGTACACGTGGTCATGGTTTTCAAGCAAAAAAGAGATATCGAAATACGAGACTAGCATAATAATAGTTGTATAGAGATTAATATTTACATGGCATGACTAATATTTGGAGGAACAAATATCTACTTGCGGCCCCTTTTGGGGAGTACCCCGCGTGTCGCCCCTGACCTCGCCCGGCGATGGTCTGAGTACGTCAGAGGATCAGGCTGCCTGACTACCCGACCAGCGCGATTAGCCTGAGGTGGTGTCGCGGGGGGGGGGGTCCTGCGTCGGTTGGGTCGATCCCGACGCACCGTGCAGCTAAGAAGCCTCCAAGGAGAACGGGGTGTCACACAAGTCCATGAAGAAGTCCTCGAGGGGTGCCGATAGGTGTGCCTCGTTGTGCGATAATGAAGAGTCCTCCCAAGTCATTCCTGTGAAGCATTACGTTACAAACATAATCATGGCGAAAAACACGAAAAAGAATGTTACGCAAGCAAGCAAGGTGGTCATACCTGGTAGCACGAAGACGTGCCCCGATGACTCCGCGTACTCCTACCCTGCGTACAGGTGGAGCTGAGGACCTACAAGAGAAGATTGCCGTTAGTAACTAGTGGGGTTCGAAATAAAGAAGCATTATGTTACACACGTAATCATGGCGAAAACCACGAAAAAAAATGTTACGCAAGAAAGCAGGGTGGTCATACCTGGTGGCACGAAGTTGTGCCCCGATGACTCTGCGTATTCCTGCCCCGCGTGCCGATGGAGCACAGGACATGTAAGAGAAGATTGCCATTAGTAACTTGTGCGGTTCGAAATAAAGAAGCGAAAGTGAATGTCTCATGCTCACCTCTAAAATGTCTCGTGGTGCTCCCACCACGGTGCCACAACGACATGCCTGCCACGTCCGGGGCAGGAGCCCGTGGCCATGAACCACCTCGGCTGACCCCTCATCCTCGCACTGGTTGGTCCACCGGGTCCCTCGGCGTGCGACAAGTCGCGATCTGGATGCCTCGTCTCGCAGCCTTCATGATCCACTGTAGGACCCCTCTGGTGTCCCCTGGCGTCATGTGCTGCGCGGAGGCTGCCAACTCGAGAATCTCCCGGTGTAGATCCGTCTACACAAGTAATGAACAAGTTGGAAACATAAATCTGGCAAATTAAATATGAATTAAGGATGGTTCAGTACGTACAGAGCAGTGGAAAGCGAAGTCCGGCTGGATGGGGTACGTGTCGGACGTGCGTAGCCACGTGTCGTGGTGGGTCGACCATGATCCGGACGTAGCGAAGCCTCGTCCGACTAGCGTACCACTCCATGTACTCCTTGTACGTCTCGGGGTCATATGGATCATCCATACACTGGATGAGGTCCTCGTGCGCGCCACTCCAAGCCTCAACCCAAGGGGACATCCTGTCCAACTGTAACATCCCAATTTTCTGAGCCTTTTTGAAAATTTTCAAAATAAAAATAACCATTTGGTTTGTTGATTTGCTAAAGCTTAACTTGAGATTTTGAAAATTAAAAGCCATTTAATATGAATTAATCCAACTTCAACTAATCCAAAGCTTGGTTTAATTTGAGTTTGTTGGAGTTCTCTGGTGTTGGAATTCCCTTTCTCTATTCGCTCCGTCCTCCCTCTCGTTTAGACCTCCCTCTCAATCCAAGACCTCCGAGTGGTCCTGGGAGACCTCCAGGTGGTCCTGGAGTTGGTCACAACCTCCCCTTTGGTCACGACCACCTCTTTGGTCACGACCTCCCCTTTGGTCACGACCTCCCTTTTGGTTGGACTACCCTCCCGAGTTTTGACTAGCCCCACCTGTCAACCTTGCTCACCTTCTTCTTCCTCTTGTCGCGTCACTGCTGACGCAAAAGTCTGTGCACATTAAATGTTGTTGTGTCGCATTAAATGCTGTCGCTTCTGCAGTACTCGTTCCTCCTCTTGTCTCCTCCCCTACCTGCCCCCATCTCCTCCTTCACCTACCGTTGATCGCATGCGCTTCTAAGTCTCTCAGCGACTCTCCCCGTCTCCCTTGGCTACAAAATCCTAAGCAGTCCTCTTTCATCTCCTTTAGCCTCACCCAACTCTCTTGCTCTCGCTCAGTTTCACTGTGCTCGAATTTTCACCACCGTCCGCTGAAGCCGTGTCGTCGCCTCCTTGTCGCCAAGGAGCCCACTGGAGCCTGCGCTGTCTTCGACCACCTCGCTGCTGAAGGATTCACCAGAGCGCCCGTACCGTTCGCCGTCCTCCTCCTGTCTTCTCCGAACTCTCTCTCTCTCACTCTCTCTCTCTCTCTGTCCTGGTGAGTATCTCTGTGCCCTGTTCTTCTTTTGCTCTCTCGACCTCGTTGCGTAGTGTATCCCTCTTACGACCATGTTGAGTAGTCGTACCCCTTTTGTATTCTTTGTACGACCACGTTGAGTAGTCGTACCCTTCGTTAGACCTCAGGACCTCCCTTGACCTCCTCCTCAGGACCTCCCTCGACCACCCTCTCAGTTGGACCTCCTCCCAAGAGCCGTTCCTAATTCATCTATTTCAGTGCCTTTATTTTGGTTCTTAGTTTGGTAGTTTTTTGTTTTTGTTTGAATTTGTTGTATTTATTTGACTCTTTTCGCATTTGTAGATTCTAGCTTCTCTGAAGAGTTCTTGGACCCGACAACCTCGACCGAAGCATCTCAGCTCTTTAATGAAGGCAAGTCGTAGACCTTATATCATGTCATACCCAGTTTGCAAAAATTATATTGTTTTATATCAACATACATGGCTAATTGTATAAAAATGGTTTGGGAAATAGCTAAATACCTACTCGACAGTATGACTCCTTGAATACTTGTGATCGACATGTTGACATGTACCCATGGGCACCATAGGTTGGGTAATCTTAGTTGGACATTATTATGATACCAACATGTGTGTGTATACTGCTTAGTCCTACTTTAGTTATGCGCTGTCTCTTGATCACATGATTCAATGATGATAAATTTGACTAAGTGAATATGGAATTGTGGCGCGGCCACTATTGTTAAAATATGTTGTGCCATGACTAGGGTGGTCATTTGGCCGGGATGAACCCAAAATGATTTTTACTCGGGCGAGTGATCGTGCAGTAAAGGGGGTGCAAGAAGCACATTGGGATGTGGTTGTCTCGCCTGAGTAGTCACTAAGGACTTAACCTTGGAAGCCATTGATCCGAGCCATACCGTGCAACCACAAGTTCATTTATGGGGTGGACCTGGCCAACTAATTGGTAATGCTTTGATTCGGTTCTGTTTTGGTGGAAGTGTAAAACCTGGGTTAGACATTCACACTTGGCGCAAGAGGGGGCCAGGAAGGCGAATCCTTAGCGAGCGGAACCGGGTCAAAGCAGAGCCTTGTAAAGGCCTTGTCATGTGCTCTAGACTGCTTACCTAAGGAAGTGAGCAAGGGCATCGACGGGTGCTCAACCATCTAGAGAGGTCGTGTCTTGTGGGTAAAGCTGTACAACCTCTGCAGAGTGTAAAACTATTCGAATAGCCGTGTCCCCGGTTATGGACAATGCCTGGTGATTTCACGCAAGGGGTAGACTTTCTCAAAAATTGTTGTCATGGTGTTCCGAGTGGTCTGGGAAGTAAACAGGGTGTTCACGAGTGGTGTGGGAAGTGAACTGGGTGTTCACGAGTCGTTTCAAAGAAACTTGATTACTTATGTATTAATCTTTCAACTTGTGCTTTGCGATTACTTATGTATTAATCTTTCAACTTGTGCTTTGCAATCTACTTATTGTATTTTCAATCAATTCTGCTTTCTGCAAAGTAACCATAAAGCTATCCCTGTCAAGCCTGGTATGAATACTATTTGCATATATTTCCCTATGACTTGCTGAGTACATTCAAAGTACTCACGGCTTTATGCCTCTGGTTGATCAGTCAGCGAAGAGGACCCAGGGAGCTCCGAGCTCTTTGAAGAGGAGGTCTTTGAAGACCATGCGAGCTAGGAGACGTCCTCCACTCGATTGCCTGTGGGCATGTCGAATGGCTTCCGCGATGTGTTTTGTTTTGGCTTTTGCTGCGATCTCTCTTTTGTTGTAAGCCCTACGTGGCAACTCTGTAAAAACCTTGACCATAAGGTATTTTGCTGCTATTAATATTAATTTATCTGCTTCTTCTATAGTTTGTTGTATGGTTTGATTATATCGATGTTGAAACTGTGCGAACTAGCTACTGATCATGGGACTAGTTCAGTATGCACAGAGGGTCCCAGGGTTGTTTACTCAGGGTCCCGACAGTGATGGTATCAGAGCCATTTTGACTGTAGAATGTAGTTAGCATGGTCGTTTTAGTCAAGAGTGTCAAAATTTATCTTATAAATCAAACCAACCGAGTAACTTGAGTAGTTATTTCTCTCTCATCTTATTCTATTCTGTTCTAATCTTATTCTAATCTCTTGTCACCTCATTCTTAGATTCTTACACCTTATCCCCTCTGAAACTTTGTTTCCAAATCTAAATAGATCCCTCTCATCTCAGTAATCTCAATAGGATCGGGCTTTGCTTTAAGTCGACCACCCAGATAAGTTAGGTTAGAGGTGCTTTAGCAGAGCTACCCTTCTTAGTTCCAAGTATCGTTTAGTCCGGTAGATAGGATCTTCTATTTGAGTTTTGTTGCCTCTTAATAGCTCTCCGGCTATGTGCTCTTTGGGTTAGCCGACCTCCCCCGGTTAGGTTGTTCCATCTTTCTCCCATGTTCTCAATCACCTCTGTGTTTTTCCCTCTTACCTAGTGTGCTTTCTTCTCCTCATCTATTAAGTCTAGGAATATTTGTGTAGATGGTTCAGACCCACAACCTAGCAAGTCAAGATGAGCCAGTGGATCCCTTTACAAAGCCACCATCTTCTCTAGCCGCAACCACAGATTAGGGTTTGAGACAGTTCATGGCAACCTAGGCGCAGTTGATGAATGCAATGATGCAGAACATGGACCAGATGATGACTCAACAAAAATCAGACAACTGCCGCTCTTCTCGCAATGCTGAACCAGAACAACTAAGTAGTTGCCATGCCACCACCGCCACCACCAGTTATTCCCTAGTCAAAACTGGTAGAATTCATGAGGACCTGTCCACCTACGTTCTCCAGCTCCTCTAAGCCATTGGACGTAGATGACTGGTTGCGCTCTATCGAAAAGAAGCTTGCCATCACCTGGTGTGACGACCGTGAAAAAGTCATGTATGCTGCACACCAGCTGGAAGGCACCTCCACGGAATGGTGGGAGAGTTATTGTGCCATCCATGAAAACCACCAGAACATCACTTGGGCTGAATTTTCAGAAGCTTTCAGCCACTCTCACATTCCTGATAGAAAGGTGGAAATGAAGAAGAACGAGTTCCGTGAGCTGCGACAAGGAAACATGTCAGTAAGTGAATACCTCAATAAGTTCACTCAACTCTCACGTTATGCTCCAGAGGATGTTGCCACGGATGATGCATGTCAGAAGCGTTTTAAGCGAGGACTCCACCCTAGCTTGAAAGTTCAAGTCGTTGGCAACGACTATACGGATTTCTAGCATCTAGTGAACAAAACTATGCTGATAGAAGAATCTCGTCGCGAGCTTGTAGAATTTCATAAAAGGAAGATGGTCCAGCATGGTGCTTATCAAGGACATCCGCAGAGAGCCAGAATGAAGGCACCACCCCTTGCCCGCTTTGCTCCCCCTCTTGCTTCCAGGACCTCTGCAGCAACACCTCGTCCGGTCACTCCAGTTTTTTGCAGCCCCGGTGTCGGGACCCAAAATATGCAATTCTGGACCCTCTGTGTATAATGCACTAGTTCAGGATCACGCTAGTGCACACAGTGTCAACACAGGTGAATATCGATTCACACAAGCGATTAATAACATAAACAAGTAATTTGATAACAAATAGTTGTTTTGACCTTATGGTCGAGTTTACAATTATTAAACCACGCAGGGCTAGCAAAGAAATAAAATAGCAATGAGCGAGGAAACTTCAATGAATCCCATCAATTCACCACAGTAACCGATCGATCAAGACCCTACGATCAAGCACCTTCGATGAACTCCTCCTCTAAAGCAAAGCGAAGACTCCTCCTCTTCATTGCATGTTTTACAACAAGCATGAGTACACACCGTGCTCGCAAGTCATACCACAGAAATGCAATTATAGATGCAGGCTTATTCCAAAGGAATGGCTCCTGTGGTTCTTTTTGCAGAAATGCAGTATTTGCAATTTAAATACAAGTAATAGATTGAAAGCATAATTCAAAACAAATAGACAATAATAATTTGACAGTTTTAGTTCACAAAGACACATAGCCTAAACAAGTTATTCATATAGCCATATGACTTAGGTCACACAGCTCCCTTCCCAAGGTTTTCATGAAAATCTACCCCTCGTGTGAAATCACTGAGCATTGTCCATGACCGCGGACGCGGCTATTCGAATAGATTGATTAACACTCTATAGAGTTTGTACACTTTACCCACACGATACAACTAGTGTAGCTAACACTAGTCGTAACAAAACAGTTCAGAAATTTCATCTCGACATTGACACTCCCGGTATGCTTAGCCGCCATAGACGCACACCGTTGGACATGTGACTACTTGGTAGTACACACCTCCACCCAATCCAACACAGCTAACCTACTTCCTGAGTAACCAATGTCAAGACTCCATAACTTACTAAGTTAGGCCCGTCCATACCAGGCATGTGGTTGTACGAAAGCTCAGTTCAATGGCGCACAAAGTTAAGTCCTTAATTTGACCGAGGCAAGACTTCCAATTTCTAACCTATCATTCCCGCCAACACAGATCCACCATAAAAGCACACAGGACCACTTGCCTCCGTCCAAAATCTTTTCCCACCCTGCTGGTTAAGTGCAACATATGCCATCAACGAGTAATAGCACATAGAGCACACAGTCTTTATCACATAGTTCCATAGTCACTTACTCAAGTTTATATTTGCAACTTTACATAAGATGATGACTCGTAGCATGGCTAAGCAATCTAATCGCATCTAACCAACCCATGTTGGTAAATACCATAGCACCAACTAAATAAACCAAACTAGGGTGACAAAAGATCATGGCATACAATTAGACAAGGAAGTCATAACAAATTGGATACTAACTAATCCCAAAAGCATTGAAATAAATAATTGAAGTAGATGCAATACTTTGAATCAATATAACTTTTGAAAACTGGGTTCAATATGATCAAAGGTATAACTTACCTTGGAAAAGGTCTTGGTATTGATCTTGGTCTTGAGATGCTCCTTGCTCTTCAAAACCTCCCAAGGTATCGACGTCTACTCGTAAACGAAACAACAACAAAATAAATAAAAAAAATAGAGGCAAAACAAACTCCAAAAATTAAATAAAAATCTCAGATAGATAGATCTCGATTTTAGATGAATTTAGAAATTTGAATGGGCTCAATCGGAGTTCGGATGCAAAAGATATGGGCTTGGGAAGTTAGAAATCTAAAGAAAACCCTAAAAACTGATTATTCCGAATTTCCGAATTAATTCTTAAAAGAAAAATCGGATTATTGCGCAACGATGACATCAGCGCTCGGAAGTAAAGAATTAAAAAGAAAATCTGACATGTGGGACCCACACGTCAATGAGACGGTCCACGGTGAACTCGGTTCACCGAACCGATCTGGATTTGACTCAGGCTGGCGTGGCGCACCCGCGCATGTGGCGCTGACGTGGCGCCTACATGGCTGACACGCATACGCCACGGAGGCAAGGGAGTTGAGGTGGTGGCTGACGCGGACGCCACATCAGACCCGACGGTGAGGGCGGCACTGGACCCGATGGTCGCCGGCGGACGGCGGCTCCTCGCCGGGAATGCGTGGTATAGACGTGTAGCCCAGGTTATTGCACACCTGATGATGCAATCCCGGGTGGTCGAGGTGGACGGTGGTGGCCGGCGGCGAGGTTCAAGCGGCGGTGAGGTACGGGTGTTGTCGGACGAGCTCTCCGGTGAAGCTCCGGCAAAGTGGATGGTCCCTGGAGATAGCCCACGCGACGCTGATCACGATGGTGCGGACCACGAGAGCGGGGCGCCACCGGCGGCGGCTGAATTGAAGAAAAACTGCGGCGGCAACAAAACCCTAAAACTCGAATCGCGGCGGCGCTAGGGCGATTGGGGCTCAATGGGTGGCGGCTTTGGGTTGAGGGCATGATCGCGAACCCAGGGGTCCTATTTATAGGGTCCCAAGCAAGACGGATAAGGAATCCCCAAATCGGGATTTCTTGAGTTCGCTTCAGTTTAAGAGATAGAGTTCGATTCAATTCCAATTGAGAGCAGATACGGACGCGGTGAGATAAGGGATGAGATTTGGCAACGAAATTAGGGAGGTTTTAGTTGGAGATTCGTTTTTGTCGTACGAAGCTCGTGCTCTTCAAAGGCGGACGGCCGCGCAGCTCACGCGGAGAAGAAACCGAATCGGAGACGATGACTCCGGGCGGGCCCACCAGTCAGAGGCACGGAGCGAGGCGTCTTGTGAGAAGGCTGGGACGTTGATCTCGACCGTCCACGATCCAACGGTGGAGGATGAATGAGCCAGTATGTGCCACAAACAGATCGAGCCAGGAGATTCTACCCGACTGCTTAAGCGAGATTTTAATACTTTTCTTTTTAGGAAATTACCAGAAATCCAAATAAGCAAGAGAAAATAGCAAATGAACTTGGAAAAATTCCAGAAAAATCTAGAAAATATATCCAAGCCCAAAGAACCCAAATAAAATAGTTTTGACCATTGTTCATGTTGACTTTAATCATATTAAATTGTTTTGGTGTATAAAGTCCATATTAAGCTTTTGAATTAAAATCAAATAAAATCCAAATGGTGAATTTTATCCTACTAACTCTTTAAAAGATTTTTAAAGCTCAGAAAATTGGGATGTTACACCCAAAGAACAAAGAACCAAAGAAATAAGAAACAACAATCATATCACAGGAATCACCTGTTTCAACTGTCATCAATTGGGACATTACGCTAGCCATTGTTCCTTGAAGCAAGGTCTATCGCATGTCAAATTCAATTTGGGAGCTACTCCGACCAGGACCTCCATGCCAGGAACAGGACGTGGAGCACCTCAGACTCCAGCTGCACCAACCAAGACCTCCCAGCCTGTTGGGAGAGGTCGTGTGAACCATGTCACAGTAGAGGAAGCCCAGACCGCCTCGGACGTCGTGCTGGGTAAGTTCCTAGTAAATACAACCATTGCTACTATTTTGTTTGATTCTGGAGCTTCGCATTCGTTTGTTTCTCGGATTTTTGCTGCAAAGCATCAGTTGAAAGTTTCAACTCTTAAAACCGTCCTGTTGGTTCAATCCCCCAGTTCGGAGTTAAGTACGAACCAGGGTTGCCCACAAGTTAAGGTGATCATAGAAGGGGTAGAATTCCTAGCCAACCTGATCCTCATCGACACCCAGTCCTTAGATGTGATTTTGGGAATGGATTGGCTTACTGATCACCAAGCAATTTTGGATTGTGGTGGAAGAAGCATCACCTTGGTCAGTCTAGTTGGGATTAAAGTAAAATTTGAAGCCTCCTTGGAGAAGCATGAAGAAGCCTTAGTCTGCAGTGTCAAGGTTGTATCTTTAGAAGACGTGCTAGTGGTCAGTGAGTTCCTAGATGTCTTTTCAGATGAGTTACCTGGAATGCCACCAGACAGACTTAGAGTTCGTCATCAACCTAATTCCTAGAACTACACCAATTTCCAAGAGACCCTACTGTCTACTTGTTGATGACTTGGTCGAGCTGAAGAAGCAGATTGAGGAGATGCAAGCTAAAGGTTTTATCAGACCAAGTACTTCACCTTGGGGAGCTCCAGTGATCTTTGTTGCAAAGAAGGACGGTACCCAGCGGATATGTGTGGATTATCGCTCACTCAACGAGGTCAACATCAAGAACAAGTACCCTCTGCCCAGGATTGATGATCTGTTCGACCAGCTGAAGGGAGCTGGAGTGTTCTCCAAGATAGATTTGAGGTCAGGATACCATCAATTGAAGATTCGCCAAGAGGATGTCCCCAAGACAGCTTTCTCAACCCGTTATGGACTGTACGAGTACACAGTCATGTCTTTTGGATTGACCAATGCCCCTGCTTACTTTATGAACTTGATGAATAAAGTATTCATGGAGTATTTGGATAAGTTCATCATTGTCTTTATTGATGATATTCTGGTATACTCTAAAAGTGAAGAAGAGCATAAAGAGCACCTTCGCTTAGTCTTGAACAAGCTTACAGATCATCAACTCTATGCTAAATTCGACATGTATGAGTTTTGGATGAAGGAGGTCACTTTTTTGGGACACATCTTGTCTGCAGAAAGAGTCGCCATCAATCCTAGCAAGGTCAAGGATGTGCTCAATTGGGAGTCACCCAAGTCAGTGCCTCAGATTAGAAGCTTCCTTGGAATGGTAGGTTACTACCGCAGATTTATAGAAGGCTTCTCCAAAATAACAAGACCTCTCACTCAGTTGCTGAAGAAGAAAAAGAAGTATGCTTGGATGCCAGAATGTGCGTAGAGTTTTCAAGAGTTAAAGAAGTGACTGACCACCGCTCTAGTGTTGATCTTGCCTGATGTTCGAAAGGACTTTGAGATTTTCTGTGATGCCTCACATCAAGGTCTCAGTTGTATCCTGATGCAAGAAAGGAAAGTAGTACCTTATGCTTCAAGCCAGTTAAAGCCTCATAAAGCCAATTACCCCACCCATGACTTAGAATTGGCTGTCGTAGTGCATGCTTTGAAGATATGGCGCCATTATCTCATCGGTAATTGCTGTGAAGTCTACACTAACCATCAAAGCTTGAAGTACATTTTTACTCAAACTGATCTTAATATGAGGCAAAAAAGATGGTTGGAGTTGATCAAAGATTACAATATGGGAATCCATTACCATCCAGAAAAGGCTAATGTGGTAGCCGATGCTTTGAGTAGAAAGGTCTACTGCAATACTCTGATGATCAAGGAAAGTCACCAAAGACTGCATTTAAGAATTTGAAGCTCAAGCTGGAATTGGTTGAAGAAGGTTACTTAGCTGCTCTAGAAGTGCAACCAACTCTCCAAGATCAGATCAGGAAAGCTTAAGAGGAAGATGCAGATATCCAGGAGATCAAAAGAAACATGAAGAAGGATAAATCCCTAAGATTTTCCGAAGATGAACAGGGAACCTTGTGGTTCGATAAACGAATTTGTGTAACAGACCAGAGAGAGCTTAAGCAGTTGATACTCAAGGAAGCTCATGAAACCTTGTACTCCATTCACCCCGTAAGCACTAAGATGTATCATGACCTCAAGGAATTGTACTGGTGGCCTAGCATGAAGCGTGAGATCACTGAGTATGTAGCCCAATGTGACATTTGCCAGCGAGTTAAAGCCGAGCATCAGATACCTGCTGGACTCTTACAACCGTTGAGTATACCTGAATGGAAGTGGGAAGAAATTGGCATGGATTTTATCACCGGTCTACTAAGAACCCAAGCTGGATATGATTCTATCTGGGTAATTATAGATCGCCTGACAAAAGTTGCACACTTCATCCCAGTCAAGACCACCTACTCAGGAGACAGACTTGCAGAGTTGTATATGGCTAAGATAGTATGTCAGCATGGGGTACCAAAGAAGATAGTGTCAGATCGAGGATCTCAGTTCACCTCAAGATTTTGGCAGAAGTTACACAGTGTTCTGGATACTAAACTAAATTTTAGTACAGCCTACTATCCTCAAACAGATGGGCAAACGGAAAGAGTAAATCAGATCCTAGAAGATATGTTGAGAGCCTGTGCTATAGAGAACCAAGCCAGCTGGGATCAAATATTACCTTATGCAGAATTTTCTTACAACAACAGTTATCAATCAAGTCTGTAGATGTCCTCGTTCGAAGCTCTTTACGGGAGAAAGTGCGGAACACCGTTGTATTGGACTGAAACAGGAGAAGGACAAGTGCTTGGACCAGATATTCTGAAAAAAGCCGAAGATCAAGTTCGATCAATCAGAGAAAAGCTGAGAATAGCTCAGTCCAAGCAGAAAAGTTATGCTGATAACCGTCGTCGAGACCTAGCTTTCGCACCAGGGGATCATGTGTATCTAAAGGTTTCACCTCTTAAAGGAATGCGTCGCTTCAGAGTAAATGGGAAGCTTGCACCTCGATACATTGGAACCTTTCCAATTTTAGTCAGAAGAGGAGAAGTTGCTTACAAATTGGAGCTCCCACCCCAGTTGTCAGATGTGCATGATGTCTTTCATGTATCTCAATTGAGGAAGTGTCTACGTGTGCCAGAGGAGCAGATGCCCGTAAAAGCCATTGACATGCAGCAAGATCTCACCTACAAGAAGCAACCCATCAAGATTTTAGAAGTGTCCGAGCGAGTGACAAGAAGCAAGATCATCCATTTTTACAAAGTTCAGTGGAGCAATCACACTGAAGAGGAAGCCTTGTCCGACTAGCGTACCACTCCATGTTCTCCTTGCACGTCTCGAGGTCGTATGGATCATCCACACACTGGATGAGGTCCTCGTGCGCGCCACTCCAAGCCTCAACCCAAGGGGACATCCTGTCCAACTGCAACATCCCAATTTTCGGAGCCTTTTTGAAAATTTTCAAAATAAAAATAACCATTTGGTTTGTTGATTTGCTAAAGCTTAACTTGAGATTTTGGAAATTAAAAGCCATTTAATATGAATTAATCCAACTTGAACTAATCCAAAGTTTGGTTTAATTTGAGTTTGTTGGAGTTCTCTGGTGTTGGAATCCCCTTTTTCTGTTTGCTCTGTCCTCCCTCTTGTTTTGACCTCCCTCTCGGTCCAACACCTCCGGGTGGTCCTGGGAGACGTCCGGGTGATCCTGGAGCCGGTCACAACCCCCCCTTTGGTCACGACCTCCCCTTTGGTCACGACCACCCCTTTGGTCACGACCTCCCCTTTGGTTGGACCACCCTTCCGAGTTTTGACTAGCCCCACCTATCAGCCCTGCTCACCTTCTTCTTCCTCTTGTCGCGTCACTACTGACACAAAAGTCTGTGCGCATTAAATGCCGTTGTGTCACATCAAATGATGTCGCTTTTGTAGTACCCGTTCCCCCTCTTGTCTCCTACCCTACCTGCCCCCATCTCCTCCTTCACCGCGTGCGCTTCTTGTTGGGCCACGGGGTAGGCTACGATAGCTACAAATAAAAAATTTCTACCACGCAAACCAGAAAGCCAAGCAAGTAGATGATCACAGATCGTTACCACCAGACGCGCAGAGCAACGGAAGAAGGGTTGGAGCAGCCTGGTCCAACGTAGAGTGCATCGATGTAGTGGTCGTAGTCGATCGTCCAGCGTCCTCGCGAGTCAATCGTCTCCTCCAGCAACTTATGCAGTTCCTTGTGAAGATCGCAGATCGTCCTCAAGTGCAACAATCACAGTAGCGCCTCTACGGTATCCACACGTCCAGGGAAGGAACAACCGTACGTCGGTGTACTAGCACCAAGTCGCACGGCAGAGCTCTCAGGAAGATGGCGGCTAGGGTTTCGGTGGTGATTCATGCGTCCCTCCCAACAGCCTCATGCATCTCCTTATATAGTGCTCATGACGGATCCTATCCGAACACGTTTGTCGAATCGTATTAGTACTGGTTTGTTCCAACCCATTAAGTGTGTGACCCTATAGGTTCATGCGTAATCGGTTGTGACTCGGAAACCCTTTTCGATCACGAGTCATAGCGGCTCCTAGCAGAACATAACGATTCCCGAATACACACAAATTATATCGGACGAACCTTAATGCAATATGATCTATGACTAGGTCTTCATCACTTACGACCAGTTTGTATTTGGTCACGACCAGTTCGTAATTCCTTACGACCAGGTTACGACCACCCTGTGACTACGTTCGACCAATCTATAACCAGCTCAGATTCCATACGACCAAAATCAGAATCGTCGAACTAAGCGACCTACTCGTGTATACTCCCTTTGCCTCACGATGTCTAATTGAACTCCAAATGAGATGTTGTGTCATCCATGGACTGTTCAATACTTTCTCGATCGAGTGTCGGATTACTTCACGTGGTCGAACACTTCGACTACTAGTGGTATGGTCATGCACTTTCTTTATCCGACCATAACGAGGAGCCCGAGACATTTCTCTGTTATGTTAGGAGGGCAAATCCCATATCCCACCGGTCACATTCCTCTCGCATGTTTCATAGCATACCCAAAGCTACCTTTATAACTACCGATTCACATTGTAACGCTTTGTTAACCCCTAAGAGTGCTATTACATATGTAGGAAACCATGCTTGATCTCGTGTCTAAGGATTATACATCAACATTGCTTGAGACCAACTAATGACACATAGAATCATAACAATCTCAATAGTGTCTCAAGGTTGGTCTAATCCAACATCATGTTCTCTAACATGTGTCCATATTATTGGTTTGATATCTCCATATCCATGACCCGTGAAACATAGTCATCAACCAATACATGTGCTAGTCTATTCATATGTGTCCTCATATGTTTCCAACCAGAGATCGTATCAGAATAATTATCGCAGAAATATAGAGTTTCACAATCAAGTCACATACTTGATAATCAATATTAACAATATTATTCTTGGAATAAGATAACGTTTTATCCAATATTATGAACATAAGAAAATATAATCATCTCTATGATTGCCTCTAGGGAATATTTCCAACACTTCTGAGTCTCTCACAGACTCTCCCCGTCGCCCCTGGCTATAAAAGCCTGAGCAGCCCTCTTTCATCTCCTTTAGCCTCACCCAACTCTCTTGCTCTCGCCCATTTTCACTGTGCTCGAAGTTTCGCCACCGTCCGCTGAAGCCACGCCGTCGCCTCCTCGTCACCAAGGAGCCCGCTAGAGCCTACGCCGTCTTCGACCACCTTGCTGTCGAAGGATTCACTGAAGCACCCGTGCCGTTCACCGTCCTCCTCATGTCTTCTCCGATCTCTCTCTCTCTCTCTCTCTCTCTCTCTCTCTCTATATATATATATATATATATATATATATATATATATATATATATATTGGTGAGTATCTCCATGCCATGTTCTTCTTTTGCTCTCTCTCGACCTCGTTGCGTAGTGTATCCCTCTTATGACCATGTTGACTAGTCGTACCTCTTTTGTATTCTTCGTACGACCACGTTGAGTAGTCGTATCCTTCGTTGGACCTTAGGACCTCCTCCTCAGGACCTCCCTTGACCTCCTCAGGACCTCCCTCGACCACCCTCTCAGTTGGACCTCCTCCTGAGAGCCGTTCCTAATTCATCTATTTCAGTGCCTTTCTTTTGGTTCTTAGTTTGGTAGTTTTTGGTTTTTGTTTGGATTTGTTGTATTTATTTGGTTCTTTTCGCACGTGTAGATTCCAGCTTCTCTGAAGAGTTCTTGGACCCGGCAACCTTGACCGAAGCATCTCAGCTCTTCAACGAAGGCAAGTCGTAGACTTTTGATCATGTCGTACCCAGTTTACAAAAGTTATATTGTTTTATACCAACATGCATGGCTAATTGTATAAAAATGGTTTGGGAAATAGCTAAATGCCTACTCGATAGTATGACTCCTTGAATACTTGTGATCGACATGTTGACATGTACCCATGGGCACCATATGTTTGATAATCTTAGTTGGACATTATTGTGATACCAACATGGGTGCGTATACTGCTTTAGTTATGCGCTGTCTCTCGATCACATGGTTCAACGATGATAAATTTGACTAAGTGAATATGGAATTGTGGCGCGACCACTGTTGTTAAAAGTTGTTGTGCCATGACTAGGGTGGTCATTTGGCCAGGATGAACCCAAAATGATTTTTACTCGAGCGAGTGATCATGCAGTAAAGGGGGTGCAAGAAGCACATTGGGATGTGGTTGTCTCGCCTGAGTAGTCACTAAGGACTTAACCTTGTAAGCCATTGATCCGGGCCATACCGTGCAACCACAAGTTCATTTATGGGGTGGACCTGACCAACTAATTGACAATGCTTTGATTCGGTTCTGTTTTGGTGGAAGTGTGAAACCTGGGTTAGACATTCACACTTGGTGCAAGAGAGAGCCAGGAAGGCGAATCCTTAGCGAGTGGAACCTGGTCAAAGCAGAGCCTTGAAAAGGCCTTGTCACGTGCTCTAGACTGCTTACCTAAGAAAGTGAGCAGGGGCATCGATGGGTGCCCAACCAACTAGAGAGGTCGTGTCTTGTGGGTAAAGCTATACAATCTCTGCAAAGTGTAAAACTATTCAAGTAGGCATGTCCCCGGTTATGGACAATGCCTGGTGATTTCACGCAAGGGGTAGACTTTCTCAAAAATTGTTGTCAGGGTGTTCCGAGTGGTTTGGGAAGTGAATAGGGTGTTCATGAATGGTCTGGGAAGTGAACTGGGTGTTCACGAGTCGTTTCAAAGAAACTTGATTACTTATGTATTAATCTTTCAACTTGTGCTTTGCAATTTACTTACTATATTTCCAATCAATTCTACTTTTTGCAAAGTAACCATAAATCTATCCTTGTCAAGCCTGGCATGAATACTATTTGCATACATTTCCCTACGACTTGCTGAGTACATTCAAAGTACTCACGGCTTTATGCCTCTGGTTGATCAGTCAGCGAAGAGGACCCAGGGAGCTCCGAGCTCCTTGAAGAGGAGGTCTTCGAAGACCATGCGAGCTAGGAGACGTCCACCACTCGATTGCCTGTGGGCATGTCAAATGGCTGCCGCGATGTGTTTTTTTTTTGCTGCGAGCTCTCTTTTGTTGTAAGCCCTGCATGGCAACTCTATAAAAACCTTGACCATAAGGTATTTTGCTGCTATTTATATTAATTTGTCTGTTTCTTCTATAGTTTGTTGTATGGTTTTAATTACATCCACTACTACAGGAACCGACATCACAGACGGTTCGAATCGCCATCACGCATTTCGCTTCCACCCGCCTATGTTTGTTGGTCTGTGATAACAGATATTATCACGCACGGTACAAAACCGCTCGTGATACGAAATATCGCTGACGGTTTATTAAAAACCGCTCGTGAAGTCAGTATCACTGACGGTTTCAACCGAAAACCGCTCGTGATTCGAGAATATCATGATGGTTCTAAATAAAAATCGCTCAGGATTTAGACTATCACGCACGGCTTTTATATAGAACCGCTCGTGATATTCTCCTATCACGAGCGGTTTGCTTGCAAATAAACCGCTCAGGATATTTTGCCTTCGCTGCACGGTTTTAACAAAAACCGCTCGTGATAGCTAATACCCCGCCCACAATTTCTTTGTTTTCTCGCTAGCCTCAGAATTGCTAGCCATGCCCTCTGAAAACAAGCATTCACGTAAATGATTCAGCAATCACAAAAACAAAGATTTCACAATAACAGATTCAAGCGACCATGACAACTCAAAGTGATCATTACTCAAAATAAATTACAAAAGATCGCATTTGTTCAAGTATTGTCGCTATAGTTACAACTAGATTACAATTGTTTGCGTTGAGAGGTTTTAGTGGGGTGATGCTCTAGGTTGGCGACGAGTGAAACTCTCCGTTGTCGTTAATGATTTCGAAGTTGATAAAGGCGCAGAGCTTCCTCGAATGTCCTTGATCTCTTCCGCAACGAAAGTGAATCACATTGTAAATCCAAGACCTGCCGCTACCAATTAAGAGTAAAGTGGTAAGCTATATATATTTAAATTTATAATTAGGAAATAATTATTTCGAGATTGACAAACCTCGTGATCCTTCTTCTTAGTCAGAAGGATTAGTCGCGATATGATAGCGCACGAGATTGCACATAACTCATCATCTTTTTTGTCAAGCGGCACCGCAAAAATAGAATTACATATATAGGTATAGTCCGAGACGCGTTATTATGAAGTATGATATAGTATTATTGTGTTGTAGCACGATCGAAAATCCATCCTATGTGTTAGTTAGGCGCTCTTTCCATCGATATTCCTTTGTTGGCAACATAATTGATGAACGACCTACATGATTCAAAAAGTTATCCTCGCCATTTCAAACTAATGAAGACTACAATAGAGTTATGTAAGGAGGAAATGAGCATACCTCTCGAGTATTCCTCTTAGAGTGTCAAGTCGTGCTTGTTGCGGTTTAGGGAATCAAGGTATATCACATGGTTCCTCTTGGGTATAATAACTAAAAGGATCCAATGGTACCTACTCATGTATGTCGCTATAGTCATTAAACCTAAGTTCGTGGTGCAGATAATGTACAAATGAAATTTGTATAGCAAGTAGTGACACTTACCCCCGGTTGTAGGGCACCACTATGTACTTCATGTTCCTCTCAGAGAAGCAATGACCTCGTTATGTATTTCTCGACGAAGGATCTAGTCTTGTAGGATGGTTTGCAACGATACCACGTGTGGGTCGAGGAAACCCACCGCTTCTTTCCATTCCTGACATTTTGCAAAGATGTATCTATACATAAGCAATGAGTTGTGATATTTATCTAGATTAGATGAATGTAGAACTTGATTGTACGCGACTTACAAATTGTCCAACATCGAGAAGCGAGACGCCGAGGCCAACGAGGTTGAATAGTTCAAATAAATCATTGAAGCCCACGACGAAGTACCTCGCCCCGCTGAAGAAATGCTTGTCCTCGATTCCGACGGTGATTCCAAAGATCGGACCCCTTCTTTGGGTCTTGTCCAAGTACCGTGCATGCAAAGCCCGACAAGCATGTCGGCGTGCATTAATATCGCTACGAACACAACGGTTTTCCGATGATGTATTTCCCGTATCGCGGACTTCCCGAGTATCGCGGACTTCCCGTATCGCGGACTTCCCGTATCGCGGACTTCCGGACTTGGGAGGCGCTTTAACGCTCGTTGATTTCGATGGCCTTAGCGATTGGCATCGTCTTTTTGTGAGACGACTCGAACCGATACGCCGCACGCTTTTCTGTTCCTTCGGCGTCTTCTCCACGGAATCAAGAGGTGGCCTTTTGAGGCTAAACATGAGGTGGAGTCATCGAGGGTCCCGCTGGAGAGGAATGGTCGTGTCCAGATCGCAAGACCGCCGGGTTCCAGGCGATGTTCTTCTTGGGCCATCGGATAAAAGAGAGGACGGCATCCCCTAGTGTTGTGATCCTTCGTCGGGCAAATGTCCAAATGATGGCTCGAAATTGACATGTACCATATCCACGGACCTTGGCGTAACTGCACCAACCGGGCACCGTGGTCAGACCGCCCTTCCTCGTATGGATACACCATCCTCGCAAGCCTCAATACAAAGGGACCCATCCATCCTCACTTGGAGCTTCTGTATGCGTCGGCTCCTACAAAACGACACGCAATTAGCTAAGGCGCCGTTAGGGTCTATCTTTGGTGCATTCCATAGATGTACGCTACCTTGATGTCGCTTATCGGTAATCGGACGTCGCCATGTTCACAATTATGCGCGACGCGACGCCACTCCGACGCCGAGGAGGACATCTTCCAAATTAGCGGGCGGCTTATGCATCACCGCTCATGAGTATATCCATTTGACTCGCAATCTTGCCATCTCTACTTGAAATTGGTTAGTAATCATCTGTGCACTAACCGGTTGTCGTGTTTCGCCTTGGATCTCTTCCTAGTCCTATCGTGTAGTAGTCGTCCGCGAATCCATGAATCCAAGGCACGTTAACCCCAAGGCCTCGCGTGCGACCCGGTGCTCCTTGTTTCCCAAGGCCGTAGATAGTATATCCTTCTCCCGCCTCGCACGGAAGGAGCCTTGGGAAGCTTGGGCGATCAAGTCACGCCGCAAGAGGTCATCACGCTATTATAGACACTATGAAGTTATGGACTTATTAACAACTTAGTAGTTCGATATACTTACCACACGCTGGGACACTTCCCGGTCCGCCGGGTTTGTGAAGGAGATCTGCCTCAAGACGAGACTTGTGCCCTCGCTTAACCAAATTTTAGGGAACGCTGGTGCGTGACATCAGAAACGGGTTCTCCTTCTCCGCCCATTCCTCGATTTACCCACGAACCGGCGGTGCCGAAGTCTGCGGGTGAGTGTTTCAGGTCCGAGAGCTTTGTGCGCCGACTTTGCTCCTTAAATTCGGCCGATGTTTTCATAGCCACAAAGGTGTCCCATGCTTCCCGTCAAGAATCTATATCGCGAAGGGCGTCGACCCGTGTTCACGCATTTCGTGACAAGAATGCTCTTGAAGGTCCTCCACGATTTACCCATCGTGAGCATCGCCGTCCGTCGCGACGCGTGCCACATGTGCTTCGAATAGTGAACTTCTCTCGAAAGTTACATCCACAACGCTTTTCGCTTCTTTCGTCAGTCCTTCCACCTTGGTGTGGTGATGAGGACCCGCTCCTTCCAAGTATCCCGCAGATGGTCGGAATCTCGCACGATCTCTTGGGACTCAGAGGGACCCCAAAGTCACCGACCTCCATGATGACCAAATTTACCAGAGGCATTTTCGATTGTCCTCTCGCCATCTCGCCTGTCATTATCGCCGACGGTGACGGCGGCCTCGTCGGCGCCTCTTCCATCTGCTTGGGTCGGTGTTGGCGGCCTCGTCGGCGCCTCTTCCATCTCAAGGGGTCGGTGTTGGCGGCCTCGTCGGCGCCTCTTCCATCTCTGCGGCGTTGGTGATTTGGCAAGAAGACAGGTTTTGCCATCTCGCTTACTTGCTCTCGTGAAGAAGTACAGAGGTTGACTATAGAGATCAAGATGGCAAATGAAGAGTTGAATGAGCTCATACAGACTACTAACATTCCTAACACTCCTTAATCCACGAGCTTCTATTCTAACACTCCTAACACTCCTTAATCCACCAAAGCTTCTCTTGTGATCTTTGTATAGATAGAAACTAGTGATACAAATCTTTTGCCCGAGCCTACTTTCTAAGGAAATACGATTGATGATATTATGTGCTCTCGGAAGGAGAGTAGCTAAAGAACAAGTCTTTGCCATCTCAATCCTATTGTCTATACTCTTCATGAAATGAATATGATAATATAAATTCAAACTATGAGCTCTAAACAATACTTTGCTTAACTCACAAATGATCTCAATCTAATCTAAAACAGATTAAACTTCCAACAAACAGAGGTTGACTACAGAGATCAAGATGGCAAATGAAAAGTTGAATGAGCTCATACATACTACTAGAAGAATCACAAACTAGTCAATACAACCGATCAATTTGCAATAGAACTATGAGTCGAACGAAAGTAACCAATTAATAAAGACAACATATTGACAAGAGTAAGTAATACAATAGAGCTCAAGTATGAACTAACTATCACATTCAATCTCAAGATAAGATGGAGTTCATCACAGAGCATGTCAACAAAGCCCAGCGATTAATTTGTAACTAGTATATATATAATATATATATATATATATATGCAAAGATCAACCGAATCGCCACAGAGGAGCAATACTACAGAGAGGATGCCGACAAGAACTGGGGAGGCGGGCAGGGAGGAGGCCGATGCGGGGAGGAGGGAGCTGGGGAGGAGGTCGACACGGGAGGAGGACGGGCGGGAGAAGGCGGGCAGAGGGAGGAGGCCGACACGGGAGGAGGACGGCAAGGCCGAGGTCGGAGGCGCCAATGTGGGCGGCAGACCGAGGTCGGCGGCGACGCCGGGCTTACTACTGGGAGGTGAACGGGCGCCGAGGTCGGGGCGGCGGCCCCGAGGTCAAGGCGCCGAGGTCGGGCGGCAGCAGAGGTTTGGGGCACCAATGTCGTGGCGGCGGCGCCGAGGTCGAGTCGACGGTGAAGGCGAGCCCTAAACCCTAGAGGAGGCGTAACGAGCCGCGAGAGAGTAAGGGCGCGGAGAGGAAGTGAGAAGTGAGAGGAAAACCCTAGCGTTTCCGCCTTATAAAAAGTATATATCATGACGGTTGAAATGAGAACCGCTCGTGATATTATTTCCTGACGGTTGTATAATAAAACCGTCTCGTGATAGCCGACAACCCGAGGCCAATTTATGATATCCCGACAAAACATCTCGAACTCGGTGAGACATAAATATCCCGAGAAAACAGAGTGAACTCTTTGAGACAAGTATGATGACAATTATGACAAGTCCATATGAATTCTAACCGGTGACAAGTATGATGACAAGTTTATAACACATTTGACTTCAAAATTTCATATCTAATTCAACTCAACTCCAAATCAAGTGAAACCAATTTTGATACTCCACATTACAATGTACGCCCACACATTGACATTAATATCAAATATGACAAGTCCATAACAAGTTCATAACACATTTGACTTCAAAATTTCATATCTAATTCAACTCAACTCAAATCAAGTATGATGACAATTTTGATACTCCACATTACAATGTACGCCCACATTGACATCAATATCAAATATGACAAGTCCATAACACATCAACACATGACAATTTCACGTTGACATCAAAATATATGAGAGATTACAAGTCCATAACACATGATGTTATGGAATAAATTAATTACATTGGAGTAAATTCTTAATTAAGATATAGGCCTTCGTGATGATCGACGCAAGATATAGCTAGCTTCCTCACCGGGTTCTTCCTCGAGCCTAATGCCGCTTCCGAAAGGAGGCAACTCGTCAAATTGATTGTATTCTTCCTCGCCCACTACATTCTCAACTCCGACAATCCTCCTTTTTCCATGAAGAACTACGTGGCGCTTCTTATTTGCCGGTCGGTTACATAGAAGACTTGAACAACTTGGTTAGCCAGTACGAATGGTTCGTCTTTATATCCGACACGTTCGAGGTCCACGGTAGTGACACCGTACTTGTCGACCTTCACTTGTGCGAGATGGACCCAACGGCACCGAAATAGGGGGATCTTGAAAAGCACGAGTCGAGCTCCCATATCTCGTCTATTTGCCCATAGTAGGAGCTCCTCATCCCATCGGTATTGAATGCATCTATGCGACACCGCTATTCGGATCGTGCTCTTCCTATCCCGAGCAGCCAGATAAAATGTGTACCCATTGATGTCGATCCTTGCCATGTGACAATTGTAAATTGTGGCCCTCGTACAACCATAGCAACGATCATCACTTGATGACCTCCCTGATTCGCACCTTTAACCATTCGTTGAACCGACGGTTGTGTTTCTCGTGATCCAAACCTCCGACCGGTCGGATTCGTTGGCGCACCATGTCTTTGTGCTCGTCGATATACGGGACACTTGGGTCATGTGTTGCAAGACCATGAAATGGGCTTGAGCGTATGTATCCAGATCGGGAGTTATTGATTTCCTTCCGATGGTCCCGATACCATCCAGCTCCCCTCATGGCGAGATAGAGGCACACCTATCGGTTCCACGAGCCATGTAGTCGACGCAGAACTCAATGACCTCTTCGGTTGCATAACCTTCGATGATGTCGCCTCCTACGAGATCGATTCCGACGAGGACTTGAGAATTCCCATGTACCTCTCGAACGGGTACATATGACGAAGAACACAGGTCAGATATCTTTATCTCTCTCACAAGGTGAACAATGAGATGGACCATGATATCGAAAAATGACGGAGGGAAATACATCTCAAGATGACATAGAGTGGTCACCACCTCGCCTCGCAGAGCATCTAGTCCTTGGGGATCAATGATCTTCCGAGCAATTGAGTTGAAAAATAACACACCTCAAGATTGCCACTCGGACCTTGTTCGGCAAGATACTTCTAATTGCAACAGAAGCATTTGTGTCATCAAGACATGACAATCATGAGACTTCATACCAATTAATTTCAAATCTTGCATAGAAACAAGGTTCTTAATGTTAGCGGAGTAACCAGATGGGACTTTCACTCCATGCAAGCTCCGCACGATTCATTTCTCTCGGCCTTGATAGAGTATAGCAAGTCGGGGAAGGTACGCTCGTCTCAGATCGGTCTCTCACGGTGCTAACTCATCCTTATGTTCATATCAACCAAGTCACGCCGCATGCGTTAACACCATCCTTTGTTTTGCCACTAATGTTCAAAGAAGAGACCAATCAAGCTATCACATACATTCTTCTCACGCATGACATCGATGCGTTGGCGAACTTCTAAGTGCTCCCAATAAGGCAAGTCCCAAAAATTGACCGCTTTTTCCGGATGTTCTTCTCACGGGTTCTTAATTTACATCCCTTCCCAAGCACAACATCGATATCCTTAACCATATCATAGACCTCTTTCCTCTAAAAGCCCTTGAGTGAATCGCTCTCCTTATTTCCGCGAATTGTTTTTTTCATCTTGCGGTATGGGTGACTCTCGAAGGAACCTACGGTGACGATATACACGCTTTATGCGAGTTGTTCAAACCATACACTCTCAGAGCATCTAAGCAAAGTATGATGAGCTTTGGCTCCTTTTGTATCAAGTCTTGACAAGTTACCAAGGGCAGGAAAATCATTGATGGTGCGAGAACAACATGGCGCGTAAAGTGAAGTTCTCTCGCTTGTACGCATCCCATACTGCATTCTTCGCTCCACAAAGGTCACAAGATCTTCCAAAGAATGGTGCTAGGTACACATCAATATCATTCCTGTGTTGCTTCGCCCTTGGATAAGTAGTGACATCAAAATGTACTTCCGCTTCATACACGTACCAAGGAGGAAGGTTGTACATACATAGATTCACGGCCGGTGCTATGTCACGCTTCATGTTACCGAAAGGATTCATTCCATCTGTACTCAACCCTAACCTTATGTTCCTCGCTCCGACCGAACTCTTCAAGCTCCGATCGAAGTTTCTCCATCGCGTAATCAGCAGGTGTCTTAGCTTTCCATCTCTCTTACGCCTCCGAAAGTGCTAACGCAGCAATCTTGCGCCCTTTGCGCCGCAAATAAACGCTTCAAACGTGGGATCACAGCAGATACCACAACATCTTAGCAGAGGTCCTTGCTTCACCTTAGCGAAGATTCGACGCTTGTATCGGATGCTTTGCACACAGACATACATGCATGTTCGTGATACTCTTTACTAGAGGATACAATCATTCGGACATGCATGTATTCTTTCTACTTCCATTCCCAATGGACAAATAACCTTCTTTGCTTGATAGGTGGTCTTTGGGCAACACGCTTCTCCGGAAGGATGTCCGCTAGGAGACCTAACAACGCCGTGAAACTCTTATCGACCAACCATTGCTTGCCTTCAATTTCAGCAGCTCAAGCACGGTTGACAACCTTGTATATTCCGCTTGCAACCAGGAACAAAGGTCTCACCGAGTCCTCCCTTAAGCCCTCGAATTTACAAAACTCTCTCATCAGTAGTTCTCTTCGCATCGCGTAGCATCCGATCCAGATTGTCATCGTGTGACATATCCTCATCAAAAGCAAGATAGTCCACATCCCGCGATCGTTGACTTCCTCGGCGGTGCCGTCATTACTAACTTCATGTGTAATAATCGCTCTTCACCGTGGATCGTCCAACATGTATACCCTTTTGTGAAACCCTTCAATCAAGTGCGCTTCTATTTGCGCGTTGTTAAACATCTTCAAATTACCGCAATCAATGCATGGACAAGACATAAAATTTATCTCCTTCTTCAACATATCACCTCGCCGGCTCTTCTAAAAGCAACCACGCCATTAATGTACTCTTGACTCACACGGTTCACACTGCACATCCAGCCGATCCATCTACACTATGCATGTAACAAATTAGTGTCAAAATTGATTAGCGATTAATTTATAGCAAATATAAAGGGTTATAGATCGTTACCCTCGAAGGTCACGAAGAAAATACGATTCCTCTCCTTTCCTTCTCCTCTCTAAGGTGGCGAATGGGGAGGAGGTGGCGGTGTTGGAGGCGCTTAGGGCAAGGGTCCAACATTCTCTCTCTAAGGTGGCGAACGGATAATTATTGATTATCCGCATGATTGTTGATTAGATACGAGACAAAAGACAAGAGGAAGATCCTAATTAATAACTAGCAAGTTGGTCCGCAGCGATTGCGTGGTATCTGTTTTCATATAATTGAAACAATAAACCTTTGTGATGACGCTTTCTTCATGGATATAAATGGAGGAAATATAAAATACATCATTGCACATGTGACTTATCTTGGTGTGTCATAAATTCTTCTTTTTAATCTGTTCTAGAAAACTACTCATGAAATTAGTTCTCGATTAAGACTTTCACTTCTTTGCACGCATTTGCTCGTTTTGTCTCATCGCTGCACAAAGGAATTACACCAGATTAATTAAAGGCTACATGTTTTGCTTTTCATTTTCTACAAATAGGGTCCATCAAATTGAGAGCTAGATGTACGACGTTTTGCCTTTTCCCATCAAGTAGTATTAATTGAAACCTAAACCCTATGCTTCCGATTAAGGAATACAACAAAGAAAACAAAACATTAGCGCCTATGTACAGAGTAGCAAAGTCGGAAATTTACTAATCAATAGAGTGAAAAAGGATAATCAAGATTACTTCATCTGCTTAATTAGGGAGAAATCGCAGTTGGAGGAGCTAGGGAGGAAGTGGCCCGCACTGGGAGGAGAAGCTAGCTACAGATCTAAGTGGAGCCCAAAGAAGCAGAGGGCGGCTTGTTGATTATATTTATCCAAAACAGCCAGGCAGAGGAGTGGCAGAGGCATGGGCGGTCTTGGCAAATGACACCACATGGCAAGTCTGGCAGAGGGATGTGTCGCGCTCAATTTATACGCGATGGGCATATCACGAGCGGTTCTTAATAAAACCGCTCGTGATAGATGACTATCACAGACGGTTTTAAATAGAACCGTCAGTGATATTACTGACGGTTCTATTCACAAACCGCTTGTGATATCACCCAAATCACGCACGGTTTGTAAATAGAATCGCTCAGGATATTACACGCATTTGTTATTAAATAGAACCGCTCGTGATTGGGTGATTATCACGCACGGTTTGTGAATAGAACCGCTCGGTAATATCACGCACGGTTCTATTTACATACCGCTCTGTGATAGATGACTATCACGCAGCGGTTCTAAAGAATACCGTATGTGATATTCTTCCCGCGCCACCCGCAGGTGCGGCAATGGCCAACACAGACGGTTCCAAAGGAACCGTTTGTGATGGGGTGTCTACTATAGCCTGTTTTGTAGTAGTGATCGATGTTGAAACTGTGCGGACTAGCTACTGATCATGGAACTATTTCAGTATACACAGAGGGTCCCGGGGTTATTTACTCGGGGTCCTGACACCAACTAGGACATCGTGCCATGTACTCCCTTCCTAGTGTACTTGTAGATGCTAAGACAATTATTTGGTCAGCACGAAACACACATTGTACGAAAGAAGTAAATAGTGAACTTACACGTGGACGTGCACGGGCACCCGTGTCCCCCCCAAGGGGCTGGGACCTCCTATCGCAGACCGAACTGGCGCAGAACCCGCTGCACCTGGTACTCCTCCATGAAGACATCATGCACTAAGGCCCTCCGTGTGTACCAGTACACGTAGTATCGCGTGCACATGATCGATAGTCCTTTGGGCGCGCGCTCGTTCACGCTTTCCTGAGTGTGCGGTGTCCAGATGATGCGATCATCGGTCAGCTGATCGAACACCACAACATACTCCAGGTAGGACCCCTGCGAAGTGATCGGCGTGTAGGTGACCTGTGCAATAGAACACCGCAAACTTAGCACATGAAATTGTGATTACAATACAAAAAATAATAAATGATCATGAAACTAACCCGTCGGCGGCACCACACCGTGCCCATGGTTGATCGGTCCACGTCGTCGCCATGGTCGTACAAGCTGCCCGCATACGCTGCCAAGTCCAGTTGTAGTCGTCCGATCTGGAAGCGCTCGAAGGACCACAGCTATAGAAGTAGCGGGCATCCGGAGAGGATGGAGTTGTCCTGGGCACGGTGGCACGCATCGCATAGTGTGTGGTATGTCGCGCACAGTACGGTCGGACCCCAAGCGTAGTAGGGGATCTCGTCCACGGCAACTCCGCTAGCTCACGTGCGTACCAGACGTAGTGCTTGTCGACGCTGTCACCATGGGACCCCAGGAATATGGCCCACCCGAATAGCCACAACAGGTAGGCCTCGAAGTGCCTCCTAACAATGACGTCCCCTGTGTTCTGTGCCATACGCTCAGGCTGCAAGAAGACATGTACACATCAGCAAGGTTCACATATGAATTGATGCGAGATGACAATAGTTACAATTACTTATGTAGAACTGGCAGATCCACCTCAACGCCTCCTCGAAGGGTCATTAACTCCGTGTACCTGCCGGCAAGAAGAACACATCGTGGAACCTCGCTAGGAGGTCCGTGCGCCATGTGGTCAAGATGTCGTACGCCGCCATGGGGGAGCCTGTGTAGGGCAATCCGATCAGGAAGCTCACGTCCTGGAGCGTCGGCGCCATCTCCCCGCACGGAAGGTGGAACGTGTGCGCCTCTGGCCTCCAGTAATCAACCAACGCTATTAGTAGGGCCCGATCGTATGGAAAACGTCTAGATGTACGACCAGCACTGCGGTCCTGGTCGTCCTCCCACATTGCCTCCACCTTCCTCACTAGTGGAAGGAGGCCTGCCGCTCTCAACCTGCGTCGAAACGATTAAGAACAAATGTGACTGCACGCAAAGTATTCAGATCGTGATTGAGTGCATGAAGGTCAGAATTACACGTACCTTGGAACCCAAGCTGGGTGCAACCTCCATGCCCTGATGGGCGTGCTCACCAGAACTGCCAAGCTCAATTGGCGCCGCCTCTGGGGAACACGGATCGAGGTGGCTACAATGATACGCCAATCAACGGGTCAAGCAACTCAGAGGTCAAGCGTCACTGCACCTACAAATTAAGTGCATGCATTGTAATTATGAAACATTTACAAAAAACAAAATTCCTACTTTAAAAATAATTTTCGACGTTAACAGAATAATTATCACACAAAAATATAAACCTAATTTAGGCTACTCAGCAATTTAAACAGATTTGTAATAGGGTCTTCCAATTTAGAGGATATTTTTAAATATTTTTCAAGTGCAAATATAAACAATAGACAATGTTCTTCCTATTTTCCTAGTTTCATAGTTTAAAATTAATTTTTGACATTAACAATATAATTACCACACACAAATGGGAAGCTAAATAAAGCTGAGATTATTTTTTTTACATATTTCTAATAGTCGTCTTCCTATTTCTGCTGATTTATCCTAAATCGTTCGACCGCTATAACATTCGTAACATGTGTACGATGAACTGCACTATACACATCTCAAATAATGTAGTACATAATTTGACTACAATTATCTAATCTACTTAATTCTATGTCGCTATTCTACTTAATTCTATGTCGTTATTCTACCTAATTCTAGTCACTATTCTACTTAATTCTATGTCGCTATTCTACTTAATTCTATGTACTTAATTCTACTTGCTATTCTACTCGCTACAGCTCAAATGATGTACTTAATTCTACACAATTTGACATAATGTACAAAGTTGCAAAAAAAAGTACCTACAAGATGGCTGGCCCACTCGATCTGATGCTCTGTCAATCTATCTCCTCCGCGATGACAGGGACCTATTTTTGTAATTTTTTGGGACGGCTATTTATTTTTGTAAATATCTTTTAAAAATATTATTTTAAAAAAATTCATGATTTGCATCAACAAATGTCACTTTACGCAGCCTCTGACTTATGCACGCTGGTTGCAATGTGCCAACTGCCAACGTCCGACTTTTTCAGCTGCTCATGGACGTGGAGAGGTGGAGGTCCGATTATTGTAGCTTGGAACCTACGAGCATAACACCAGGATATGCGTTTGTTAGTTGTTAGGAGCTTTTGTGTACAGATTTGAGGAGAATTGGAATTATTCACGGATACGGTGCTTTTTGGTTGTGTATTTGCTGATTTGGCCACGGCAGCGTTGTATTTGCAAATTTAGCAACGCTGGCGCACCGCCACCATGCGCCAACGCTAGAAATCACGACACCTAGCGTTGGCACACTACCATCGGCGCTAACGCCACTAACGCTCATTGGCGCATGGTGGCTATCGCGCCACCGCTATGTCACACAAGACACGGTGGTCATGCGCCACTGCCACGCCACCATTACAAGACGGTGGCTATGCACCGCCAGCCACACACACATGCATTAATGCATTAATTAAGGTGCGCCAGCCACACACACATGCATTAATTAATTAGTGCATAGTTAGGTTAGTTAATTAGTTAGGTTAATTACTTTTATGCAATTTTTGAGGAATTTTAAAATATAGCAAATGAATCCAAAAAATTATGAATTTTTTTTGGAGCCTCCTGACACCATGTACTTGCTTGTGTAAATTTTTCATAATTTTATTCATTCAGAATTGTTCTCGCTATTTCATACAAGTGTCTTGTTCATATGAATCAATAAATGTAGAAAATGAGCTCAAAAAATTATGAATTTTATTTTGAAGGGTCCTCACGCAGTGGACTTGATTGTGTAATGTTTCAGCAATTTTATATATGTTCTGGTATTGTCTCGAAGATTTAGGATCTATTTCGATCTTAGGTTTCAGAAATTAGGGTTTCATGATTTCATGTGACTTGGAATGTATAAAAAAAAGCTACATTGCAACTCCATTGGAGATATCGATATACAATATAGCGCCCTCCCTCCCGCCCGCTACACCCGCCACGCACCCGGATTGTTCTGCGGAGAATTAAAAAAACCTCGCGGTGGCCATCTTTCCCATCGTCCCTCCTCCCTCCTCCGCACATCTATCGCCTCGTCTAAAAATTCTGGCGCCAACGCTTACGGAATTCTCGGTGCCTAACGCCGCTCCTCGCTCGCTTTCGGCTATAAATATCAACTCTAGCACTCACTCTTCGCTCATCTCATTTATGTTTGATTCTCGTTTTGCGCCACATCGAGAACTCGAGAAAGTAACATAATTACTTTTATTGGGAGGTTAACTGTTTTCTTGCTTCTCGTCGCTCGACGCTCGGCCTTGATTGATTACTTTCCCCCGAAGGGCATGTAATTTGTTGGATACTTTTGCCGTTATTACCGTAGTCGTAATTAGTCAGTCTTAGTCAACTAGTCGTTATTAGATAGTTTAGGGGGCAATTAATTAATCGTAATTAGTTAGTTCACTAGTAATGAATTAGTTTAGTGGTAATTAATTAGTCGTAATTAGTTTAGTAGTCATCATTACGACATATTAAGTAAGTGAAAATGAAGTAATAGTAATTTTTTTTGGTGGTAATCAATCAATCGTAATTAGTTAGTTTAGAGATAATTAATTAGTCGTAATTAGTTAGTTCTTACTATACGATCTACTTACATCATGAAATCGTAGGAGATCCACTTACATCATGAAATCGTAGGATATGGACAACTTCTACACTCACCGCCACCGTGCGCAGCCCCGAGTACATCGTTATATGATCTGCATACCACGTATTTCCCTCAGTTGGTTCATGCACAACCTTATCTAGCATGTCGTATAATACAGTATTAAAGAACATCATCCACATTAAACCGATAATTAAACAAAGAGTATCTTATTTGATCGAGTTACATGTGATAATACCCCTTCTCTTTCATCCCGGTTCATGCACAAGCTTATCTAGACTTTAGTATATCTCTTGTTATACGATTATGTTTGGGTATATTTGTATTCATATTTTGTTTTGCTATATTTGTACGTGTATTTTAGTTGTTACGTGTGTACTCTAGCGCCATATTGTATATCGACATCTCCAACGAAGTTGCAATGTAACTTTTTTTAATACATTCCAAGTCACATAAAATCATGAAAACCTAATTTCCGAAACCTAAGATCAAAATTTTCGCGACCTAAATCCTAAATTTTCGAGACAATACTAGAACACATATAAAATTGTCGAAATGTTACACAATCAAGTCCACTGTATGAGGACCATTCAAAATAAAATTCATAATTTTTTGAGCTCATTTTCTATATTTATTGATTCATACGAACAGGACACTGGTACGAAATAGCGAGAACAATTCTGAACGAATAAAATTATGGAAACTTTACACAAGAAAGTACACGGTGTCGGGAGGCTCCACAAAAAATTTCATAATTTTTTAGACTCATTTACTATATTTTAAAATTTCTCAAAATTTACCTAAATGTAACTAACCTAACTATGCACTAACTATGCACTATTTAATTAATGCATGTGTGTGTGGCTGGCGCATGGTGTGCCTGCGCCAAGGGGCTAGCGACACCTGCCAAGGGGCTAGCGCACAGGTGTCATGATTTTTGGCATTGGCGTATGATGGTCGTGCACCAGTGTTGCTAGATTTATAAATACATCGCCGCGGTCAAATCCGTAAATACACAACTAAAAAGCGTTGTATCCACAAAAAAAATTCGGAGAATTGACGTTTAGTATATATCAGTATTCAGTACTCGCTCTGTTTAACTGCGATGTGAACCTCCTGAAATTGAATTTCTGTTCATTTGGTGGCTACAATGACCTTGATCTAACGAAAGCAAAGTTTTTATTATTATTTAATCTGAAGCAAACTTTTTTTTATTTAATCTGTTTTTCAAAAATATTTAAAAAATAACATTTCCCTAACTTTATTTTCAATTCTAACCGTTGTGGCGTGGCAAAAGCACGTTGTCACATCACGGACCTCGGCGTGGCAAACGAGTGCTATCACGTCACTCCTCTTGGCGTGACAAGACTTAGCCAAAAAACGGACACGTGTTGACTGGGATAACTATCGTGGCAGGTTTGGCCACGTCACGGTCGATAGCGTGACAACACAGGCGTGACAAAAAAGGACAGAATTGAAAATGTAGTTACGGAGAAATTATCTTTAAAACATTTTTTGAAAATAGATTAAAAATAAAAAAAAAACTCAACGAAAGCATATGGCTTTAGTCACAAAATTTTCTTCCATACAAAAAGTTCTAAAAAAGAACAATAAATTGTCCCCAGCTCGAGTGTTCCAGACACTGGCAAGAAAATATCAGACACTCTAGGGACCTCGTCGCAAAGGGCGGCTACCAAAAGCGGTAAAGCAAAGCCAGCTCCATTCCTTCCCCGCCTCCCGCTCCTCGCATCTCGCCAACGACCACATCCCCAAACCCTAGCCCTACCGCCGCCATGGCCGACCCGCGGCTGTTCCCGTCGGGATCCAACGCCTCCGACGAACGCGCCCCAGGACGCCGGCAGTACAACCCCTACCAGGACCTCAACATCCCCTACAAGACCCTCTACGACCTCCCCACCTCGCCGGAGTTCCTCTTCCAGGAGGAATCCGCGGCGCAGCGCCGGTCCTGGGGCGAGAACCTCACCTACTACACGGGCGTCGGGTACCTCTCGGGCGCCGTCGGCGGCGCCGCCCTCGGCCTCCGCGACGCCGCCGCCGGCGCGGAGCCCGGGGAGCCGGCCAAGATCCGCGCCAACCGCGTGCTCAACGCCTGCGGCAGCTCCGGCCGCCGCGTCGGCAACACGCTCGGGGTCATCGGGCTGATGTACGCGGGCATGGAGAGCGCCATGGTCGCCGCCCGCGACCGCGACGACTGGATCAACAGCGTCGCCGCCGGGCTCGGCACCGGAGCGCTCTTCCGCGCCGCAAACGGGCCGCGGTCCGCTGCCGTCGCGGGCGCCATCGGCGGGGTCCTCGCCGGCGCCGCCATGGCCGGCAAGCAGTTCGCCAAGCGATACGTCCCCGCGATATGACATTTTGCGGTATCTCTTGTTCATTCAGATAAAATGATCGAATCAATCCGTCGCCAAGAATGGTTCTTTGTTTGTCTGTTCTCCAGATTAGCTACTCCATTTGAGAAGGGGTTTGCCTTCTCTACATAATCCTATCTATGCTATGTTAGTCATATGTATACGATTGGAACGGAAAATTTTGGCCTGTGTTGCAATGTAACATCATGTTTAATGTATTAATAACATGCATTTTGCGGGTGTTGATGAGCAATAAAAATTGATCCAAGAGTTCGCGGCAATGTTGAGTTGTGAAACATAATATTGTAATGTATTATAGTTTTTGCTTAATTAGTAATTTGCTTCTTTGTTTGATGAGGAAAAGGTACATTATGGATTACTAGCTTTTCAGGTTTGTTCCATGTGTTCTTTTGCCTGTGTTCTGATGTTGTGATTGCGTGAACCGGAATTTTGTAACGTTGTTCTGAGTTTTAATTCGTTACTCGTTGAGTCGTTGGTCGAGCACAGATGTCCTAGCTATGACCCCCCTGCGTTCTACTTCTGCCACTTCGCTACCTGCATCATTGGAGTGCAGGTTAAACCATTGTATTTTGAGTTGAGGCCGTCTGATCATTTAGAATTTTTCAGTAGTCCGTTTGATCCTAACCCCAAGTTCTTAAGCCTTTGCAAATGCATTCCTTGAATCCGCGGTTACCATTGTCGAGACTCCTGAGTTCTGATTAAGTGATTATTGTCCTCTATGATGAAAATGTTTGTACTGTTTTTTTTTCCTTACGGTGCGTCTGGAGTAATAGTGTGGTACAACGGAGTTCTGCTTCTGCAACCTGATGTTCTCCTGTCACATATGACTATATGAGCGGTGTGCTTCCCTTCATATGGTAGGTTAAGAGTTTCTATTCGAGGATGTAATTCATTCCAGTGTGATGGTTGTGTTCTGTTTCAACTTTCAAAGGAGGGGGAGGTGTGGAGCATGATCATGTTATGCTTATGCAACTATGAAACGAGCTGCACTGGTTCTGGGTAGGAAGCCTACTCCTTCATTCCTGTGCAGACAATAATCACCAGAAAAAAAAAACCATGGCTATGAAGAAATTACAGGCTGCCGTTACTGACACAATGTCTGTCCATGCTTGAACAAACTGTTCATATCCCACAGCTCTTCTGCTGGCAGCAAGACCAACTAATTACCGCTTGCACAGCGTTCAATGACCGCAGCTCGAACAAACTGTTCAGCCGCTTCTCAGATTAACATACCGCGTTGCGATCAAGCCGAGAACACAACAGAGGTTAAGGCTGAGGAGAGCATTGCTAATCAAAATTCGAGAAGCATATCTCTTGGAAGGTACCTTCAAGTAAAATTGAAAGCGATGGTTGAAAATAGGTTCAAAACTAGTACAGGGCCTAGCAACAAAAACGTGAGCTCCATACCAATGTATGACGTTCTGATTCTAAATATTTGATTTGCAAAATGTGAGCTGTTCAGTAAATTCCTTTGTGACAAAAAATGGAGACAATCACCAGAGACTCCTCTTGTTACATTACTCCACGTTTGCATCCAAAATGGAGGATACAGGCTACAGTTTTCCATCAAGAGACTTGTGACATTTAAATACAACTATACAAATATGATCCTATTAGCAAACACAAGAAGAAAGTGGGGGAAAAAATGGGGATACTATGCCAAGCTCTAATGTACCGTGTGTAGATCAATACTTGCTGAACCGTGTTCTCTCTCCTGACAAAACTGAATACTATGAGAGCACCAAACCTAACAAAGCAAACTAAACTGGGTTTCATTCCAGCCTTCTGATTTCCATCTAATTCAGCAGCCCAGTAGATCGCAGTTGAAGTTGGAGGCTGTTTTGATGTCCGATTCGCATCTATGGTCTTGGTGTCTTCTAAGGGTTTTGTGGCTCATCTTCCACGGTCATCTCTACAGCTTCTGCAGGAATTTTACCCACAGTTAGCAATTGAGAAAAACTGCATCTGATTTGAAGACAGAAAAATAGAATGAAGAGAACATACTCATTGATCTGTGAAGATCAGAGGCAACCATTAGCCGCCTCTGCAAGATTGCTGCCATGAAAAGGAAAATAGAACACATGCCAAACATGACAGTGATTGGGAATGCATTCACCTGCAGAACATTTGTAGGAAAAACATTATTGGAATGAGTGATGTTAGTTTAACTCCTTTTAGTGGAATCTCTTCTTACTTCACATACTCTGTTTGAAATGAGTTTTAGTTTAACTCCTTTTAGTGGAATCTCTTCTTACTTCACATACTTGTTTTGAAATGAGTTTTGACTTTTTTTTGTTGGTGTGCTAAATTTTTAAAAATCACAAAACTTGGAATTAAGAAGGCTTTGCTGCTTACATTGTAAAGTACCACACAAACGAACAGGTTGAGTGGTATGCGGAAGAAATTCATGATCGTGCTTCTCGAATACATTGAGATCTCCTCAGGAATATATTGAGATCTCATTTTCATTAATAGATGGCCAGAATATAATGGTAAAACACATGACTCGAATATACTTTTGATGCTAGTAACCAACTTTCCTTTTCATAATAGATGGCCAGAATATGCCAACACATGACTCGAATATACAGAAACCAAGGAGCTGTAGACAGCCTCCAAATGAGATGCTAACACCTTTCTCCGAGGAGGGAGGTGCTAGGAACTGTTGAACATAAGCATATGGTGGTATTAACATTCAAATCGTAAAATGAAAAAAAAGAGAGAGAAAAGAATCTAAGTGGTTATAAGCAACAGACTTACATTGGTGACAACAGGGAGGAAAAGAGCGAAAGCTGATATTGAAAACACGATCTGCATATAACCTTCAACCTTCAGCTTCCGAGCTAATATACGCGAGACAATTGAACTACCCAACATCGAGGAGAGCATGAATGTAGCAAATATGAAGCCATGAGGAATTTCTTTATCATTTGGGCTCATGTAACGATCCTTAGATCATAGGAGGTAAACACCGCCAGGAAGAAGGCTGGATGGTGTCGGCTTGGTGGGATGAGAAATTAGACTATAGACTAGGATGATAGAACCTTGATAGGGAGACTAGATTAATTCTTTTTGCTTACTTGATAATGGATACATGCTCTCCTTTTTATAGGGACGACCCGACTTGACCTCTAAGAAATAATCTATAAAAAAACTTATCTCTAACAATCCAATCTAATAATAATTTGCCTAACTAATAGATAGTACCAAACACCTAATAGATAGATTCCTAAATAATAAATCTTTCCTAATAAGTGCGGGTGGTTACTATTCATGTGTGTACTGTTCACGTGTGAACAGTAACATATGAACAGTAATATCGGATCATGACAACTACTCCCCTCCTTTCGCGACAACTCGTCCTCGAGCTGTGGTGGCGGCCATGGCTGAAGCCCTAGGTGACCCCATGTTGACGAGAGGTTGTGATGGCAACATGAGTTCTTGAAGATCATTGCCTCCACGCACGGTTGCGTCAAACTCACCGGTTGCTGCGGCAGGCATGATAACAACCTTGGCAGTGTCGCAGTGACCACAACGTACTTCGGCAGGGCCGCGACAGGCTTCAGCGACACCATGGCAGGATACAGTAGTGGTGCGACAAGTTCCGACAGCGTCACTGTGGTTGCTGGAAACGCTGCCGCCTCTTGTTGCGCCTTCTTCTCCTTCTGATCCACGATCATCTTCTCTAAAGTAGTATGCATGTCGAGGAAGATGACCGCCATCTTCTTGTTGTTGTCGTTGGTACTCATGACCATCTTGTTGGCGTTAGCTTTTATCATAGCCAACGACTCGGCAGCAGGTCTGATGGTCTGATCTGTCGCCATAACCATGGTAGCAGAAGTCGTGGGAAGGGATCGACTGCTCTGATACCAAATGTAACGATCCTTAGATCATAGGGGGTAAACACCGTCAGGAAGAAGGCCGGCCGGCGTCGGCTTGGTGGGATGAGAAATTAGACTATAGACTGGGATGATAGAACCTTGAGAGGGAGACTAGATTAATTCTTTTTGCTTGCTTGATAATGGATATATGCTCTCCCTTTTATAGTGACAACCCGACTTGATCTCTAAGAAATAATCTATAAGGAAACTTATCTCTAACAATCCAATCTAATAATAACTTGCCTAACTAATAGATAATACCAAACACCTAATAGATAGATTCCTAAACAATAAATCTTTCCTAATAAGTGCGGGTGGTTACTGTTCACGTGTGTACAGTAACATATAAACAGTAATATCGGCCCATGACAGCTCAAAGCAAGAGTCCACAGGAAAACAAAGGTGTACATTGAACCCTCAAACAATGACTGTATGGCTCCAAGCAATGCAATCATTTCATGTGAAATTTCATGAGAAGTCCTTCAATTATCAATGTTAAATTCAAAAAAATATTATGCCATTTCTTATGCCGAGACAGGCTAAACTACCTGAAGCAATTGCTTTAGCTGCAACCTTGAACTGGGCCATCAAGTCCTTGCTGTCGGATGGATCTCCATAGTTCTCGCTCCATGACGATAAGATGATTGCCATGCCTATTGCTAGGAAGCAAGTGGCAGCATCAAATGGAGCAACAGGGCCAAAACCAAAGTTATAAGCCAGCAGATTTGCAAATAGCCCGGCGACAATGGCAACTAGGCCATTCCCAAGAAATATAGCCTTTGAGAATATTATCGACAACCATTGTGGATCAAATCCTCTCTGTACAATACAATGTTAGGTTTGCATATTGTCAGCCAATAATCACAGACCTCTTAAAAAAGAGTAAATAATAAAGGGAAATCCCCAGAGGCATTTACAAAATATGCAGTCATCCTGTCATAAGCAAAATAAAACAGTGGATTGTATTGAACTGCACACAACAGACTTCTAGTGACAGTTGTACGTGTCAATTAATTTCTACAGCAAATGGCTAATTCTCAGAAGGGTCATCCTTTTATTGAGCAGGGCCATGGTTTTAATTGTTGGTCTGTTCTGACCATGTCATGGGAACACCAGATCTGCCGACACAAGGACTTAATCAAACAAAAAAAAGTTGGACTGCTGACAGGACGACTGCAAGATAGTTAATCGGTGATGAGAGTTCAACCAGCAAACGGCAGATCCTGATGTAGTTTGCATGTTTTACTGTACACTGTACTTCACTCTATCATCATAAATTTGTTCTTACACAGATTTCTTCAATTTTATTTACCTTAAAGTCATTTTATATACAAGTCATGCTTGATGAGGATATCAACCCTAAAGATGCAACCAAGAATGCAACCACTACTTCGACCCGCAGCACGGCATCCTCTACTTCAACCACATCATCTCCGATAGGACTTTCGGCTACTGCACTGCCATATTCCCCAATTGAACCGAGCTACGTCTACTCATACGAGCCGGACTTCGTCTACATGCCATGGTGCTACGTCTACATGCCATGGTGCTGCGTCTACATACCATGATGCTGCGTCACCAATTGTTAGGCCATGGGCATTGTAATAAATGGGCTGGTTTGGTGGTTTGGCCCATATGGCTAGGGTTTTGGTACTGTTCATGCATGAACAGTGCTCACGGCCGCCTCCCTTTCTCCTATACATAGTAGCCGTCACCCCCCTCTAGTTCCTCGGGTTTTGAAACACCATCGTTTGCTTGTACAGCTAGTGCAACCAGACGCAGTCGTTGGAACCCCAAATTATCCAATATATCCATCTTTGTTCCTCAATTCCTATTCAGCAAGTTCGTTGCAGTTCGTTGCTTCATCTATTTTTCTTTGATTCTTGATTGCATGTAGAAAAAGACCTTCGCGGTCAGATCGATCTCGCTGCCGGCAAGGTCGATAACAAACGTGAAGTTGGTTCAGCGATTGCGGGTGCAACGATCATTGCACGGTTGTAGCTTGGATCGTGAGGGTTAGCTTGCATCAATCAAGTTGTATCGTCCTCACCAAAAGACGGGACATCGATCTCGCCGCCGACAAGGTCGATAACAAACGTGAAGTTGGTTCAACGATTGCGGGTGCAACGGTAGTCGCACGGTTGTAGCCTAGATCGTGAGAGTTAGCTTCCACCAATCAAGTTGTATCGTCCTCACAGCAGTCAAACCTCCCTAATCCCTTACATTTTGTTAGCTTCAGCACACTCAACTTGTATACTGATTACTGACGACAGAGATAGACAATAACGCATAACCAAAAGCAAAAGAGTTCCAAAGATATAAACTTTATAAACACTAGCTATTTCTAAGGGGCAAAAGAAGAGTTTTTTAAGATTAAAGCTAACGCCAAGCAACATGATGGACTGATGGGCACACAGATCTGGGCTACTACCTTCTTGTGCTCAGCGACGAGCCACGACTCGAACGCCGAGAAGAGCCGTGATGTGGCAATGCCTCCAAGCACGCGCCCAATCATCAGAATCTTGTACTCGGGGGAGTGCTTCGTGATGCAACTCAGGATGTAGCTAATGCAGTAGGTAATGCACGCCCTCTTCCGCCCCCTGTGACCACCCAAAATCATCAAACCTCATCAGGATGTCCAATAAAACACAACAAAATCAACGCAATTCGCCCAAGAAACGGACGAGCACGCACTGCTTATCGGCGAGGGATCCGACGATGGTGCCGAAGAGCATGGACGAGCCGAACCCGGCGATGAAGAGACGGCCAATGTCGCCCTTGTCGGTTCGCATCGGCCAGAGGTAGTACACGACGCCCTTGCGCCAATCCTCATTTGCATCATCCAACGATTCACCACAACACCAACATCGAAACTTGCCAAACCAACCAAAGATATGCGCCCCAATTCAGATCTGGACGAGGCAATGCCGTAAACGTACCAATAATCCAAGATTGAGAGGGAGGGAGGAGAAGGAATCTCGATGCGTACACATCATTGGGAGTAGACAAGGATGTAGTTGTTCTTGAAGGAGTTTGTTATGTCCTGCTGCGTGGAACATTCGCCGGACGATCGGATCGATGAATAGAGAATCGGAGAAGAGATTGTAGAGAGGAAGTAAGAGCAAAGGGGGAAAGTATAGCAGAGGAAAGGGAAAGGAGCTATTCCTTTTCATCGACAACCCATTCTGTAACACAAGTGCTTCCTTTTATAGCATTCACCCACTTCTTTCCCGACAAAGAGGGTCCACAACTTTAGACATCAACATGTAATTAACTATTCTTAATGCCGGCTATTCTAAACCGTCTTCTCTTGTTTGATCGAGCGCAACTTACTTGACCTCTTCTTCGCTTCATTGTTCTTCCCATCTCATTGTCATCATCGCTGCGCTGATGACATTGTTGCCTTTGAGACCCAAATTTTGCCCCCAAGCCGAGCATCCGGGAAACGTTCTCCATAACACATTATAGTCTTCCTGTGTCGCCAACACAACTAGTAGTGATTTCCATTTGAGCAGAACTTGTACATGGGCGGCATTGCCTTTCTTGACAAGTCTGCGTTCGAGTATCTCCTCTGGAATGAGCGCTGAGACATCCAGTTCCGCAGGGGACGGTAATGTAGAGAACACAGGTGAATAATTAGCCGAAAATGGTTTCAATTGCGAAACGTGAAAGATCGGATGGACTTGGTGTGTTGAGGTAAATCCAGCCGATAAGCCACTTGCCCAATCCTTTCGAGAATAATGTAAGGGCCAAAATATTTGAATGCGAGCTTGGGATAAGGACGGTTCACCACTGAGTGTTGAGCATACGGTTGTAATTTGAGAAAAACCTTTTCCCCCACTTGAAATTCTCGGAAGGATCGTTTCTGATCAGCAACTTGTTTCATTCTGTGTTGAGCTTTTTGCAAATGTTCTTTGGAGCAAGTCTGAGAAGAACTGCCTCTCTTGGAGTATTTCGTCAGCTTCCAGCGACTTGGAGACAGACAGAGTTGGCACCATGCTATAGTGAGGGTCAGTACCATATAAGGCTTTGAATGGAGTACACCCCAAGGATGTGTGATAACACGTATTGTACCAATATTCTGCTAAAGCCAACCATGAAAACCACCGAGGGGACATGTTGCCACCAAGACATCTCAAATACATTTCAAGACACTGATTCACTCGTTCGCTTTGGCCATCGGATTGAGGGTGATAAGCCGTGCTCAAATTCAGCTTTGTGTCATATTGTCAGAATAGTTCTTGCCAAAATGTGCTTGTAAACACCTTGTCACGGTCAGACACAATAGATTTTGGAATGCCGTGTAATTTAACCACATTTTTTAAGAAAAGCTTAGCCACCTGACTGGCGGTAAAAGGATGCTTCAACGGAACAAAATGAGCATATTTCGTGTATCTATCCACTACTACCAATATGATCAGATACCCATCGATTTTGGAAGACCTCCACAAAGTCCATTGTGATGTCCTGCCAAGCACCTTGAGGAATTGGCAAAGGTTGCAATAATCCCGGGTTCTTGCATTGTTCGTGTTTAGCTTGTTGGCAAATTTGACATTGATGGACATAATCCTCAACCGCTTGTTTAATTCCTTTCCACTGAAACAATTTCTTGATTCTGCAGAAGTCGCTCAGATAACGAATGCCCCCAATAGCCGAAGAGTGAAAAGCTTGGATGAGTTTGGTCTGAAGACCTGTGTTAGCTCCCACCCAAATGGCGCCTTTTCGACGGATGAGTCCTGCTGTCAATGTATATCCCTGAGAATTACTGCCCGATACTGCCAATTCTTGTAGGAGCTTCTGAGCCGATACATCCACAGCATATGAATTCAACACCTCTTGCACCCATACTGGTTGAACAACTGAAATGGCCTCTAAGTCCAGCAAATGACCCACTCGGGAGAGAGCATCGGCCGGAGTGTTTTCTGTTCCTTTCTTATACTGAAACGAGTATTGCAGTCCAATAAGCTTGGTCATCGCCTTTCTCTGTAATTCTGATGTTAAATTCTGATCTTCGAGGTGGCATAGACTTCGATGATCCGTTTTAATTGTGAATGGACCCCTGATCAAATAGGATCTCCAGCGATCTACTGCCATCATTATAGCCAAGAACTCTTTTTCATATATTGACAATTTCTGATTAGAGACACCCAATGCTTTGCTGTAATATGCGATAGGATGACCTTCTTGTAATAACACTGCTCCAATGCCCAAGTTACAAGCATCGGTTTCAATTACAAATGATTTGTTGAAGTCCGGCAATGCAAGAACTGGAACAGTCGTCATTGCTTCTTTTAACTCTTCAAAAGCAGTTTGTGCTTGATGTGTCCAGTGAAATACTTTTTGTTTCTGCAAAAGGTTAGTGAGAGGTTTGGCTAATAACCCATAATGTTTCACAAATTTCCTGTAATAGCCCGTAAGACCTAGAAATCCTCTCAATTCAGTGATATTTGTTGGAGTTGGCCACTGCTTCATGGCTTGTGTCTTGGCCGGGTCAGTGGCAACCCCTCAAATTAAATTATGTGCCCTAAATACTCTATCTGGTAGCGACAAATGTGCACTTGGATCTTTTTACATACAATTGATGTTGATGCAATGTTTGAAATACCAATTGCAAATGTCAGACATGAGCCGCAAGGGTTTGGCTATACACAAGAATGTCATCCATAAACACAAGGACAAATTTTCTGATATAACTAGCAAAGATGGAATTCATGAGGCATTGAAACGTTGTCGGAGCATTTGTGAGACCAAAGGGCATGACTTTGAATTGAAAATGGCCGTGATGTGTTTTAAAGGCCGTTTTCTCTTCATCTTCCGGTACCATTCTTATTTGGTGATACCCACTTCGTAAATCTAGTTTGGAGAAATATTTTGTCCCTGCCAACTCATCCAACAACTCATCCACAATGGGTAGAGGAAATTTGTTTTTGATTGTCATAGCATTCAATCTTCTATAATCCACACAAAACCTCCAATTGCCATCTTTCTTTTTGACTAATAAGACAGGAGAAGCAAAAGGACTAATGCTAGGGTTGATGACTTTTCAATCATCTCGGCTACTTGTCGCTCGATCTCATCTTTTGTTGAGGAGAGTATCAGAAGGTCTTGTATTCACCGGAGTTGCTCCGCATCAAATATATAGCGTGGTCATAGGCTGCGATGTGGTGGTAGGTTGTTGGGTTCCTGGAATACTTGGTCAAAGTGTTGTAATACTGCTTGAACTTCTGGGAGCAAGCTGTCGCTGTGAGAGTCCTGACTGGAATCAATGATGGTTGTAGCCCATAAGTCATTTCCTTTATGCCATTTGAGAATTTGATCAAGAGATGCTTCCCGGAGAATCATATCACCCTCCTCCGGTAATCCTCAGAACTCCGATTGGTCGTCCTTTGTATTCGAATTCCACCCATTTCTGAAACCACTCACATTTCATCGGACTGTATTCTCTAACCAATCCATTCCAAGCACTGCGTCATAACCCCCCAAGTGTAATACCTTCATGTTATGATGGAAGGTGAGTCCCTGTATCCACCAAGAGAACCCTTTCACTTCAGTGTTGCATTGCAATGTTTCTCCATTTGCTATTCGTACTGTCATAGGGTGCACTTTTTCCGGCTGAACACCGCACTTGTCAATCAGTTCTGAGTTGAGGAATGAATGTGTGCTGCCCGAATCCAACAACATTAGCATTACATGACTGCCTACCAAGGCTCGTAGGCGGATTGTCTTGGCTGTTGTTGTACCGGCTAAAGCATTTAATGACAAGCACATTGTCTCCTCTTGATTAGCCTCCTCCATGGAAGTGACTGCATCAAGTATTTCTTCTGACAAATACTTTGGACCTTCTTCCAACTCCAGAATTTTGAGTTGAGCTTGATTGGCACAACGATGATCTGGTGCATATTTATCTCCACAATGGAAACACAATCCGTTAGCTCTTCTATAAGCTTTTAATTGTTGTGCCTTCCATACTTCATTAGGAATGAATTTTCCTCTGTTGTCCCCTTTCGAATTTGCTGCAAATGGTTTATATGATCTGCCAATATCTCCCTTGGGACTAATCTTTTTGTTTCTTTCTAGGATTCCCTCATGCACATGGGCAAGCATAGCAGCTTTAGCCACTGATTCAGGTATTTGTATTTCTACTGCAGCCCGCAATTCTTCCTTCAAACCGAGCACGAATTGAGTTACCAACATCATTCCACCAATATGATTGTCATACAACCTGATATGGTACACAAGGCAATCAAATTTTTGCTTGTAATCTTCCACTGTTCCAGTTTGTCTCAACTGTAACAATTCTCTGATCTTCTCACTTTGAGTATTAGTGTCAAATTCAGACAAGATAGCATGCTGAAATTGATCCCAATCATGCCAAGGACTCACTGCCTTATAGGCTTGGTACCAATGAGCTGCACTGCCGACGAGGTACATTGTTGCTGAAGCTACTCGAAAACCATCGGGAATCTGATACATCAAAAAAAATGTTTGACACTTGTCAATCCATATTCTCGCATCCGTTCCATCGAACTTTGGAAAGTCCATCTTTGGAACCCAATTTCTTCTTCCTGTTTCATTCGATCTGCTGGTTTCGATCCCCTCATACATCATCGGTGTGGGAGGAAGGAACGGAATCTGAGGAAGTGTTTGAGTAGGTGGTATGATCTGACCTCCATCTGGTTTTGCCCCCATAATTCCTGGACCATCTTTATCTGGAATCATCAGTGGGGGAGGTGCTGGACCCTTCATCGATTTAGCCACATGACCTTGTTCTTGTTGGATCTTACCGATGGAGTCCATAGACAGATTCAACTTCATTTGAATCTGGTCCAAGCGCTCTCCTTGCTGCTCAATCCGTCGATCTACCATCTCCAGTTGCTCGGATGTAACTTTCTTTACCTCTTCTACCAGACTCATTTGCATCTGTGCAAACATCTCTGTCAGCCTTCTTTCCATAGCTTCCATTGCTTCTACCACTTGTATTACCTGGATTCCTCGTTTATTCGGAGCCGTGATGATCTCTCCTCCAAGCCAACCGAACCAAGAGCAGGTATTACACCGATCAAGCCAAGGGCGATCGGTCCCCTCCTGGGAGTTTTACGGTCGGCCGGAGAATTCGAGAGTTCAGTCGGATCGGCGAGGCTCGATACCAAGTTGTTATGTCCTGCTCGCCGTGGAACATTCATCGGACGATCGGATCGATGAATAGAGAATCGGAGAAGAGATTGCGAGAGGAAGTAAGAGCAAAGGTGGGGAAAGTATAGCATAGGAAAGGGAAAGGAGCTATTCCTTTCATCGACAACCCATTCGTAACAGTGCTTCCTTTTATAGCATTCACCCACTTCTTTCCCCGACAAGAGGGTCCACAACTTTAGACATCAACATGTAATTAACTATTCTTAATGCCACTATTCTAAACCCGTCTTCTCTTGTTTGATCGAGCGCAGACTTACTTGACCTCTTCTTCGCTCACGTTTTTCCCATCTCATTGTCATCTTCGCTGCGTTGATGACAGAGTTGAAGACCGGGAGGTGGCGACGCTGTCCTGCCGAAGAAACTCGGCCTTGCTGACCTTGGGCGAGGGCGCCGAAGACGAGGTAGTAGAACACCTCCATGGCGAGGCGTGTCGAGGTCAGGGTTAACAATTTCGGCGAAATTTCGCCGAATTGACCGAAATTTTGTCTCCATCCGAAAGGAATTGATTTCGTTCAAAAAAAAATTTGTTTGGTTTGAATTTTGAGGAAATTTGAAAGGGTAGATACACCAAAAGCAGTGTATACACCCCTAAGGCCATACATAGCCTAGCGGTGTTGCTGCGCTTGTGCATCCTTCTTGGTCCGTGTTCGACTCCCAGCCAGGTTCTGGTTTTTTTTATTTTTTGGAAATTTTTAAAATTTAAAATTCAAATTTGATCAAACCGTTTGGCTGAAAATCACCGAAATTTCATCCAAAATAAACAAAATTTTGCTCATTTCGTCCATTTCGCCTCCAAACGAAAAAAAATTTCAAACCGAAATAGTGAACCCTGGTCGAGGTGAGAGAGAGATCGCGAGTCGAGGGTGGGCTTGGGGTGGCGATGGGTGAATTTTGGCACATACACCCACCTTCTCAACCGCATTAGTAGAATGTTCACCGCGGAGATGTATTTATAGAAATAACACCGTTGCAGTACGGTCATCATGCAGAGGTCTCTCCTGCCCGCCACATCGCCTGTTGCCGTACGGCCGCCATGCAGCAACGCTCCCCATGCCGTCACGAGGCCCATCCCCCCTCTCTCCCGCACGCGCCACCTCAGGCTCCTGCCCACACCACCTCGGTAGTTGCAAGACGATCGCTATTGTCAAGACGGCTGGCTGGTGGCGATTACCGAGAGCCCGCCACGTGTCGCAGTTAGGTTTAGGGTTAGGTTTGGTTAGGGTTAGTTACGGTTTAGTGGTTAGTTTCTATGAATTTTAAAATATAGCAAATGAGTTCAAAAAATCATGAAATTTTATGTGGAGTCTTCGGACACAGTATACTTACTTGTGTAAATTTACCATAATTTTATTCATTCAGAATTTTTATTGCTATTTCGTTTAAGTGTCATGTTTGTGCGAGAACAAAAAAATCAACAGAAAATTGTGTTATGTGTTTTTTGTCCAAACATCTGAATGAGGCTCCCTCTCTATCTGCCTTTCTTTTCCACCGAAAGCATCAATCACTTGCCATCCCATCACCTCCTTGTCTCATCCATCAAATCTTTGTCTCCCCTGAAATACATGGCTTAATTAGCGCACGCGGGTTAAGGATTCTTTCCTGCAGCGGCTATAAATTAGCGTGAGTGAGCGCAATTTCATTTCGCAGTCACTCGCTCGCTCTTCCACTCATTCATTTCATTTCTCAGTCGCTCGCTCTCTTTCTCTGCCGATTATATTTTTAGGACATTTCAGCATTATTAACCGCCATCGTTCACACGTAGTTTGGTCGTAATTTTTAATTTACAGTGTTAACTACTTACGAAATAATTAGTAGTGATTAATTAGTAAATTAGTGTACATTAATTTGTAGTGTTAGTTTGGTCGTAAAGCGAAATCAAATAATAAGAACTGCATTCACCGAAGAGCAAAGTAGCATAATCTAATTAAGCTAGCTTATCATGTAGCTTATCACCTGTCGGACCCGGGAGTAACACCCCAAATCCTTTGTGCATTTCTGAACTAGTCCCATGATCAATAACTAGTTCACACAGTAAACATATATGGTAACATCCATAAATCGCACAACTTTATTAATAATCAACAGAGTTTATTACAAGAAAGACTTACAAGCCAACAATAAACAAACACAGCGGAAGACGAAGAAGTAGTGGAGTCCAGCTGATCTGCCACAGGCAATCGACTGGGGTAGTGGCCTAGTCGTCGAGATCCACACCGGTAGCAAAGTCCTTCTCCTCTGAAATTTATTTGCATTAAGCAAGAATGAGCACAACTTCCGTGCTTGCAAGTTACACCCAATAACAGAGTTAATGTATGCATTGATATAACAAAGGAAGGCTTATAGAGTTATTTGTGCAAAAGCAATATTTGACATTTTTAATACAATACTAAGTTCAAAAGCTCAAATTTTACAATAATTAAAATTGAGTTTTAATTGAATTGATAAAGATAGTGTAGGCACCAACCTAACATTAACTCAAACACGAGCACCAATCTGGGGCTTCAACCCATAACTTTTCTCATGGACACCCATCCATGTCATAAACTATTTTATGAAACATTTTGAAAACAAAAAATAAAGTCTAACTTTGAGTGGCTTTGCTCAGCATGTCCATGACCGTGGACACAGCTATTCGAATAGTTCTTAACACTCTGCAGAGGTTGCATAGCTTTACCCACAAGACATGACTTCTCTAGTTTGTTTGGCATCTGTCGATACCACTGCTCACTACCTTAGGTAAGTAGTCTAGAGCACATGAAGAGGCCTTTACAAAGCATCATCCCACCGTGGTCCCGCCTCACTAAGGTTTCGCTTTCATTGGGCTAACCACCCACCAGATTCCAGCCCCCTCTTGCGTCATATGGGAATACATAAAAGTAGGTCATTTTGGCACCCACACATCAACATGGCACAACCACGATGGAATGTTGCAAATTAGTTAGCCAAGTCTATCCCGTACCAGACTTGTGGTGGTACGGTGAGGCGTAGCAGAGGAACGCTCAAAGATCGTTCCTTAACTGACTTAGGCAACTTCCAAAAACACTGGGCCTTAATCCTACCCAGATTAAGCCCGTGCATAAACCTACACCAACCAATCATCAATTTTTGCCCAAGTCCAAACCATCATTTAATTTTATTTTAATTTTCAAAACATTTGTAAACTCCCATGACACACCAATGCCAAGGGTACAAATTAAACATCATTTCATTTTTAGCTGAAATTCTCAAATCAAATATTTCAGGTCTAAGCATGGCTAAGCATAATTTGACAAAATATTCTAGTTCATACTATTGCATAAACTAGATTTTTATCTAAGGTGTCAAGGTAGGTTTATTTCAATGTCAAGATTTGGATGTACAAAGGAATTGGGAATAACTATAATTCAAAAACAGGTATTTAAATTAGACTGAATAGAAATAAGCATGCAATAATAATTTAAAAATAGAATTTAAATAATTTGAAATAATGGGATCAATATGATCAAAGGTATAACTTGCCTTGCTCAATTAGTTGTTCTCAAACGGCGTCGAAATCTATACGCGAAAATAAGCTAAACTCAAACAAAATTCAAAATAGAATTTAAATGAACTCCAAATTAAATTGTTTTAGTTTAGTTAGCTAGATCTTGGATTTATATGAATTTAGAAATTTGAATCAACAAAATCAGAGTTCGTATGAAGGAGAACGAACCCCGGGAAGTTTTAAATCACATGAAATGATGTAATTAGGGTTTTTCTGAATTTTGGAATTATTCTTCCAAAGGAAATTCGAATTAATGCGTCAACATGACGCCATCGCTGAATTTCAGTTCGGTTAAACAAATGGGCCACGTCAGCGCCACATAGGCGAGACGCTGAGGTGGCGCACGGGTGGCACCGAGGTGTCAGTGACGTGGCAATGCCACGTCACGCCGGCGGGTGGAGACGCACGGGAGCCAATGATCCGGCGAACGGCGGTATGGCTGCCGGCAGTAAGGGCACCAACAGAAAGAGGAGGGTGCAGGGAGTCTAGTGCTCACTTCGGCTTTGGTAGGGCACGAACGGTTCGCCGGCGGCGAGGGTGACGGTGGCGGCGAGGTCGGGCTCGTGGCGAGGTTAGGGCTTCGAGGGTCTTTGGGCAGGGGAAAGGTGCACACAGGGTAGGCGTTGAGGCGGCGATGCTGACGGTGAGATCGGGGTGGTCGGGGGAGGCTTGACGGTGCTGGAGAAGACGAAGATCGGAGTTTTGGCCGGCGGGGAAAAACTCCAAAATCTGGCGAAAAGAGGAAAGGAGAGGAGGGGTGAGTCAAGGGGTTTGGATGAGTGTTGAATTGCGCACTCGGTGCTCCCTTTTATAGGGGCGAGGGCACGGAGAGGAGATCGGTCATGAGAAAGCGCGGCCGTTAAGCGAAATTCCGGTGAACGTGTGCGTGATTAGAGGGGGAAATGGTCGGAGTGGGCGCGTGTTTGAGGGGCGGTTTGAATGCGCGTGGCGGCGCGAGAAAAGGAGGGGATCGCGGAGATTTGAACGAGCTTGAGAGGCGCTAATGGTGGCGGGGTGTGGCACGGCTGCAGGAAGAAGAAAGCAGGGAGAAGAAAGGCGCGAGGTCCACATGTAGCGAGAGAAGAGGGAGGGAGAAGCGGGTGGTCGTTGGATTTTGATCCAACGGTCACGACCGTTGGGTGCAGGCGTGCGCGGAAAAGCGGCCAATGGGCCGAAAGCACGGTGAAATGGGTCGGGCCGAGGAGATTTGGCCCAAAACAGTAAAAGGAATTTTTAATGATTTTAACAATTGATTTAATTCTGAAAATTAAAAGGGGCTTTAGAAAATAGCAAATAAAATCAAAAAAATCTAGAAAAACTCACAAAAATCCCTAGAGTTATTTTGGACTTAAATAAAATATTTCCAACTTATATTTGGTAATAGTTTTTGCACATAAATTTATTTTGGCTTTAAAATAATTAGGGAAAAGCTTTTAAAATTACGTAAAATTCTAGAAATTAATTAAAATTTTATTTTTCAACTTAAATCCAATAAAACTTCAAAACTTCAATAAATTTTATTTTTTATTTTTAAAACTTCAGAAATTCAAGAAAAGCAATCAAACTCTTTCAAATTTTAGAAAATCCAATAAAATAATAACTTTGTTAATTTTTATTTTGGTAACAAAACTTTGGGACGTTACATCACCCCAAGAAAACTACTCTGCAATTAAAAAGCTAGCATGTTTAATTTACAATCTTTTATGGTCATTAGCCACCTTCTCACTAATATTCCCTCTATTTCATGTGTTGCAAGCCATGTCTCTACCGGTGCTTCTGGAACACTTCTGTGATGAGGACCACCGGTGCAAGCTGTGGATCAGCGCTGACACAAATGGGCCTCCACCCTTGGTGATTTGGGCAGGAAGAGACTACTAGGCGCTGGACGATCGCTACATCCCGATCCTTCGGGACACGAACTTGTTGCCCCTTGTGAGGCTGGTGTCCATAGGACGTTGGTTCTTCCTAGACGTCAGTCTGCTGTCGGCACTTGTCGACAGGTGGAGGCTCGAGACGCACACGTTCCACTTTCGGTGGGGTGAGATGATGGTCACCCTGCAGGACGTCTCGCTCTTGACCGGTCTCCCGATCCGGGGTGAGCCGCTTGTTCCGGACCTCCAAAGTGATCGAAGGCCGAAGGGAGCAATGGTTCGATTAACGCCTCCGGAGCGTATACGTGGTGTACCCTGGACTTGGCTAAGGCAATTCAGTCAGTGCCCGCATGGTGCACCTGACGAGGTCGTTAGGACGCACCTCATTGCTTACCTTCTCCAGCTCTTTGGTTGGGTCCTGTTTCCAACCGTACAGGGCGATTTTTGCTACCTCGGCTACATCCGCCTCGCCAAGTCGTTGGTTGACGCGGAGGCTGGGGATCATCTATCCTTTGCGCCACATACCGGGGGTTGTGTGATGCTTGCAGCAGGCTGACCGGTGGTACCTCACTGGCCATCGCTACGCGGTTCTCGCACTGTGTTGTTGGGAGCACTTCCTTGTTGGGCGACCGTCCATCGAGATAGCGGTGCACTCGTACCCCATTCTGCATGACCAAATAGACGGGCCCACCATGGGATTACGGTGGACTACTGGCCGTCTGCGCTGGGCCAACACAAGACCAGTGAGGTGCTACTCGTTGTACCACAACGAGTTTGAGTCGTTGCACGAGAGCGACATCATATGGAATCCACGGTATCCACAGTTCGTGTGCACGGTAGCGCCACACGGACTGTCCGTGTAATGCATTCGAGACATAGGACTGTGAACGACGGACTGCCACCTGGTGTTCGCACATATGGTGGAGCCTTACCCGCTGCGGCGCGTAATGCGACAGATTGGCACGCACTAGGTTGTGCCCCCTCGGATGGGAGGCCTCTGCAGCAAGCCATACACCTGTGAGTCAAACTTCATTCGAGTAATGTGTTTATAGTTCTTACGTGCTCCCTTTCTAACATCAATCCTTCGAAAATGCAGGCGGTCGAGGCAGGGTGGGCATACTCAGGACTGGCGCCCGGTCTAGCACGAGTGGACTACGACACAGACAGAAATGGCGCACGTGGATGTCTTGCGTGCCCCACATCCGTACGACCCTGAGACGTACGGTACGTACATGGAGTAATATGTGCCACGGACGCACGCAAGACTCATCATTCCTCCATTGGAGTGCCCGGAGCCAGTGACAGAGTAGACGCACAAGAAGAGCCTCCGCTGCTCGTTCGATTGTCACAGCGCTTCGCTTCGCGACGTGACAACGCCGTAAGACACTTACAACCTCTGGTCGTTTCATTGACAACATTCATACTCTTCATTGGTGAACTTGTTACGTATGTCACTATAGTTGGAGTGGGTGCAGCGTGTCCATAGCGCATCGGAGGCTGCCATCCGCAGCCCAGATAGAACCCCGGAGGGATATAAAAAAATTGAAGCACATCTTGGTGGAGATGAAGAAGATAATAAAGAACTTGGGCTGCGGTCATTCGACGGACGACGTCCTGCGCATCAGGCAACAAGTGGGGTAGCATGCTCACCACGACCTAGCGAGTCCGGCTAGCATCGTAGCGTTCCTCGTCGGTCATCTGCGGCCCAGGTCGGCGGGGAGGTAAGTTATGTACAAATCTACGTTCAATTTTATTGGTTATGCCTTACGTTCCGCTAACATCATGTCGTTCTCCCGCCGCGGGTCCATCGGGATGAATCACTTTTGCCGTCCACACCCGGTACACAGACTGGCTCTCCTCCTCGGTCATCTACACTACACATCCGGGAGGTATGAGGTTCTCAGTTTACGTCCAGAGTGTTTATTTGTACTAACATCGTTCTATCTTGTAACCTTTAGTTGGTCATGGGGGTGACAGTCGTGCGGGTGACGGCCAGTTCATGTCGATTGATGACAATGATACGGGCTTCCCAGCTCCTGCCAGGGAGCAGTACACGGTGCTAGGGTTTAGATAATGGTAGCCAAGGTTTGGAGCGTACGTAGGGCAAAGCTCCTCTGGGTTCACTGTGCCACCGTACATTCAAGGGCAGAGCTCCTCTAGGTTCACTACCCCACCGTATGTTCAAGGCCAAAGCTTCTCCGGGTATGTGAGAACCTTGTACATCCAAGGCTAGAGCTCATCCGCACAACCGGAATTGCAGGCATCATAACCCCGGAGTGATTTTATATACTCCGCCGTGGATTAATTCTTTGGAGGTGTCCTCCAAGTCGGTATGCCTCATCACAATGACATGTACGCCTACCAGACTCTACTCCAGAGTCAGCTTACTGGTCTAGCTCCGCCTCAACGGTCTTCGTACCCTCTTCGAACCGACACGCGCTCTCCGGACCGGTGGACGTATTCCACGGGTCATGCTCAGCACAAAACAAGGCCACGCACATGGACGCAGCCGCAGCAGGCAGAGAGTAGTGGCTCAAACGAGTGAGCCATATTGTATCGTGTGTTATTTGATGTTGTAATGTAATGTTTTCTCTGCCTTGTTTATATACAAGCACGTCTCCAGAAAGCTATGCATTGTCGCTATTTAATAGAAGATAAGTAGGGAAATGCAGGAGGCTCCACATAAAATTTCATGATTTTTTGAACTCATTTGTTATATTTTGAAATTCGTAGAAACTAACCACAAAACCCTAACTAACCCTAACCAAACCTGACCCTAAACCTAACTGTGACACATGGCGGGCTCTCAGCCGTTGCCGCATGGCGGTCGTGTGGCAACGGTTGCCGCATGGCGGTCGTGCGGCGACGGCTGAGGTGGCGCAGGTGGGAGGCTGAGGTGGCGTGGGCAGGTGAGAGGGGACCACGTGGAGGCGTGGGGAGTGTTGCCGCATGGCAGCCGTGCGGCAACAGGCGACGTGGCAGGCGGGAGAGATCTCCACATGGCGGCTGTGTGGCAACGGTGCCATTTCTGCAAATACATCTCCGCGGTGGACATTTATGCAAATACGGTCTGAAAAGGTGTTGTATGTGCCAAAAATTCATGATTGGTTAGTAGTTATTCGGAATACAAGTCTGGTTTTATACGCGCACAGTCCCCCCTCCCCCCGCGAAATTGCACCGTTAGAGACGCTTTTGACGAAAATAGCGGAAATAGCGCGGTATTCGCAAAAATGACACCACAGACGTGCCGATAGCCGACACTAAAAGCATCTAGGCCCCTAAAAATGGTTTTGGTAATTAATGATAATATGTGAATATGAGATTAACATGTTTATTGAGTATTTACAAGGTTAAGTCCCATTGGTAAGTTTGATGTCTTGAAGATGCATGCTAAAGGACAACATGAAGATCTTTTGGATAAAAGGCAAGGTACAAGTAGTATAGCCTATAGGATCCTTTTTATATTTTACCGGTCTTACGAGAAATGGTTGGAAGACCGGATTTTATGATAAATGACGTACTATTAAGAGTGATCATGACTAGTAGCTTGATAGCATGTTCTTGTGCCATTTGGATCAATTTAAGATCATGCAGGCATTTGAATTTGAATTTGAAAGCCCTCTGTGAAATTGACAGCACAAACGGTAGTATCGAGTTTACAGATGAACTACCGCTTATGGTGTATGATCACAGATACTTCGGCAGACTACCGTGTGCCATTTGGACCGTCCGAAAGTGACATGATCGTGTGGTTTGAACGAGTGGTCCGAACGGCCCAATCAATCTAGGTCGTCCACGTAATCGGTCCGATCGTCACAGCCAACTGGTCGCTAAAGCGGTACGACTGGCTCTTGATGCGGTACTACCGCATTGCGGTCGTTCCGAATTTTAGTTGGCAGAATTACCGTGTGCCGTTCGGACCGTCCGAATAGCACCTGATCATGTGGTTTAAATATGTGGTCCGAACGGCCCAATCAATCTGGACCGTCCATGTGTATAGTCCAAACGTGCCTGTTAACCTATTTGCTGAGCGGTACGACCGCCTCGTGGAGCAGTACGACCGCAACGCGGTTGTTCTATTTTCTAGTTGACGGTACGTAAAATACAGAGAGACTCAATTTCGGTTGAAATTGCAAAACCCTTGGAACGGTAGTACCGCCGTTGTTTAAATGGCACTACCGCTCTACGGTACTTCCAGAAAATGGAGTGGTACGTATTTTCCAGAGAGCATCCTTTTTAGATCTCTTGTGAAACGGTAGTACCGCTTGTAAGCAGTACGATCGAGCTTAGCGGTATGACCGCATGATAGTTAACGGTAGTACTGCGCCGTAGCTCAAACGGCTATGTCAGAGGAAGTTAATGCTTCTATTATAGGCGTTACGGAGTAGTTGGTAGGATGCGATAGTACCGGCCCTTAACCGGCGGTAGTACCGCATTTTATTCAACACCTCAAATACACTTGTGCATTCATTGTGAGGTAGTTGAGCCAATTCAAGTGCATTCACTCATTCTAGTTGATCCGTTTGCACTTGAGTGCCGTCAAGCAAAGATCATTGGTTTATTACTCTTGGAGTTTTGCTGAACTCCTAGACGGCTTGGTGGTGATCGCACGGTGATCTCTTCAAGAAGCTTGTGAAGAGGCTCGGTGCCAAGATTGTGAGTGGTTTGGTGTTCACCATCTCCGGAGCGGAGGAAGAACAACCAATAGTGATCGAGGGAAGGCTTAATTCATAGAGCCGGTTTGATTCGTTCAAGCTTCCTCAACGTGGACTAGTGAAGACCGACAAGTCTTCGATACCACGGGAAAATATTGTTGTCTCTATTGTGGTTAATTCTTGTCTTTACTTATTCCACATTTACAATTCTAGCTTTTATCTTGTATTAAATTTCTTAGCTAGAATTGTATCCAGTTTAGACATAATTCATAATTGGCTTAAATTGTTAAATTTGCTAAAAAGTTTAAAAACCTCCTATTCACCCCCCTCTAGTTGGTTATCCTTGATCCTACAGACACATGTGCATTTCCGTGCTTCCGATTCCTGGCATTAATCTCCTCCGCTCGCCCGTCGCCCGAACTTGTCTCACGCCGACGCGTGTCCACCTCCGCTCGTCTGTGGTTCGAACAAGGCTGTCTACGCGCCTGACAAAAGCGTAGGGTGTGACAAATCGATGTGTGCGTAAGATTCTCTTACGAGGACGTTCCCGCACGTGCAGTACTCCTGGATGGTGGTGGCCGGATGCGTGAACGGAATGATCTTCACCGGCTGTTCGCATAAACATTGCGAGCGTGGAAACTTTTGTGGTACCAGCGCGTCCTTCATAGAAAAATCTGAGTAGGGTTTAGCCTTCTTCGTAAGCCACTTACGTTTCTGTAGTATCTTCGAATAAAAGTTAGATGACAAGTCCGACATATTGAATGCCGACCTAATGTTTTGCTGCTACGCACAAAACAAGGGCGAGTTAGTTCAGAACAAATAAAATGTTAAGATACGTACGCATTAAGAAAGAATGGTGTAAAGATGTGCACAAATATGAGCATAATATAGATTTACATGACATGACAGTCCTCGTACAAGCAGACAATACAATAAATTACGACACAGAATGATGATTAGACGTGCTCGGTCTGTTGGGGCAATCCTTCATAGAGTGGCCAAGGGTCTTGCATATCCTACACTTCATCGTGCGGCTTAGGCCTTGTTCCAGAAGCGTCGCGTCTGCCGTCGTCCCTTTCTAGTTGACTTCAAAGCCTTGTTCAGACCCCATTTCACTATGTCTGCCCAAAGATCCATATAGTTTATGTCCATACCATACGAGTGAAACTACGCACTCTATGTACTGAAAAGAAGCTGTAAGTCATAGTACTCGGAGACATACGGCGTAGACATCTGCCTTAGTTGCGCACACGTCTTGTACACATGCAAGCATAGCTTGTGAAGGAGCTTCGGCTTGTTACAGGTGCATGTAGCCATATCACCTAGGGTGCATGCATGTTTTGTTTCCCACCTACATGACTGTTGACATATTTTTGCCCTAGTCTGATCTCATACTGCCTCCTATGGCCATCGATCACCTGGATATTGTGCATTCAGGCCTTCTCCATCTTCTGGTCCATATACATCTGCATGTTTGTGGACTACTGCTTCCCTTCTTCCAGTTGTTGTCTCGCTGCGGTGGCTCTATTGATGAAGTAACCGATAGTACGATTCTATGTCTCCTCAATGATCGCGGTGAGAGGGAGGCACCAAGACACCATTCAAAGACGTCACAGCACCTTAGACATATTGGTCATTATAATTTCGTACCTCGCACAGTTTGTGTCATAAAACAGTGACCATTTCTCTAACTCAGGAGTGTGGAGATTAATCCACTATGTGAAACTTATGGTGCTCCTGGATTGCCCGCTCGTGGCCTCCTGTGCCTTCGGAGGAGACTCCCTATATGTCTCATAGTCTAATGTTCGAGGTTTATCCAGATGGACTCAAACTTCCGTCTCTCGTTCTGCATCAAACACCTTGAATGTCTTCATTTGTTCCTGACTGCGAAACCGTATGAAGAAGTTCGATGCAAGATGCCTCATGCACCACCAGGTTTGCACGTCATTCCACTGGTGAGGGGGTTCCGTCCCATTATTCATGGTGTTCAGAGCCAACAACAACCCAGCATTGCGGTCCATTATAAGGCATACGTTGGGCCGGTCTCCCACAACCGTCCGCTTTACATTTGCCAGGAACCACAACCAACTTGATGTGTTCTCATTCTCTACGATAGCAAAAGCAACCAAGAGAAGCTGGTCATTCGTGTCGGTCGCTACCTCTGTGAGAATGGTGCCCTTGTACCTCCCCGTGAGGAAAGTGCCGTCCATCGTGAGCACAAGATGATAGAACCTGAAGCATTCTATGGCCTAGGCGAAAGCCCAGAACACACGGTCTAGTATGAAGTAGTTGGGGGCTCCATCAGCATCTTCACTTTCAACCTTGTTTATGTACGTGCTAGGGTTTGCTTTGGCAATCTGTTGAGAATTCTCGGCACAAGGTTGTACGCCTCTTCATATGTCCCGTACATGGACTCGATAACCTTTTGCTTGGCTCATCGAACCTTGATATAGCTGTCTAGATAACCAACTAGATTGACGACTTCTGACAGCAGCATCTTGGGGGAGACAGACACGTCCTCCGCATCTAGGTGGCTGATGAGGCTGGCCACATATGCGGAGGTCACATTCTGATGTTGCTGCAATGGCTCGCTAAGCTCGCAAGAGTGTTCGGTCACCGCCTTGATAGTGAAGACCGAGCTGATGAACTTTGCTCTGTGAGCGCTGATCTTGCCAGGGCAGTCTTGCACTATGCACTTCACTGCGTAATGTCCTGGGTTAGATCGACACACCCGGTACACATGACTGATGAAGAAGGCGTACCGTGCTATAGCTTGTTGCACGATCGCCTTTCTAGGGAACTGCAGCCCAACTAAGAGGGTGTCAGCATCAAACCCCCGCTAGGACCCTTCTTCTGACGACAGTACGAGCGACCGCACTGTGATATCATCAAGTCTCGATGCCACGTAAGGCACCTCCGATTATACAATTCCGCTGATCGGACCACCACCCTGGGGTGTGTCCTCTTCACTACCATCCGAGCCTAGGTCGGCGTCCCCATCGAACTATAACCCGAGAGACTGGTCCGATAGATACTCGTAGCAGTCAATGCAGCCGATCACCACAGTCATGCAAGTCTTCTCTCGTTGACTTCCTCGAAAGTAGCACATTTCGTGCTACCGTCTTCAAGCTCCGCCTGTGGTTGCCCGCTTCCCGAGGCACCAACATCATCAAGGTTTTTTGGTGCTGTAGGATCAAGGATAATCGACTAGAGGGGTTGAATAGGACGTTTTTAAAACTATTTGACTATTTAATAATTTTAAGCAAGATTGTATTAATAAAGCTTTCTAGCACAAATGTAATTAAGGAACTACTAAGCTTTTTAAGACAAAATAAGAACTTATGTCAAGACTAGATACAATTCTAACTAGGCAATTCTACACAAGCAAATTACTAGAAATGTAGATTGTCACGACCCGGCCCTGGGCACACCCGGGAGGTCCCTCAGGACCTCCTAGGAGGTCCAAAAAGGAACCCCCCAGGACGTCCCGAGAGGTCCGATAGACCACCCGGAGGTCTGGGGTCCCGACCCGAGAAGGTCGTTGGACCTCAGACCTCCCCAAGCTCCACGCGCTACTCGAGGGAGGTCCGAAAGGAGCCAACCCGAGGAGGTCGTGAGGCTTGAGGATGAGCCTAAAGTCCATCGCGATCTAAATTGGTCCCAAGGATCATCGACCAGCCTCACAAAGAAGCAAGTGACAAAGAAAACATCCACACAACTTTATTAACAACAAAAGAAGGTTTGATACAAGGGTTGCTTACAAGCTCCAAAGAACCGAGAGCACACAAACGCAATGGGAAAACAAAGACATTGTCCATCCATTACACCATGTGATTGGCCGAGGGCGCGCCTAACCGAAGTTGGTCATCTTCATCATCATAGGAATCTTCATCCGCTCAATTCATGAATCAGCAAGAGTGAGCACAACAACCGTGTTTCGCAAGTTACACCGCCAATTAATGTAATGACATGCATAGGGATATATCAAGGGAAGCATATTAGGTTGATTTGCATAAAGCCAATTTTATTTCAAATACAAGTATTAAGTTTCAAGGCAAAGTTACAATAGTTAAAATTCATTTTTGTGAAATCCATTCTCAGTTGGATAGCATTCATCATGAAGATGGTGAATGATACCCTCCTACACATGGCTTCCCGCCCAATCCCGATTTGGTTAAACCACTAAAACCAATTTCATATGTCTTTTGAAAACCAAAACCAAGAGCTAACTTTGAGTGACATTGCCAGCACATCCATGACCGCGGATACGGCTATTCGAATAGATTTACACTCTGCAGAGGTTGTACACTTTACCCACATGACATGAATTCTCTAGTTTGCTTGGCATCCGTCGATACCACCTCACACTTCCTTTGGTGAGAGGTCTAGAGCACATGACAAGGCCTTTACAATGCATTGCTCCACCGCAGTCCACCCACATTAAGGTTTCGCAGATCCCCTTTGATAGAAACCCGGGTTAATGGGTGCCCTCTTATGCCTGTGGGACTACAACAACAGAATATGACAACCCACCGCATCAACAGATGAACCACGATAGAGCTTTGCAAATTAATTAGCTGATCCCATGCCCCACACTAGAGACATGTGGTTGCACAATTTTGTCATAGCCCATTATAGGCTTAGCAAGTGGTGTCTCAAAGATCGGTCCTTAACCGACTTGGGCGATAAACCTCAACCCCTGGGCATCGGATTACACGACTTCACGCATAGACATGCACCAACCAAACAACCAGCTTCGCCCAAGTCAAAACCATTTTTCATTTACTTTGCTTTTCAAACCTCCATAGCACACCAATGCCATGGCCATTTGTAAAACCTCCATGACACACCAATGTCATGGCCAAAATCTCCACGGCACACCAATGCCACGGCCCAAATTATTTGATTAAGTGATATTTTTGGTCAAAACTCTCAAATCAAGATTTTGGTCTAAGCAATACTAAGCATTCCATTTTTCAAAAAGCTTCGGGTCCTCACTATTGCAAGAATCAGATTTTATCTAGGGTGACAATGAGGTTGTTTCAACATGGACAGTGGTCATACCAAGCAGTAGGCATAGCTATGAATTGAAAGATAGGCATTGAAATAACTTAGTAAAGTAAGCATGCATACATTCTTGAAATCAACATAAGTAATTTGAAGTATTGGGTGCAACATGATCAAGAGTGTAACTTGCCTTGCTCAAAGCCTTGAGCTTCTTTCTCTCCCTCACAGAACTCTAGTTCCACACGGTCTTGGCAATCTACACGGTGAAAACCAAATATTCAAATAAAGCTCAAACAAGATCCCAAGGAACTCCAAATAAACTTAGATACAAAACCAACAGAGAGGTTGGGAGGTCAAGAGGAGGTCCAAGGAGCTCGCTGGAGAGGTCCGGGGACTCGAGAGAGGAGGTCCAAGAACTTGGAGGGAGGTCTAAGGTAGGCTCATGGAGATCGAGAGGAGAATTGGAGAAGAAAGTGAGAAAGGAGGACTACCCCAACTATATATAGCCGAGCCAATGCACCGACCTGTGATATGGGTCCTCAGGAGTTGGTAAGGAGGACAATGGGAGTAGGCAAGGAATGTGACAATGGTATGACAGGAGTACTGCAAAGGTGAGAGCATTTAATGTGATACAACATGCATTAAATGCTATGGAGACTTTCTTGCCCAAGGACTCAGTCAAAGGTAAAGAAATCGGGTGTGATCGCCCAACCTGAGGCCGCCAAAACTCAGGAGGAGGTCCCGAATGACCTTGAGGAGGTCTTGCAGTGAACAAGGGGAGATCCTCACCCACCAGGGAGGTCCTGACGGTTGGATCTCCAAAGAGGAGGTCCAAACGGCCAAGATTAAGTGCACCAGAGGAGGTCCGCAAGAGTTGGGAGGAGGTCCTTACCCGCAAGGGAGGTCTAGAACCGTAGGATTAAATCCAGGGGAGGTCTGAATGGTTAGGATTTCCCAGGGGAGGTCCTAACGATCGGATCTGCCAAAAAGGGAGGTCTGGACGGCCAAGATCTTCAGAGAGGGAGGTCTTGACGGCCGATCTTCAGGAGGAGGTTCGACGACTAAGATCTCCAAGGGGGAGGTCTTAACGGTCCAGATCTACAAGGAGGAGGTTTGGACGGTTAAGATCTCCAAGGGGAGGTCTTAACGGTCCAGATCTTCAAGGAGGAGGTCCGGACGGTTAAGATCTCCAAGGGGGAGATCTTAACGTCCAGATTTACAAAGAGGAGGTCTGGACGGTTAAGATCTCCAAGGGGGAGGTCTTAACGGTCCAGATCTTCAAAGAGGAGGTCTGGACGGTTAAGATCTCCAAGGGGGAGGTCTTAACGGTCCAGATTTATAAGGAGGAGGTCTGGACGGAGAGGTTTCTAAGGGAGAGGGGTCCAACGGAGGAGATCCACGGAAAGTGGTCCAAAGGAGGTCTTGACGGCTAGGATAAACTCGGAGGCAATCTCGATGGTCAAGAGAAGATCAGGGAGGTCTCGACGGTCAAGACCAACACAGGGGAGGTCTCAATGGTCAAGATAAATCAAAAGGGAGGTCTTGGTGGTCAGGATGAACCCGGAGAGGTCCTGACTGCCAGAGTGAAGGGCCAAGGAGGTCCTTAGGAACACACGAAAAGTTTAGGTGAGCACAAGAGGTCTATGTGAACAAGAGGGAAGCTCAAGTGGACACAGGGAGGTCCAAATGAACGCGAGAGAGTGATCTGGTCCAAAAGGAGCTTTCCAGCAAGGGAGGGAGTCTGGTCATAAAAAGAAATGCCCAGGCAGCAAGAAGGTCTAAACCTTGAAGAGATTCAAACCAACAAAAGGTGGTCCAGATACACGGTTAGTCTAGACACACACAAGAGATCTGGACTCGCAAGAGGGTTCCAGACACAAGATGATCTGGGCATAATGGAATGCCCAATCCAGAGAGAGGTCCAGAAGGGGAGCTCAATCCAAACTTTAGATTTCAGAGATCAAAGGTATTTGAAACACAAACCTGAGCTTAGGATTTCTCCGGGGTACTTGTGACCCGAAGGAGAGGTCAAACACCGAAGAGGAACTAGAGAGGAGGTCTAGACCTAAGGGGGTCTAAACCAAGGAGATTCGAGCCAACAAAGACATGGTCTGAAATGAAGGAATCCGAACACAATGCGAGGGAAGATCTGACAAGGTTAAACAAGAGGGAGGTCGGGAAAGAAAAGGGCTGAGCTTAAGAGGAGGGCAGAACTAACAGAGAAAGGAAAGGATAGCTCCAGAGAGCTCAAGTAACACCAAAAGAACCAAACTAAAGAGTTAGTTGAAGTTCGGTTGAATCATTTTAAACACCCAAATTCTGAAAATCTCAAGTTAAGCTTTGAATTCTCATCAAAACAAAATGGTTCTTTTTATTTTGAAATTTTTTCAAAAAGGCTCTGAAAATTAGGGTGTCTCTAGCGGACGTAGTAAAGACAAGAATAAACCACAATGAAGACAATGAAGTTTTTCCCGTGGTATCGAAGACTTGCCGGTCTTCACCAGTCCACATTGAGGAAACTTGAACGAATCAAGCTGGCTCCACAAATTAAGCCTCAACCCTCAATCACTAGAGTTCCTCTTCCTCTGCTCCGGAGTTAATGAGCACAACACCAATCACAATCTTGCCGGTACTCTTCACAATCTCCTTGAAGAGCTCACCGCACAAATTCTTCCTCCAAGCCGTCTAGGTGCCGGCAAGCACCAAGAGTAATAGATCATAAGTTTTGCTTGAAGAACTACAAGTGTTTAAATGATCAACTAATGAATCAATGCTCTCAACTACCTCAAGAATGAGAAATCAATGCAAATGAGTAGTTGAAGAGTGTAAATGAGCTCAAGAGAGTTCAATACAAGAGAGTAATGCTCAATGATCTCAAGAGTTACTGCTAGAAGACATGGGGGGGGGTATTTATACCCTTCACCAACAAATCTAGTCGTTACAACCACTTTTTTTAAAAAAATCAGGATTTGCAGTAGTACTGCTGTTGAAACCTGGTACTACCGATTTTCAGTATAACGGTCAGAACAGTTGCATTTAATGCTCTGAACTAGCTGTTACAAAATAAAGTTGCGGTACTAACGCCAACTACAAATCGTTACTACCGCAGCGCGGTAATACCGCTCGGCTAGAACGGAACTACCGATTCTCAGGGGAGATCAAAACTCCCAAAACACACTCTCTGTAATATACATACTGCCATATAAATATCGGTACTACCGACCTGCGGTAGTACCACAATTGAAATGCGGTCGTTTCGATTTTCAGAGAGAATAAAAAACACTTAAATATGTTCTCTGGAAAATACGTACCGCTATATAAATATCGGTACTACCATCCTGCGGTAGTACAACATATCACTAGCGGTCATACCGATTTACAAAACAATTTTCCAGAAGCTCAAATCAAATCAATGCATGAGCCCTAATTGATCATTATGGCACAAAAGTTGTCTCTCAAGTTACTAGCCGTGATCCCTCTTTATAGTACGACGTTTATCCTATAAACCCAATCTTTTATCCAAACACCAGGACTGATAAAAACTATAAAAGGGTCCTTAGGCTATTCAGTATCTTTGTCTTGATCCATGTTGATCTTTCATCACAGTCGCATTGCCAATAGCCTTGTCATCAATAAATCATTGGGACTTAACCTTTAACACATCGTTGTTGGCTTCGTGTCGAACTCCCACCGGATGCAACTCCTAAGCTCGTGAATATTTATCGCATCGAGCTCCTCCGCCCGGACCACTTTGTACTGGCATCTCGACAGGTCCAACCCATCGGGTCCAGCCCGTACGAGACCGTCGCCATAAAACAATACCAAGTCATGCATGTTTGAAATTACCTAAATCCAACAACCCGATTTACTGTACGCAATATAACAAACAAGCTATGTAATTAGCACTAATTAAATAACTGTACACAACTATTTACATGAGATTATTACTTCAATTGCCACTATTTAAATAGGACTAAACTAATTAATACTAATTCATTTCGAGTAATTTATTTGCCAGTAATTATCCACGACACAAATAATTACGACATATTACATACAAGTCAGGAATTAAATAGGAGTACTTAGATACGATTACGAGTCAACAATTAATTAAATAGGAGTAATTAAACAGAAGTCAGCAATTAATTATTTAGCAACAAATTGATTACAAGTCAAAAAATTACTCATGTGTAATTCATTACGTCTAAGTAATTCCCCCTGAATTAATTACGATTAATTAATTAAGACTGATTAACTACACACAAACCTAATTAATTGTAATTAATTACATTTATATAGTTACTTCAAATTAACTACGAGTAATTACTTACCAACAAATTAATTATGGCCACATAAATTCGACCACTACATTTGCGCTAATGTAATTACCACTAATAAACTACAACTGAAACAATTACGATTTATTAATTACCACTGATTCATTACCACTAAATTAATTATGACTAATTAATTACGACTAGTTAATTTCCACTAAATTAATTGTGGCTAACTAATTACCACTAAATTAATTACTTAACCGATTAATTACCACTATTTTTTACCACTAACTAATTCATACTTAAATAATAAAGACTAATTAATTACCACTAATTATTAAGCCCTAATTAATTACCGATACATTAGTTACGACTAACTCATTACCTCTTAATAATAAGCAATCATAAACTACAGCTAAGTTATTTACGACTATTTAATTACGACTACAAACTACATTAATTAGGACTAGTTTCTTAAGACTAATTAACTACGACTACAGTAATAATGACAAATGTCGTGGAGACAAAAATTACCTTCTCTTAATGGGGACTGTTCTATACTGATACGGTCCTAAGAACTGCTCCAAGCACTATTTAATCTCCAAAAAAAATATTCTATTCTCTATGTTCTTAACGACGACCACGAGAATGAGAACAAAAATAGAGAATGATAGAGAGCGAAAGCGACTCTGGTATTTATAGTTGCGCCGAAGCAATTTCGCAAAACAATTGCAGTGATGGTGGCGGGAAATCCGAGGCACCGCCGGCGCTGGGCGCTTGGCAGCGGCCACGTGGTGGCGCTGGCGGGTTTGGGCGACAAAGCCTTGTCTGTGTGCGACGTGTGTGGCAGTCCGGGCTAGGGAGGTGCGGACGAGGGAAATGTGGTGCAGCCGGACGAGGGGGCCGATAAAGCCATGTCCGGGCGACACACGAGCGAAAGAGGCTTGTTCGCAGGTAGGGCGGCGGAGACGGCGCGTTAAGCAACACGCAGCGGCGAGGAGGTTTGTTCAAGCAAAGTGCGTGAGCTGTTTTGTCCGCACCACGCCGCATGCTATGTTTTGTCTGGATGGCGGGCGTCGCGGCGGAGTCGGCAACACCGAGCGGACGCGATGATGTCCGAGCCGTAGGCGCGCAAACAACCTTGTTCGGGCCATAGGCCAACGGAGTTGGACACACATCCGCGCAAGACAAGTCCGGGTGACGGGCAAGCAGAGGAGGTTAATGCCAGACGCGGGAAGCACAGAAATGCACATGTGTAGGCTACCGACACATCTGTGGTGTCATTTTTTCAAATACCACGTTGCGTCTGCTATTTTTGTCAAAAGCGTCTCCAACGGTGCCATTTAGGCCAAAAACTCTACGGGAATTTGGGGGCAATGGACACCGTGGGTCACTGCAGCGTGTGTTTAACGCTTATCGGGTCGCATTTGGTACTTGGTAGGGGGTAGTGCGGCCTCCTTCTATGGGTTGGGTTTATGTGTTTATTTTAGGATTGTTCTTCCAAGGATCCACTGATTCTATATGATTGAGATGGAGATGCTAAAACTTAATTAAAGGTTCATTTTAATTGTGTGTTTTTTTAAGAAAAGCATTTTTGTTCATCATTTTTTAGATTGACGAGGATCTAATAATCCTCATTTTATCTTTTATCTATAATTCTTATTATAAGCAAATATGACGTCATATGGCCCCTAGGTATACCCCTTAATTTTATAAGGGAGAAGCCTACTAGGTGGTCGTAAGTTCTTCTACGACCACCCCCATAGTCGTAAGTCTTGCTACGACTACCTTATGGTCGTAAGTTCTTCTACGATCACTACCCACCGTAAGATATTCTACGATTACCTTCATAGTCGTAAGTCTTGCTACGACTATCTTATGGTCGAAGTTCTTCTACGACTGTGTCATTTACGACTCACCTTATGATCAATAAAACCTACAGGCAAGTAGGTCCAATTGATTAAGGAATCTAAACAATCAATATGCACTATTATTATGCGAAATAATAATACACAATACCCCATTATCTCTGACTAGTAACTACCAAAGCGCGGAAGGAGTTACCAAACCGATGATTACTACAAACGCGCTCACATCGATTTGATGAGGCGTCTTTTTCAAATAGGGAAAACGGCCATTCCTTCATGACTATATAAAGGCAATGGTCAGAGAGGAAAAAGGAGAGGGCAATCGAGGCGTATACACACGCTATCAAGGGCTATCAGGAAGATAAGTACTATCATCTGTAATAGTCTTAGTTTTTCTCCCGGTCGCTCGTAATACACTCAATACCATACACACACAGAGTAGAGTTGTTATTCTCTCCTGAGAAGGCTCGAACTCGTATAAAAATACCCGTGTCAATCTCTCGCGTGATTCTATTCTAGGAGACCCTTAATCAAACAATCTTTACGAAGATTGGTTCTAAAACACCCATGGCTGGCGCCGATCGGGGATCTTCCGTAATCTCTTGTCAACATACTCTTTTTCCCAAATCTCATGCACTCATGGGAGGAGAATGGAACGAGGAGAACCGGTTTGACTTGGCAGACACGCAGACGCCGACATGGATGCTGGCTTCGATTACGAGCCGAGTATCGACTCATCCGATGGTATTGCTGCCTCCAAGGATCTTCCCGCAGATCCAGGAGACAATGCCGCTGATGGAGTTGAGGAGGGATCCCTATCCCCCACAACAGTACGTCCAAGGGAGGAATCTACCCTCTCAAAGGACAAGGGTCAATCTGACCAGGACTACACCCAGGTGGACTCACAACACGACGAGAGTTTTTCCTCCAAGTGTCCGAGTCCCCCTAAGGCGGTATGACTTGGTGAGACAAGTTCTAAACGCCACAATTCCAGGACTTTACCAGCATCTGGTGATCCTCTCTCTCCGTATGACGCCAGAGAGAGAGGGATCAAGCATGCTTTTCCTGCAAATTCGACCATCTCTCCGCAGATCACACCCGGATGGAGACTAAGATAACACATAGTTCCCCTACCGAGGGGATTGCTCCAAGTCGCCAGATGGTGTCTCTCGACTACTCCTCAAGCGGGAGGCCTCGAAGCGCAAGTGAGAATCATCGCCAGGAGGTCTTCGCCCTTCCCTCGATCAAGGTCACTCTTCTAGAGACCGAGCTAGGGACACTTCAAGATCATGCACCGCGCCTCATGACAATGGCAAGGGCACCACCGATGGCGGACAGACCAACACCTTCATGAACGTGAGGGAAATCCTCGACATACTCAAGACTCCATTGAGGCGCCTCAAGAGTCGACATGGAAGATCTTGAGGCTATTCGACGAAAGAAGATTGCGCCCGTAAGAATTTACAGGCGCATTCAATATCAATCGAGGAAGCTCAAGAACTCCAAAGACATCAATGACTTGCTCGAGAATCCAACTCGAGAACTCGCCGAAGGCTAGGATACGATCTCTTCGTCGAGGAGATCGCACAAAGGCTTCGGGTCCACGATGGCAAGATCGAAGCACTCGCCGACATCATTCAGAAGTCGTAGTAATACGACTTCTTCTACTATCGATCAAACATATCACCACGGAGAAATCGACGCAATGAAGAAAGTCGATCGATCTCCTACCGGAGAAATGTCTTTCGAACGATCGATGATCAACAAACCCCTGAGAGGTGATCGCCACCATTCCAAGATGGAAATCAAGAAGAAGAGATGAACTACGAGGAGTATTCCTCAGAGGACCGAGACCTATTACAGTCAGTCAACTCACATCGGGTATCATCGAAAGTACGACCACCGATGATATCAACCCTTCTTTCCCGCAAAGGAGGCGCCAAGAAGTTATCACCGATGTCGGGCATTTTCACCTAATCTTTGAGCTGCTCACCGCCACCTCTTCGACCAAAGGAATATGGAAAAGTTCGATGGATCCCAAAATCCCATCGAATTCCTTCAAATCTATACAACAAATTGTCCGAAAGCAAAGCAGGAGGAGGAGAACATGTGATGGCAAATTACCTCCCAACTGTGCTCGAAGGGTCTGCTCGATCGTGGTTACTGAACCAACCACTCGAGTCGATTTATTCTTGGCAACACCTCTGCGACCTTCTACTGGCGAATTTCCAAGGGGACGACTTGCACCGGATGAGACAGAACGACAACGAGACCTTGCGCCAATTCATCAAGCGCTTTAGTCAGGTTCGTAATTCAATTCCGGAAGTTTCTGACTCATCTGTCATCAAGGCTTTCAAGCAAGGAGTCCGTAGTAGAAGGATAACAGAAGATATTGCTTTGAGATGGCTGATCGGTATGCGATTGCCTCCGAGGAGGTCGAGTGGAACAACACAATCGATCGAGAAGACAATACCTCTCGAGAGCCAGGCAACATTGGTAAGAAGAAAGATAAGAAAGCAAAAAAGTCCAAGAACAAGGCGAAGGGTCAAAACTCCTGCCGCCGGTTCCAAGGAGGTTTTGGTCGTGAATGATAAAGAGCCACGCACCGCCAAGCCGCACTACGACCAAGGCAAAGGTAAGCGCCCGATCGGAAAAATGATAAGCCTAGGTGGTGTCCTTTCCATAAAAGGAAGGACATGACCTTCGAATCTTAGGGTTTTTCAACGAAAAGCTTGAAGACTACTACAACCAAGAAGGACCACTTCCCACTCTCAAGGTAGGACAAACGAGTGGTCATAAGTCCTCGTGATGACGAGGAGGAGATGCTGCCCAGATCCGCAACACACCGCCGAGCACATCTACGGGGATCAACGCATATGAATCAAAGCGTACTTAAAGTTGCCGAACGTGAGGTAAACTCCATAGATCCTCCTCTCGTCAATAAATTACCGGTGGTTGGAAGTCACCATCTCCTTTGAGAAGGGTGATCGCTCGATTCCTTCGACTCGACCGGTCGGTATCCGATCGTGGTCGAATCCACCATCAACAATTGTCGTCAATCGAGTTTTGGTTGATGGTGGCGCTCGCAAACATTTTGTTTACGAAAGTGCCCCGGACAAGATGCAAGTACCCAGACCAAGGTAAGACCCAGACAATACTCTTTCCATGGGATCGCATCGAGATCTTCACCAAACCATTGGCCAAGTCTCTCTTCCTTTAACATTTGGTTCACCAAGTAATTTCTGTGACGAGAAAATCTCCTTTGATGTGGTCGATTTCGATCTAAGATATAACGCCATACTCGGACGACCAACTTTGGCAAAATTCCTAATGGCTACTCATTACGGATATCAATGTATTAAGATGCCAGTCCCAAAGGAGTAATCACAATTCATTGTGACAAGAAGATGGCGCATACACCGCGATCGCCGATCCCTTGAGATGGTTGGACAAATACCAACTCGAGAAGAAAGTCACCTTCGACCAAAGAAGTCGAAGCCTAAGATCGCACTAAAGCCGAACGACAAGGTCAAAGAGGTTCCTCTCTCGATGCGGGGAGCCTCAAGATCTGTTTCAGATCGGGGATACTTCCGACCCCAAGTAGGAAGACGCCTCATCACCTTCCTCCGAGCTAACGCAGATGTTCAGCGTGGCAAGCATCCGACATGCCCGAGTCCTCAGGGATGTCGAACTCGGGAGCGAAGGATCCCGATTCTCTGTGTTCATACATTAGTCCAGATAGCTAATGTACACAACCAAACAAAAGTGATAATCAAAACATATCACGATTTTATTAATATTTATTCGAGTTTATTACAAAGGGCCCGAGGCCAAATAAAGTAAAACACATGAAGGAATAATAGTAGTAGACCCAACGATTCGCCACAGTAATCGTCGGGGCGCAAGCCTAAGCGCCAAGATCCTCACCGCCTTGATAGATATCTTCTCCTAATAAAGATTATTCAAGAAGAGCGAGCACTACTACCGTTTCGCAAGTTACACCCAATATGGAATTGATATGCATGCATAAGGTAGACAAAGGATACTGGCAAGGTTATTTTATGTAAGCAAATAGCTTTTAATTTTAAATAATCATATTAGATTACAAAGCCATTTTATACAATAATCTAAATCACCATTTTAAATAACAATAGTTTATTGTGGATAACCTCCATAAAAGATGATGGATATCCTCCAATCACAATGGCTACCCGCCTAATTTTCCCACGAGACTATCCATCCTGAAATTATCTGTTGAAATCATTTTAAAACCAAAACAAAACTAACTCGAGTGGCTTTGCTAGCATGTCCATGACCGTGACGCGCTATTCAATAGTTTTACACTCGCAGAGTTTGTACAACTTTACCCACACGAGATATTATACTCTTTGTGTCGGCCAATCCACGCTTCCTAAGGCGTGACAGAGCAAACATCACAAGGTCATATAATGTTCTACCTTAAAGTACTTGTGCCCGCTAAGGTTTCGCTTCCATTGACCTGACCAGTCCTCAAAAAACCCCTCTTGCCAGATGGGAAAAACTGTCTACCCGACACCCATACATACAACATAGCACAAATAACTAAAAGGTATTACAAATTATTAAGCTGTGTCCCGCCCATACAGACATGTGGTTGTACGATAAGGCATAACAAAATGCGCCAAAGACCGGTCCTCAATTGACTTAAGGCGTCATTCAATTTAAACCACCGGTCTTAATCTTAACCAGACTAAGCCTGCATAAACCTCGCACCCACCATTCATCCTTTTCGCCCAAGTCCAAACCCTTTTGATTTTATTTCTATAAAACCATCTTTACAAATTCTCTATGGTAAAACAATACCATAGTTTTAATTTTCAAAGAAATTTTATTGAGTTGGCTAAAATTCTCCCAAAAACATAAATCATGGTCTAAGTATTTATAAGCATTTGATTATTAAACATAATAATTTATCTAAGGTGACAAAGGAATGTCAAGGCAACATCCAAAATTTGGCATACAAGGATAATAGGAATAACTAATTATTTAAACAGAATTTGAAATACTTGAATAAAATTATGCATGCATTTAATAATTTAAAAACTGAATTTAATTAACTTTAAAATAATAGGGCAAAATGGTCAAAGTATAACTTGCCTTCAAGGTCTGGAAAATCTAAGTCTTGAGAAGTATCTAATTTCCTAATCGTCAAGTCTAAACGTGAAAATAAGTCAAATCAAATAGAATTCAAATAAAACTCAAAAATACAAAATAAACCAAGTCTAAATATAATAACTTTGTTTTATTGAGCTAAATAATCAAATTATAAAATTTTAGAAATTTGTTTCACTAAATTTGGAGTTAGGATTCAATTATTATGAATTTTACAAATTTTAACCTAAATTTGAGATTTAAATGAATTCTAAATTCTAAAACAAAACAAAACTGAACTCCAAGTTGAATAATTATATTTTATTTAGTTAGACAATAATTTTCTAAAATTTTAGCAACTTGAATCATCTAATTTGGAGTTATAATGCAAAAGTTATGAATTTTACAAATTTTAAACCAAATCATTATTTAAACAATTTTCTCGAATTATTCTCCTAAAGGAAATTCTAATTATTGCGCATGATGACGTCAGCGATGATTTTCCGGATTTAAATGAATTTGAATTAATTTTCGACAAAGGGCCTACATGTCATTGACATGGCTCACATGGACCAAGTCCACTGAGCCTTAGGGCTCTGAGGTGCGCCGAGTTGGCGTGGGAGGTGACGTGGCCATCACGCTGGCCGCCACGCCTGACTCGAGTGACGTGGCGCCTGTTGGCGCCGAGGTGGCTGTGCCACGAGGCCGAGTCCCATGAGGCTCGGCGATCACCCTCATGGCGGCTTACGCCATGGCGAGGGCGAGTGAGGGCGCTTATCGAGAGAGGGGGAGACGCCGACACGATGCTTACCAATTTAGCGGGCGTGCGGGAGGCTCGCTTGAGTTGAGGTTTAGCGGCGACGGCGACTGGTGTCACACGAGAAGGTGATCTCGAGGGTCTTGGGCAAAATGGTGAGCGACCGTGATCGCAATGACGCCGCGAGGTGTTGCAGGCGGAGATGAGGATGGGCGACGACGAGACGCCGAATTGAAGAAGATGTAAACTTGGTCACGGTGAGAAATTCCAAATTCCACAAGGTGAGAGCGAAGGGAGTGAGTGAGTGGCGGCGTTGTCGAAGTGCGGAGATGGAGGCGCCCCGAGGCTCCTTTATAGGGCCGGCAAAGCGAGAGACGGAGATCGTGTGCGGCTTCAATGGCGGCGGCGAAGTGGAGGTTAAAGAGGGTTAAAGAGAGGGAAAAGCAGGCGAAGTGGAAGCGAGAGAAACGTGGTTTGAATGCGCACGATCGCGAAGTAAGGAGGCGAATGGTCGCGCTTAAGAGCTTCACGGCGGGCTGCAATGGCGGCGGTGCAAGCGCGCTAGAGAAGAAAGGAGGAAAACGACGAGCGCGGTGGTTGGATTTCGATCCAAGGAAGCGGAGAACAACCGTGAAGGCGTGTTCACAGTGAGGGCCGCCTCGATGCATATCTGACGGTTGTGAGTTGGGAGAGCGGGCGCTGCGTGGAAGCGTAAATGGGCCTAAGCTTTGCCCAACCTTTGTTTAGGATTTTAATTGGTTTTCCATTTTAAAATTCAGATTAATTCATTTTAGCTTTAGAATATAGCAAAATACTTCCAATAATTCTAGAAAAATTCACATAAATTTTAGAGTCATTTTAGACTTAATAAAATTATTTCCAACTTAAACTTGATAATAGATTTTGCAGTTAAATTTATTTTAGCTTTAACTAATTAGGAAAAGTTTTAAAAATTTCGAATTTCCACAAAAATAAATAATTTTAAATTTTCTCTGAAATTAAAATTTTGGGCTGTTACAAACCTTCCCTTAAAGGAATCTCGATTCCGAGATTCAGATTTGGCCCAAGAAGAAGATGGGGATACTCGCCTTAAGATCTTCCTCTCGCTCCTGTGTGGCTTCACTTTCGGGTGGTGGCTCCATCGACTTTATATGATCGGATGATCTTGCTCTCGTAACACGCTCGCGACGCCTAGAATCTTGATTGGTTGTTCTACATAAGTGAGGTCTTCTTGTAGATCGATACTTTCTAAAAAGTCGATCCTCCGCACTCAAGGCACTTCTTTAGTTGTGACACATGAAAGACGTAGTATCGCAGACAAGGAGGTTGGCAATTCCAACCGATAAGTTTACTTCACCTCTCTTTGCCAAAATTTTGTAAGGACCCACAAATCAAGGTGCGAAGTTTTCCTTTGGTTGAAACCTTCTTACTCCCTAAGTGGAGTAACTCGAGATAAACAAAATCTCCTATTTCAAATGTCAATTCTCTTCGATTGTCAAGATAACTTTTCTGTCGGGTTTGAGCTACTTTCAGACGTTCTCTTATTGCTTTAACCTTGCTTTGGCGTCTTTGATCAATTCTCGTCCAAGAATTGGTGCTCTCCTACTTCATCCCAAAGGAGCGAGTTCTGCATTTTCGCCATATAAAGCTTCAAATGGAGACATCTCGAAGCTAGCTTGATAGCTATTGTTGTACGAGAATTTCGCAAAGGGTAGATTCTTGTCCCAACTTTTTCCATAATCTAAGGCACTGTGCTCAAGCATGTCCTCAAGAACTTGGTTGACGCGCTCGCTTGACCATCCGTCGAGGGTGATCTGTTCAGATCAAGTTGAGTCCTGGTTCCTAAAGCTTCATGAAGACTCTTCCAAAATCGGATGTGAGGCGAGAACCTCTATCGAGACAATCTTCTTGGGTACACCATGTAAACAAACAATCTTGGCCACATATATTTCGCTAGTTTGCTACTCGATAGGTGGTCTTATTTGGAATGAAATGGGCCACTTTGGTCAATCGGTCAATTATCACCCAAATGGAGTCACATCCTGTTTGGGTCCTAGGAAGTCCGTAATGAAATCCATACCAATTTCTTCCCACTTCCATTCAGAATCGGTAGTGGTTGCAACAAACCAATGGGTCTTTGGTGCTCGCCTTAACTCGTTGACATATATCGCAATGTGCATTTAACTCAGCGATTTTCGCTTCATGTCGACTCCACCAATACTTCTCCTTCAGATCCCGTACATTTTGGTACTTCCGGATGAATGGAGTAGGGTGATTCATGAGCTTCTTTTAGAATTGATGCTTTAATTCTCGCCGATTAGGCACAGATGCGATTTCCAAACCATACTGTTCCTTGCTCATCCTCGAGAGAACTCGGGCTTTGCCTCTTCTCATATTCTTTTGATTTCTTTGATGTCTTCGTCTTCTAACTGCTTTTTCTAATCGACTCAAGAGTGGGTTGAACTTCCAAAGCATTGACACATCCTTGGTTGACAATCTCCAGATTTAGATGCTTCATTCTTCATACAATTCGCCGATTCTTCCGAACCAGGATGGTATTGCAATCGCTTTTCTACTCGTGGCATCTGCAACTACATTTGCTTTACCCTTGATGATAATGAATTCCAAGGTCGTAATCTTTTATCGCCTCTAGCCATCTTCGTTGTCCGAGGTTGAGTTCGATCGAGTAAAATGTATTTCAGACTCTTATGATCCGTGAAAATCTCACAATGTTACCAATAAGATAATGCCGCCAGATTTTTAGAGCATGCACAATTGTCGCTAACTCGAGATCATGAGTCTGATAATTTCCTTCGTGTGGTCTTAATCGACGAGATGCATAAGCCACTACTTTACCTTCTTGCATAAGTACACATCCAAGTCCTTGACGGATGCATCACGAAGATTTCAAAATCCTTATGAATATCAAAAGATAACACTTGGTGCAGACACTAATCTCTTCTTGAGTTCTTGTAAACTCTTTTCACGTGCCTCTGTCCATTCAAACTTTTTCTCCTTTTTCGAAGTTGAGTCATGGGTCTTGCTATCTTGGAGAACCCTTCAATAAATCATGTAATACCCTCGCTAATCCAAGGAAACTTCTCACCTCCGAGATGACTTGGGTTGTTTCCAATCCATTACGGCTTCAACTTTGATCGATCTATGCAACTCCTCCCGCCGACACAATATGTCCAAGGAATGCCACTTGACTTAGCCAAAATTCAAGACTTGCTAAATTTGGCATAAAGCTGATTTTCTCGAAGTTTTCCCAAAATTATTCTCGAGATGATCCTCGTGTTCTTCTTCATTCTTTGAATAAATGAGAATGTCATCGATGAACACAACCACAAACTTATCCAGAATTCCATGAACACTTTGTTCATCATATTCATGAAATAAGTAGGGCGTTTGTCAAACCGAACGACATCACCGTGAATTCATACATCCATATCTAGTTGTGAATGCTTGGGATATCTTCAGTCTCGATCTTCGCCAGTGATAGCAGATCTCAAGTCAATCTTGAAAATACACTTGCTCCCTTTAATTGATCAAACAGATCATCGATCCTAGGTAGCGGTACTTATTCTTGATTGTCACTTCATTAAGTGATCGTAATCCACACACATTCTCATACTATTGTCTTTTTCTTGACAAATAATACCGGTGCTCCCCAAGGTGATGAGCTTGGCCAGATATAACCTTTTCTGCTTTTAGTTCCATTATCTGCTTCTTCATCTCGCCAACTCATTGGTAGGATTCTCAGAGGGTCGCTTTGAGATTGGGGCGGTCCTCGACTAAGTCAATTATAAATACTACGTCCTCGTCGGGTGGCATGCCGTAGTTCATCGGGAAAACATCCGGAAATTCTTGTACCATCGGTATATCTTCAAGCTTTAACTCTTTCAATTTGGTTAGAATGATCTTCCTCCCAGATTAGTCTTGGGCTTGAATTCCACCGAGATTCCTTGCTTATTGGTAAGAGCAATAGACCTATTGGCACAATTTATTTGTCCTTGATTCTTGGCTAGCCAATCCATTCCAAGAATCACATCCAAACCTTGAGAATGCAAAACTATCAAATCTGCTAGGAAGGTTACTCAGGATATTTCAAGGGTAAGGTTTGGGCAAAGATAACTAGTTCTCATTTTCGAGCCCTGGGAGTGAATTATCATAGGATTATCTAAAGGAGAGATAGGTAACCCATGTTTTCCCACAAATTTATTGGAAACAAAAGAGTGCGATGTTCTAATCAAATAGAACTAATCTTTGGTATCAATTGATTGGAAACGCACCAAGGATCGACATCCGGTCGCTTGAGCTTCCTCGCTGAACGTGGTTCACACGCCCTTCAGATCTTCGGATCGCCGGCTTTTGATTGCCACCGTGGTCGGAACTCCCGGTGCCGCCTAGCAGGTGGTGCACCTTGCGCCTTCTTAGGGCATCTCATAGCATAATGCCCCGCCTCGTTCTAAAGGGAAACAAGTCACTCCATTCTTGATGAAATCGATTCTTCGCCGAGACCGACCTCCGAGTTGAGTTGCTACGGAAGCCTAAAGTATTGGGGCGCTGCGTTGGTACTCGAGCTCGAGGGTGGAAGACTGAAATCCTCCACGCTGTGGTGGCTGAGGCTGTGTAACGCGAGGCTTGGGTTGTCCTCCAGCATTGTACTTCTGAGCGGCCATCCTTCGCTTGCGGTTCTCCATCTGCAGATGTTTGGCCTCCTGGCGAAAAGCTTTATTCACTAACCGCCGAAGTCAGTAGTCATTGGAGACCAATGGATCGAGATCTCATCGCTTAAACCATCCATGAACCTTTCTGCCTTTCTTCATCACTAGCCACATCTGCGGGGCATAGCGAGCAAGTTGGTTGAATTTGTGCAGTATTCCCCACCGTCACGGTTGCCTTGTTTGAGCGCTGGAACTCTTTCTTCTTTAGGGTCATTATCCTCGGTGAATATGTGCATGGCGAAAAGCCCGCACAAACTCCTCCCAAGAGATAGTCTGCGCATCAAGATGGGAGATGTTATAGTTATCCCACCATTCTCGACAAGGGACCGTGAGTGATGAGAGGCAAACAGACTCTCTCACGATCAAGACATTGAGTGATATCCAGCTTTCTTCCCGATAGCACGGATCCAGCCATCGGCATCCATTGGCTCAGGTCTTTCTTTGGAGAAGGTCGGTGGACGACACGCATAAATTCCGCCATGGTCAATCTTTGTGCGGTGGAGGTGGTGGTGGTGCTTGAGCCGGTGTCGCTTGGTTGATGTTAATGGATCGAGCTAATGTGTCTATCGATGTGTCGATTGACACATCATCCGCGCCAATCGTGCCCTTCACCGTAGTGGAGGAGGTGGTTCTTCGGATGTGGTTTTCCGTAATCTGCTTGATTTCCTTGGCCTTGAGCGCTACCATCACGTGGCGATGTGGTAACCATCTGTGGAATCTTCTAAAGACTCGTAATAGAGTATATAAATAAAGTTCTAAGGGAATAATATTTTTAACAGCCCAAGAACTAACAAGCACAAGACAAAAGAACCAAATTTTGCCAAAATAGTCCTTTTATTATTTTATTTTATTGTTTGATTATGGCTATCACAAGAGACATTGATAGCTCATAATTCGTGATCTAACGATCATATGAGATACGACTAAGGTGTAAGAGGGTATAATCTGCTGCGCAAGTACTACCCTCTCCTGCCTTGTATATAGCCAGCTCTTCTTCCGCTGCTTTCAGCCTTTCTTCTGCATCTAGCAGTCGTTTCGAGTATTACGTAGCTCATCCAGAGTGTTCCCGTGAGGCATAATCCATTGCCTTAGACAGTCCACTTGGTGAGTAAGCTCAGAGAGTCCTCATACTCAGCAGACTAAAGGTGCTATCCAAATTTAGCCTGAATGTGCATGGGGTGGTAGTGAAACCTGAGTCCTCAAAATAATTGTTGTAAATATGGCGAGGCGACGTGTTGCCTCTCTGGCTGCATCCTCAAGTCCATCAACGAAATTATCACGCCTCATTTGGGCGTCCAAGATGTGGTGGTTTGTGTTTGGTTGAAGGTTGGCGAGAGGATTACTTCAAGTCTCCAACGCTCTTGGTTCCCACTTTATACATGTACCCTTGATAAGTTGGTCTCTCGTTGTAACCTAAGTGTTGCATCATCTTCCATAGAAGTGCACCAGTTGTCCATGAAAATTCCATGGGAAATCCGGGTTGGTTGTTCAGCCATCTACAATTTAGAGAATAAGATAAGTTGATAACCATTTTAAAAAGAAGTGTTGAGAAGACTCTTGAATAGACTCAAAATATGTTTAGTTTTTGAAAAATAAATCCTTAAGAAAATTCTAAAGCCACGACCTCACGATCGATATGGCTCGATACCACTTTTGTCGAACTCGGGAGCGAAGGATCCCGATTCTTCGTGTTCATACATTAGTCCAGATAGCTAATGTACACAATCAAACAAAAGTGATAATCAAAACATATCACGATTTTATTAATATTTATTCAGAGTTTATTACAAAGGGCCCGAGGCCAAATAAAGTAAAAACAATGAGCGCAATAATAGTAGTAGACCCAACGATTCGCCACAGGTAATCGTCTGGGGGCGCAGCCTAGGCGTCAAGATCCTCACCGCCTTGATAGATATCTTCTCCTGAATAAAGATTATTCAGCAAGAGTGAGCACTACTACCGTGCTCGCAAGTTACACCCAATATGGAATTGATATGCATGCATAAGGTAGACAAAGGATACTGGCAAGGTTATTTTGCGAAAGCAAATAGCTTTAATTTTAAATAATCATATTAGATTACAAAGCCATTTTATACAATAATCTAAATCACCATTTTAAATAACAATAGTTTATTGTGGATAACCTCCATAAAAGATGATGGATATCCTCCAATCACAATGGCTACCCGCCTAATTTTCCCACAGACTATCCATCCCGAAATTATCTGTTGAAATCATTTTAAAACCAAAAACAAAACTAACTCGAGTGGCTTTGCTAGCATGTCCATGACCGTGGACGCGCTATTCAATAGTTTTACACTCTGCAGAGTTTGTACAACTTTACCCACACGAGATATTATACTTTTGTGTCGGCCAATCCACGCTTCCTAAGGCGTGTGAGAGCAAACATCACAAGGTCGTTATAATGTTCTACCTTAAAGTACTTGTGCTCGCTAAGGTTTCGCTTCCATTGGATGACCAGTCCTCGAAAACCCCTCTTGCGCCAGATGGGAAAACTGTCTCACCCGACACCCATACATACAACATAGCACAAATAACTAAAAGGTATTACAAATTATTAAGCTGAGTCCGCCCATACAGACATGTGGTTGTACGATAAGGCATAACAAAATGCGCCAAAGACCGGTCCTCAATTGACTTGGCGTCATTCAATTTAAACCACAGGTCTTAATCTTAACCAGACTAAGCAGGTGCATAAACTGCACCCACCATTCATCCTTTTCGCCCAAGTCCAAACCCTTTTGATTTTATTTCTATAAAACCATCTTTACAAATTCTCTATGGTAAAACAATACCATAGTTTTAATTTTCAAAGAAATTTTATTGAGTTGGCTAAAATTCTCCCAAAAACATAAATCATGGTCTAAGTATTTGCGAAGCATTTGATTATTAAACATAATAATTTATCTAAGGTGACAAAGGAATGTCAAGGCAACATCCAAAATTTGGCATACAAGGATAATAGGAATAACTAATTATTTAAACAGGAATTTGAAATACTTGAATAAAATTATGCATGCATTTAATAATTTAAAAACTGAATTTAATTAACTTTAAAATAATAGGGGCAAAATGGTCAAAGTATAACTTGCCTTCGTTGCGATCCGAAAATCTACGTCTTGAGAAGTATCTAATTCCAGGAATAAATCAAGTCTAAACGTGAAAATAAGTCAAATCAAATAGAATTCAAATAAAACTCAAAAATACAAAATAAACCAAGTCTAAATATAATAACTTTGTTTTATTGAGCTAAATAATCAAATTATAAAATTTTAGAAATTTGTTTCACTAAATTTGGAGTTAGGATTCAATTATTATGAATTTTACAAATTTTAACCTAAATTTGAGATTTAAATGAATTCTAAATTCTAAAACAAAACAAAACTGAACTCCAAGTTGAATAATTATATTTTATTTAGTTAGACAATAATTTTCTAAAATTTTAGCAACTTGAATCATCTAATTTGGAGTTATAATGCAAAAGTTATGAATTTTACAAATTTTAAACCAAATCATTATTTAAACAATTTTCTCGAATTATTCTCCTAAAGGAAATTCTAATTATTGCGCATGATGACGTCAGCGATGATTTTCCGGATTTAAATGAATTTGAATTAATTTTCCGACAAAGGGGCCTACATGTCATTGACATGGCTCACATGGACCAAGTCCACTGAGCCTTAGGGCTCGGAGGTGCGCCGAGTTGGCGTGGGAGGTGACGTGGCCATCACGCGGGCCGCCACGCCGGACTCGAGGCGACGTGGCGCCGTGTTGGCGCCGAGGTGGCTGTGCCACGAGGCCGAGTCCCATGAGGCTCGGCGACCCTCTCGGCGCTTCAGCGCCATGGCGAGCGCGGGCGCTATCGAGAGAGGGGGAGACGACAACACGATGCTTACCAATTTAGCGGCGCGGACCGAGGCTCGTCGGAGTTGAGGTTTAGCGGCGACGGCGCACGGTGTCGGCGAGAAGGTGATCTGGAGGTCTTGGGCAAAATGGGTGGCGCACCGTGATCGCAATGACGCCGCGAGGTGTTGGTGGCGGAGATGAGGATGCTGGCGACGACGAGACGCCGAATTGAAGAAGATAAAACTTGGCACGGTGAGAAATTCCAAATTCCACAAGGTGAGAGCGAAGCGTGAGTGAGTGAGCGGCGTTGTCTTTGCGGAGATGGAGGCGCCCCCAGGCTCCTTTATAGGGCCAGGCAGCGAGAGACGGAGATCGTGTGCGGCTTCAATGGCGGCGAAATGGTGGAGGTTAAAGAGGGTTAAAGAGAGGAAAAAGGCTAAGTGGAAGGAGAAAACGTGGGTTTGAATGCGCGCGATCGCGCAAGTAAGGAGGCGTAAATGGCGCGTTTAAGAGCTTCACTGGCTGGCGGCAATGGCGGTGCAGACGCGCGCTTAGAGAAGAAAGGAGGAAAAACGCGAGAGCGGGTGGTTGGATTTCGATCCAAGGTGCGTGAACAACCGAAGGCGTGGTTCAGCGTGAGGGCCGTCGATGCATATCGGACGCTGATTGAGTTGGGAGAAGCGGCCAGCGCTGTGAGAGTAAATGGGCCTAAGCTTCATTTAACAACACCTTAGGGATTTTAATTGGTTTTCCATTTTAAAAATTCAGATTAATTCATTTTAGCTTTAGAATATAGCAAAATACTTCCAATAATTCTAGAAAAATTCACATAAATTCTTAGAGTCATTTTAGACTTAATAAAATTATTTCCAACTTAAACTTGATAATAGATTTTGCAGTTAAATTTATTTTAGCTTTAACTAATTAGGAAAAGTTTTAAAAATTTCGAATTTCCACAAAAATAAATAATTTTAAATTTTCTCTGAAATTAAAATTTTGAAATTCATTACAAGGGAGGTGATCGAAGACAGCTTCGGCTTTTACTGACGACAAAGTACAAGTAAAACAAAAATTAAGAAATTTGCTTTTGATCGACGAGACGCTATCAAATCGAAATTGGATAAGCTACTTAAAAGCGTGCTTTATAAGAGGGTCAACCACCCGAATGGTTGGCTAATCTGTAATGGTTAGAAAGTCAAGCGGCAAATGGCGTATGCGCGTGAGACTTCTCGATCTTAATAAAGCTTGTCCAAAAGACGATTTTCCTTTACCTCGATCGATCGATTGGTTGATTCTCTCGCAAGTTGTGAAATGTTAAGTTTTTAGATGCATATTCGGATACCACCAGATCAATATGTGTCTAGGCGATGAAGAAAAAGACCGCATTTATTACACCATTTGGTATATTTTGCTATGTCAAAATGCCATTTGGTCTAAAAAATGCCGGCCGCTTTTCTTTTCAGCGCTTGATGCAAGCGACTTTTTCATCTCAACTAGGCGAAATCTAGAGGCCTATGTTGATGATCTAGTCGTTAAAAGCATGAAGAGACTTAATCATATTCTTGACCTACAAGAAACATTCGACAACCTCGGAAAATATCGCTTAAAACTTAATCACGAGAAGTGTGTGTTGGAATCTCTTGAGGAAAAATTACTTGGATTCCTAGTATCTATCTGAGGAATCGAAGCAAATCCTAAAAGATAAAGGCCATTCTCCAAATCGCCCCAACCACAAGGAAAGAAGTCCGAAACTCACGGGGTGCATGGCGGCTTTATGTCGTTTCATCGCATGACTAGGGGAAAAGGGACTACCTTTCTTTAAGCTTCTAAGGAAACACGAAGGTTTTGAGTGGTCGAAAGAGGCAAGCGTTGCCTTTGAGGATGTCAAGAGGTACCTTCTGAGTGCTCCTATAGTCCTATTCGGTCTCTCGAGGCGGAAGAAAACCTCCTAATTTACCTAGTTGCCCACGCCCGCAAGTAAAGACGCTTGATACTAGTCGTAGAAACGTGGCGACGCATAACGACACATTTACTACGTAAGTGAAGTTTTACGGGCCTAAGGAGGCGTTACCCTCGGGTCCAAAACTTCTATATGCCCTCCTCATGTCTTTGAGGAAGCTGCGGCATTATTTTCAAAGCGCCAAAATATTTGTCTGCGTCGAGTTTCCCTTGGGCGATCCTCGAGAATAGGGAAGCATGGCGGGGCGCCATGCAAAATGGTCGATCAAACTTGAGGAGTTCGACATCCATTTCGTGTCGAAGCAGTAGATTAAATCGAGATCTTGGCGAGACTTTGTCATGCGAATGGACAAATCTCGAACTTCGCTCGGGATCCCGATCGATTCCCGACCGATGGGCGATGTACTTTGATGTGTCGCTTACTTTAAGTGGCTCGGGGCCTAGAGTGGTCTGGTATCTCCTTAGGAGAGACCTTAAAGTATGCCATACAATTAAACTTTCGGGCCACTAACAACGTGGCATATCTGAAGGTTTGCTAGGCGGCATACTGAGCTGACAAAAAGCGCTCGATTAGCAGACTACTCGTGAGAGGAGACTCTCAACTAGTTGTGAATCAAGTCTATAAAAAGTACCAATAGTGCTCTAACCCGAGCAATGTCTCGGTATTTATCGAAAGTCGTAAGCTAGAAAAGCATTTTTAGGTTTCGATGCACAATTCATCCTCGAAAGGATAATTTCCTCGCCAGACCGCTTGCTCGAATAGCTTCTTCCGTCTGTAGTACCAAAAGAGTCTTCTTGGAACAACTCCGAAGCGGAGCCCTGGTCGACGAACCGAGACACCTCCTATTGAGGCGGCCTCTCTAGAATCTGAGGATATCCGGATGGCGCCCATCTATGAGTATCTTGAAGGGTTCGCATGCGAAAGCGATCCAGGCGGATCGCTTATCGAAAAGCCAAAATGTATACTTTGGTTGAAGGAGTCCTCTATAAACGAGGTACTCAAGGGTGCTCATGCGATGCATTCCGCGAGCGAAGGATTAACACTCCTTCCACGACATACCGGTGGCATCTCAGGAAATCATGCTTCCTCTGAACGGCGGTCGGTAAGGCCTTTCGACAAGGTTTTCTTGGCCATGACCCTTCGATGCTAAAGAGTTGGTTAAAAAGTGTGTCCAATGCCAATTTCATAGCGAGCAAATACACCAACTAGCTCAAGCATTACAAAGCGATACCTCTGTCTTGGCCTTTGCGACCTCGGGTCTCGATATCCTAGGACCGTTCCCCAAAGCTCCGGGAGGTTTCGAGAGTTCCTTTTGTGGCTATTGATACGTTCACAAAATGGATTGAAGCCGAACATGTTTGGGATAACAACAAGCGGCAAAGCGATTCATGATGAGATCGTAATTACTCGATTTGGAGTACCTGAGTCGAATAATTACGAGATAATGGTAAGCAATTTTCGAAAGAAAATTTCGAGAATTTTATGACAAGTTCAGGTACCAAGTTGTGTTATGCTTACGTGGCCCATCCCCAAAGTAATGGAAGCGTTCGAGCGTGCAAACGGCCAAATAATGAGAGGAATTAAGACCGAGTCTTTGACCCGACTCATCAAGCGGCTCGGGGCTTGGGTACAAGAATTACCCTCTGTATTATAGGCGGTTAAATGCGACTACCGATCAGACTACAGTGAAACAACTTTTTTGGTTTTGAGTGAAGCCATGCTTCCTCTGGAACTAAAGATACGGTCAACACAGTCGAAACTTTCAAAGACTCAACCAGGACCAACCGGCGGATGATATTAATCTACTCGAAGAAAGGAGAAACAGGCCTTAATCCGTTCGTGGTCTACCAACAAGCCTGCCAGATACTATGGTCGTAAGGTCCAACCTCATTGCCTTCTTGTGAGGTGACTTAGTATTGAGGCTCTGCCAATCCAAGTCTAATCGGAACAAAATTTCTCCCAAGTGGGAAGGTCCTTACGAGTGGTCGGGAGTTACTCGGCTAGAATTCGTAAGACGATTGGCAATGGAAGGCGGCGGAGTTCTCTCGAATTCTTGGAACATCGACCCGATTCATAAGTTTTATGTGTAACTAACCATTCGACAATAAAGACTCGGAGTTCTTTCTACCTCTATTGTCTTACTTTTGAGTAGTGCTTTCATAATCTTTCGACTACATTCCAAACACCCAGTTTTCTTTACCTTTGGTGAAAGGAAAGGTAATATCACCTATTAGAAGTCTTTCCTTTAAGCATGTGGTCCCGCCCCACTAGAAGGAACTTCATAGTGTCGACTAGTTACTCACTTTTGCCATCAATACAAAGAGCTCGGGTTCTTTTACGGTGAAATATTTTTAAAAGCCAACTTTTTCACCTTAGATTATTTCTTCAGCTTCTTTTGAAAAGTATTCTAAGCGAGTGCACTTTTTAGATTTATTCAAGCTGCCTTTGGTGTATTGATTAAGTCTCAACTAAGTCAGGAGGAAGAAACACATCTAGTCAAGTCTCTCCTCTCGCGCGTGGTTACGCCCACTAGAAGGAACTTTCTAGCATTGTTCGATTTCCTACTTTGGCTACCGGAGCGTAGACTTATCGAGTCCTCCAAGAAGGGCTAACGGATTTTTGAAGTCCTCACGGATGTTTGCTTAACTCAAGTTATGGTTCTCGATTTAATTAATCTAGTCGGAGATGGTAACATCACCTAGTCGAAGACTTTCCTCTCTGCCGTGGTCACGCCCACTAGAAGGAACTTCCTAGTGTCGACTTCGTTTCCACTTTTTCGACCGATGCATGACAATCGTGACCAAAAACTACAAGTTAACCAAACCTCTCTGCTTTGAAACCCTTTTTAACACTATTTACTTAGTTTGTCTAAACAAACTAAGCAAATAGTCGGGGGCTAGGATAAATTTATTAATTTGACTTTAATTCTTAGTCTTTCTTTCGTTAATTATCTTTTGAGTTACTAACTACTCGACAAGATGGTTTGCGTGAAATAAGATGGATTATATAATACATCAACAAAAGCTGTTTTTCATGAGGTTTTTACAAACTACTACGAAGAGGAGAGCCCGGTCGCATTTCCTCAGAGACCTTTCTACTGGCTGGTTGCATTTCTTCAATAAGACGAGTTGCCTCGCCTCAGGCGGTCAAAGTCGACTTTGATTGGTCGCACATTAAAATTTGGGGTCATGAGCTTTAAGTTTTGCCAATGCATAACTTATTGCACTTTCGGCAGCCCTCCTTGATTGACTCGGCTTGATTGGCCTTGAGTGGTCACCGGTTCTTGCAAAGTCCCGACTTGTTCCCCAATAGTACTTGTGTGAGCAAAGCTATTGTATCATCTTGAGGAGTTTTCCCTCACTACATAGCTCACTAAGTATATTGTTCGAGGCGTGATGTTGTCTTGAAGATTAATCTTCACTGACTTCATCTCTTGTTGGTTACTGAGTCGAAGCCTCGCGGAGTTGTTTGTTTTCGACCACTTGCTCTGAAAATAATAAGACTGGTCAAGCAAAAATAAACTCCTAGAGGAGAAAACAAAAATAATCACAGGTAAAAGAATTTCTTACCTGCTAGTCGAGAATCTAACTTCGATTTCTCGCATTATGGGAAGCAATGGTCTCAGCATGCCGCTTCTCCCATAATTTGATGTCCTCTGCATTTATCTTAGCAATGCGGACAGTTTCCCCAAGGATCATACCTTTATCCATAACTTCAGTTTCGAGCCTTCGGTTCAAGCTCAATTTCTAAAAAGAAATGGGAATTAGAAAGGAAGGGAACTTCAGAAGGATCTGCGGAGTAAAGAATTGCTTACCTTTCGGCGAGATCTCGGCCTCTCAATTTCTTGATCCTTATCTTTGGCTATACGAGAAATCTCGTGAATAACCACGATTTTTCCTTGACTTCATCTTTGAAGGCTGTCTCATGTCATCTTCTTTTTCCGAAAAAGAAGCAAGAGTTAGGTAAAGATCAACAACATAAGCGTCTTGATTCGGCACTTCATTGTTTAGCTTTTCCGCATCTTTACAGTGCGAGTTAACCTCTTGAAGCTTCTTCAAGAGGTCTCAACCTTCCCCCTAGTTTTCTTGACTCCTCTTTTTCATAATCGGCGAGTCGGCCGAGTGGTCTTTTTTACGCTATTTAACTTTGTAAAGGTTAAAAGTAGACATGAACACTATTTAACTAGTCGTAAGTTTTTCTACGACTAGCCCCTAGTCGTGAGTTTTTCCACGACAAGTCTCATAAGCACTGTATAAGTAGTCAAACTCTAAAAACGACTACGAATAACAATGACTTACCACCTCTCGCCGAAGGCCACGAGTTACGCTTTCTGTCGTAGCTCTATGAGTTGTCGGTGATATTCACCAATAGTGCCAATTTGTTCCAAAGCTTTCTGCAAAAGAAAGACAGTGAGAAGCAAGGGAAGACCATACATATGTATAAGTATCCTTAAATACTTACATTCATGGTCGACCGAGCAAACATCGAGTAAACCAACGATGGACTCTTCAGCTTGTCAATCTTCGTGACTTGATCCCACCAAACCTTCTCAAGACGCTCATTGTCAAAGGTTTCCCCTCTGTTGGGAACATCTTTGGGATGAGGGACTCGATCACGAGATCTAAAAGCTGAAGACCCTACGATGGAAGCAGGCCTAAAGAAATCAGCACAGAAGTTGAAATATTTCTCGTCTTGATTACATAGAATACATTTTCTCTTTGGGCACGGGAGGAGCGTCTTCAACGACTTCCTTTCGGCCTGATGGTCAAACACATCACCACCTTGGGCGAGGCTTCTACTTTGCCTTTCTTTGTTTCCCACGATCACCTCGGTGGTCGTAGCTACTACCTCGGTGGTAGTGGTAACCACTTCAAAACCACGACTTCCTCCACTACTTTGTGGGCGATCCTTCGACTACCTCATTGTCATCTCTCCAGCAGTTTGAGAGGCGACAACGAGCTTCTCGATAAAGCGTCTTGAAATTTGAAGAATTAAGGCTAAAATCAACAAAAAAAGCAAGTTAGGTTGTGAAAAGCAAGAAGGTAAATGTTGTTCTTACACTTTAATTCATTTCACATACCTCTGCATCTGGACGACGGGGAACTTAGGAGTTATCTTCTGACGAAAGATTTCTTGACTTCTTTTTCTGCGACCACGTCGGTCGGAGTTCAAGGTTGGAGAATAGGCTCGGCTACGACCACGTCAGTGGTGGATCTTGAACAGAACCATCTCTCTGGTCTCTTGACTTTCCGGAGGGCCGAGATCGATCTCGACCACTCCAAGAGCTGGCCTTACCCTCAATTGTAGGCTCTAATTTGGATCGGCGTTGTCCTTTACAAAGACATAAAGTCCTTCAGGTTCTCCTTTTCTAGTTGCTTGACAAAACTAGGAGTGGCGTAAATTGTGAAAGTTTTCTTGACATAATAAAAAGGTACCTTGGCAATATGGGCTTTACGCCTAAGAGGTTCTTGACCTCCTCGGCCTCCTCATTGCAGTTGCTATGACCTCGGCTTACGATGCCAGCCGTGTCCTTAGCCTTGCGTGCCTTGCGCCTAAGAGGTTCTTGACCTCCTCAACTTCGCGTTGTTTCAACTTAGCTTCTGTTGCCGTGCGTGTCGCAGACTTTCGAGGGACACGGGTCGAAATAAAGGAACTTGAGCTTGGTCCTCCTTGTCGGCAACTTTTGTGGTCGGCGCTTTCTAGTCGGAGGAGATGAGCCCTTGTCCATTGTCATCCTCCTGGAGCCGATGGTTATCAAAGTCGACCTCTTCGTCAGCGTCTAACGGTTTTCCATACCTACTTTACAGAAGAGAAAAAGCGAAAAAAGAAGAATCAGCGACGGTTGTAAGATTTTCTACGACCAGTATCCAGTCGTAAGCTTTTCTACGACATCTCCTTGATTGTAAGATTTTCTACGATCACTACCTAGTCGTAAGTTCTTTCTACGACTATGAAGTCCTAAGGATAAAATCAACTTTTGATTACCTTTAGGCGCTCATCTTTTCTCTGCGGATAAAACCGCAAGGATTTGAGAACATACACTCAGGAGTGGCGGACTTCTCACAAACAAGTTTGACTCGGCGTCAATCTTCTGCAGTGAAAGATCGTGTAAAAGCAGATAAAGATATTCATTAGACAATTTTGAAGAAGACCAAACTGAGAGTTAAGTCGAAAAAACTACTTACCCTCCTCGTAGTCCCTGGTCGGGTCTTTTGGCCCCGTGTACCTCTACATAGGAGGTACTCGTTTCTTCAAAGGGCTAATTCGACGTGTGATGAAATCTTTCACCACATGCCATCCGGTTAATCCCCCTTCTTTCAAGTCCTTTATAGATTGAATATAGGGGGCAATTCGGTTGATATCCTGAGGAGTCGAATCCCACGAAGGTTTCTTTTCACGTGACCTTCCCTCGAAAGTAAGGCTATCTTCGAGGTGACTTTCGGTAAAACCACTTCTTTCTCCATCCCGACCACGAAGATTTAGTAAACATCTGAATATACTCCCGACTTCCGTCATGGAGCTTGAGACCACAACTTCCGGCTATTCGGTTTGTCGAGCCATTCCATAGAAATATTGAAAGAGCTCAAGGTCATTTGGAATTCGGTGTATGCCTCACATAGATACACAAATACACTTAGCATTGTGATGGAATTGGGACCGAGATTCACCAATTCCACCCCAAAATGCTTCGAGTATAAGTGTGAGAAAGGGGTGGCAGGCAATGAAGGCCACACTCACAATATGCACGGAAGATGGGGATTTGCTCATCCTCCCGACGGCCAATCTGCTTATCGCCCGAACCACTTCACGAGGATCTTCTTTGGAATCTTCCCAAGGCCGTCGACCGGGACTTGAATCTTCCGCATCCATCTCCCACTCGGCCCACTCGAAACTCTCCTAGCCATTTTCTCGAGAAAGGAGATTTTCGATTGAGTTGGTGGTGGAGAAGACAAGACTTCGATGAGCAGCGGGGAGGCGATTTGGGGAAAAGTATAAATCTAAGTCTTACCCGATAAGTATTTATAACCATGTACCTTGGGTTCAAGGCGTGGCATTCCAAAGGTTCTTGCATTGCGAAGAACCGCTCAGCAGACGGAGACCAATGGGAGTCGTTTGCAATTCCCTAACTTGTCCGTTCAAGAAAATCAAGTTTGTTTTACACCTCAAGCTTAAATTACTTCCTTGGTGGATCTTTTTGACCAGGAAATGTTAATCGAAAGGTTTTCTTCCGATCACCATACTACGACCACCTCGTGATCGTAGGAGTGTTCTACGACTACTTGATAGTCGTAAGCAACCTTCTTGACCAAGCATATTTCTGGTCAAGTAGTACACAAATATCGAAGAGTTTTCCTTCGACCATCTTTCTCTGACCTATCATGGCCGTAAGACCATCTATTACTCCTTTACCAAGTAAGTTGCTTTCACTTGGAAGGGGGCTAGATGGCGAGGATCTAATAATCCTCATTTTATCTTTTATCCATAATTCTTATTATAAGCAAATATGACGCT